>JAMJFZ010003746.1:6040000-6042500 GCA_026225945.1 Cricetomys ansorgei | reverse complement strand
GTTGTATGGCACACGCTGGTCCAGGTGCTTGCAGGTGATGCCAAGAGGCGGTCCCACAAGGCAGGTAAATGAGAACTGGATATGACCTACATGGCGAGTCTCAGGAGAGGGGGGAGGATGTAGACACACAGAACTTCCACATTCTACAAATCTTGTGGTTACACTGAAGTATGTGAGTCATACAGAGAAGGCGCACTTGCTTAATTATAATGTTTCCTCAGCAGCTGGCACAGGGTGCTTGAGCTGCTTTATGGCTACTGGTTAAATATTTCACAACAAATGGAAGTAATTAAAAACAAAATACTAAACTGGACGAGAGAGTACGTATTCAAAGCAGTCAGGCTTTACTAGATCTCTTCATAGAAAACACCCCCACACCCCCTCACTGGGGAGAGACAGGACACCGACCTTCAATTGGTCCCACGTGAAGCTGTTGTAGCTTGGAGATATAACCCATTCATATCCCCTTTTGCATTTTAAAACTGCAGATCCCAGGGAAGAACTCCAGGCTTCTCTTCTCTGTGCACTCCGGAGGCTGAGTTTATGTGTGTCCTAGTTCTCTGTTGCTGTGATTAACACAATAATGATAAGACAATCAGGGAGGGACGGGTTCATTTCATTTTACAACTCCCGGGTCACAGACTCTCATTGGGGCAGGAACCTGGAGGCAAGAGCTGAAGCAGGGGTCAGGAAGAGAAGCTTCTTACTAGCTTATTCTCAGTGGCTTTCTCAGCTTGCTCTCTTATACAACCCATGGCCTCAGATCCAGGCTAGCGGTGGTTCTGACAGGTTGTCAGGACTGTGTGAAATCTCTTTCTGGTGACACGTTCCTCCTTCAGCCAGCACCAGGATTCTAGCCCTTTCTTTCCCCAGCACAAGACTCCTGTGGAAATGTCAATGTCTTTAGAGCCATTGTTCAATATAGTCTGAGAGCATAAAGGAGGGACACCTCTGTCTCTTTAGAATAGCTTCATTTCAGCCAAAATTCTCATGCTGGGAAAGTTTGTTTCTTGTAAAAAGATTTAACACTATCCTGACAGCTTTTTCAGATTATCTTGCTGTAAAGGAATTATTAAGTCCAGTGACGTACTAACAAAGACACATGAGACATCTCTAATGGTACAAATCAGACAGACCCGAGGAGAGCTCCCAGCACGCCATCTTCCAGCTCCAACTGCTCTCACCTGGGCAGTTTATTATCTTAAAGCTCTCCTTGCTCTCTGAACAGACTGTTTGCATGATCAAAGACATACAATGGTTCACTCCTCCCAAACCTTTGGCTACTGGGGTGTGTCCATGTCTGTAGTGGGGTGTCACCGCAGCAAAAAGGGCCAGGCTCCACCCATCTGATCTATGTCCATGTTTTATAGTGGGGTAACTACAGAACAATAGGAGAAGCCAGGCCACACCTAATGTTACCTCTGGTGTGGTGGAGCATCCAAATAACCTCCTTATCAGCAACTATTTACACTGGGCTCAGAGGGAGCAGCTCTCATTTACATGAGAAAATAGGCTTGTTCAGCCCTAGAAATCACATCCTGCCAGGCTTTCAGGCAGCCAGTGCAATGGATTTTCAGTGAATATAGTATCTGGAGATATATTCAAATATACCACAACACCTTGCGGGAGAGAAGGGGACCCAGAAAATGATGATGGGTGGAGCCACACCTTGACCAGATTTTGTGGCTGTCTGGGATAGTTTAATTAAAATTTTAGGCATATTTTATCCCTCTATCTTTGGTACATACTCGCCCCTCCCCCCTAGTTTTCCTGTATTTTTCCCTCCACACTTTCCTTTGTTCATTTATTTACTCCTGTACTTAGTAAGAGATATGTAGCAGGTCTGAAGCTTTGTCTGGCAACAGAGAAAGGAATAATGAGTTCTTCCCCAGTTCTGCCAAGAAACTGACTGTATTAGCCAACAAAGTGATGCCTGACATTGGCCATGGTCAGTCAGCCGTGGCTGATTGAGTTCCTGATTGTTTGAGAAAACTACCTGCTTTCCTCAGCCCCCATTGCCACCTCCCCCATCTTCTCCCCATCTTAGTAGTCTGTTCTCAGCTCTGCATCCAGTAGACCTTACCCTACACACGTGAGAGGAGAGTTAGAGGAGACAGGCAGAGGCGATGTACAAGCAAAGTGAGTGAAGATGCAATCTCAGAGCCACTTGGAGACGCCAAGGAAGCAGGACCTGATGGAGAAAACTCATGTTTCAGAAAGGTGACTTTGGAAACTGTTAGGGGCAGACAGAAGGAGACTCCCGAGAAATCTCCAGGACTAGAGATGGATGCAAGAGCAGGGGGTTTATTTCCAACATGTTGGGGTCTGCTCCCACAGATGCCTCAAGCGAGGCAGGTGGGAGTGACAATTAGCACATTCTGAGTGTGATTTATATATGTTTTTCAAAGGCAGAGCATAGCAACAGATCATCAGGCGTGAGTCTATAGTGATGTGAGTATTAACCTTGAAGCTGATTGGTGCTGGCATATAGCAAGGTCGC
>JAMJFZ010003746.1:4712500-4757500 GCA_026225945.1 Cricetomys ansorgei | reverse complement strand
AAGGAAGTGGGAAGTACTGGGCCACTGGTTGCCATGGTGAGCTAGGAGGAACAGGCAGAGGCCCCATCTTGAAGGTATAATGAAAGCCAATCTGAACCTAGCAAATAAGGGATTCAAACTCCAACTCAGAACCAAGTGACTTCTCTGTACAAGAACTCACTAATCGTGACCACCACCACTTCATAGGAGCTCGTGGACAAGCCCTGAGAGATACAGGGACACTGACCATGGCATGAACCAATGAGAAGCCAAGCAGAACAGCAGCCAAAACATTCTTCTCTATCTGTGCTAACCAGCAAGGGGGCCACTAGCCCATCTGATGCTTAAACTGAAAACCCCACAGTTCCTCAGACACCCTGGCCACATGTCAGGTGCTCAGTAGCCACACAGACTACACAGAATGCATCTCCATCCTCATAGGCAGGTCTGTTGAGAAGTCCCACCCTGGAGAGCTTTGCTATTGCCACAGCTTCCAACACATCAGATTCAGTAGATTTGTTGCTCTAGGCTGCTCACGTGGCTTCATAAATGCAGAAGTTAATTGCTATTATAAATTATAATAATAACGGGCAAAACAGCTTATTGCCGAGTTGAGCCCAGATAAATTACAAGTTTGAGAAACTTAACATCATGTCCGATATGAAAAACAAATAAATGAATTAACATATCAAGCAAGCTATATTTCAGACAGAAATAAGTAAGTGACTGAACACAGAAAAAGAAGCCAGTTCTATCTGCGTAGCACACAAATAGAACATATTTTTTTTTTTTAAAGTCTGTGACATTTTGCTAGTTAGGCTGGTGAAGTCTCACTTCGGAGGGGAGTGTTGGATGAGGAAGCCAGGGCCTCACTCACAGACACATGTTCTAGCCCTGAACCCCATCTCAGCTCCCTACTCTTTTTCTTGGTATAAGATCACCACGATCTATTTGGCTGATTCTGAGTCCAAAATGTGAACTAGAGACTAGATGCATGGGACAATCTCGCTCCTGGATAATGCAGCAAAGCAGGAGGAGGGAGTGGACTCTTGAGCGATGATCCTACCTGTATTCCACTCATGGCTGCAGCTTCCCCAGGGGAGGTCAGAGGTGAAGCTGCTGAAGAGGTAGAAGAGGGCCCAGGCCAGGACAACGATGTAGTAGGTGTTGAGGAGACCGACGATCATCTGTGAGGCGTAGCCGATGCCTGGGGAGGGGACTGAAGCTGTGAGCCGAGCCAGTGTATTCTCAGATACCTCCCATCCCTGTCCCATCAAGGGACTTGTATGCCAATATCAGGGCCCATAGCAAAAGTGCTAGGCCTAGCCTCCTGTCCAAAGAAGTCAAGTTTCTAAGCTCTGATGGCCTCCTGGGTTGGCCCAGCACTTTTATCTTCTGCTGCTAAGCCTGAACTTTGGTTTGTATACCTAAATACGTAAGACTGGAGCGAGGCATAGTGGTGCATACTTGTAATCACAGCACTCAGGAGGTGGAAGCAGTCGGATTAGCACAAGGTCAAAGACAGTCTGGTCTGCATAGTGAGGCTCTGTCTCAAAATAAACAAAGTTAACTCTACTGTGACAGTAGTTCATTTCCCCAGAGTCAATCTGATATGTTTCTGAAACAGACTCACAAGAGCAGGGCTGAGGATATGGCCCAGCTGGTAAAATGTTTGCCTTGACAGCATAAGGACCTGAATTTGATCTTTGGAGCCCATGTTTAAAATGAAAAAAGCCAGATGTGGTGGCATGTACGTCTAATCCCACATCTGGGGAAGCACAGACAGCTTCCCTGGCCAGCTAGACTGGCCTTTTTGGAAAGTTCTAGGGCTGGGAGAGACTCTGTCTCAAAAAAAGAGTTGACAGTGCCTGAGGAAGAACATCTGAGGTTGAGCTCTGGCCTGCACAGACACACACACACACAGACACACACACACACAGGCACTCATAAACACCATGTGCACAGGCACACAGACACACACACCATGCACACAGATGACACACGTGCACACACACACAAGCACACATACACACATACAAAGGCACACAAATACAAAACCACAAGAATAGAGACAGGCAATTCACATAGGAAAAATACAAATACTGAATGAACACCTTTAAAGTATTCATCGCCTCTAATATCTGCAGGGGTGTAAAATAACAGGGCGAGGTACCGTTTTGTAGCTACAACCTTGGTGGTGTTTTGTAAGGTAGGATTTCATATATTCAGGGGATCTCACACTCATTCTGTGGCCCAGGCTGGTCTTATACCCTCAATTCCCTGCCCCGGCTTCCTGAGTACTAGCATTACAGAAGTCTGGCCCATGCCGGGTTTCTTGGTGACTTAAAAAAAGAACAAAAATCCAAGTGTTGTAACTTGGTGAGTTCCATTCTTGCCTAGACATTAGAATGTTCTACAGGGCTAGGGATGTAGTTCGGTGGTAGAACATGTATACAGCTCTGGGTTTAATTCTGAGCATCACAGGAAACGAAGAAAGTGCTTTGCGACTCTGTGGGCCACTTAGCACCTCCACAGAGCAAGCTAATGACCCAGATCAAGAATCACCAGCTTGGTATCCATTGATCCAGTGATTCTACCCCAGGACGTTGTCCCTAAACAAGTCATTTCAAAGCGGGAGGGAGCTCTCTAAATAAACAGAGGTGACAGCAGAATATGAAAATTTTACAAGTCACTGAAGATGAGCACGATGCCTCACGCAGAGAACTTCTAAATGATGATATATTCACTTGCTGGGAGTTTGCAAACCATTGAATGATCACAGTGCAGAAAATGGAAAGCAAAACAAGGTGAAAATGAGACCCTAAATCATGTTTATTACATAGCAAGCAATGCTTTATAAATGCCCCCAGAAAGAAGAAGAAATAGTGAAATAAAGCCCCCTTCCCCAAACTAGAAGCAACCCAAATGTTGCTTGATGAGTAACGGGCTAAACAGATGTACATCAGTATCACAAGGTACTACCCACCAAGGAGGAGACATGAATTCATAACAAACCAGCCTGGATGAATTACTACATGCAAAGGCGATCACACTGAGTGAGAAACCCAATCACAAAAACACTTCATACTGACATTAAATGACATTCTCAGAATGACGGAAATAGCAAAGGGAATAGGGTTTGCCAGGACGGTGGGGGAGAAAGGTGACTGTGGCCGTGTGGTGATGGCACTATGGGGCTCTTTGTGGCAGTGGTGACGGTCAAATAAATCCACACGTGATAAGATTGGAACTACGATTGACTAGGTTCTGTGGATGATACCAAGGCCAATCTCTGAGTTTTGCTAATACCCTGTAGTTCTTCTGTTCAAAGCCATCATTGGGGAAAACTGGGTGGAGGCACATGGGAGGTCCCTGTACTATCTTTATAATTCTCTGTGCATCTATAACTACTTCAAAATAGAGGCATAAATTGATATCTGTAAAAAGAGAAAATATGAAATGAAGCAGTCTATATTCATAACTCATTATGTCAAGGAGGTAGAATAATTGATGAAATACTCTTCTCGTTTAAAATTCTCTTGTAAAGGGCTAGAGAGCTAGTTCAGTGGTAAAGAGCACTGGCTGCTCTTCCAGAGGACCCGGGTTCAATTCCCAGCAACCATGTGGCAGTTCACAACCGTCTGTAACTCCAGTTCCAGGGGATCTGACACTCTCACACAGACATACATGTGGGCAAAACACCAATGCACATACATAAAAATAAAAATACTTTTTAAAAAAGATGTTTTAAAAAATACAATAAAATTCTCTTTTAAAATGCTAATTGATTAAATATGTCCTGTGAAAAATAAATCATTGGCCAGGGGGGTGATAGTGTACTCCTTTAATCCCAGCACTCGGGAGGCAGAGGCAGGTGGATCTCTGTGAGTTCGAAGCCAGCCTGGTCTACAGAGTGAGTTCCAGGACAGCCAGAGTTACAACAGAGAACCTCTGTCTTGAAAAACCGAATAATTAATAATAATAATAATAATAATAATAATAATAAATCATTATATAGTCAAAGCACATACAGTAAAATAACATTGCACTCTACCATTTAATCCAAAGCCTTGCTGACTCATCCAAATCTACTCATTCTATTTGAGTCTGCAGCTCACAGATGAAATAGAGATCAATATGGAGACTCAAGGTCCTGTTTTAATCTCCAAACTGTTGCTCGTCACTCAGTCATCCCAAATAAGGATTATAATCCACTAGTTTATGATCCTGGAATTGGACACATTACTCACCCTCAAAGATGGGGCAGATCTTCCTCCAGGCCGTGATGCCTCCCTGGTTGGTGTACTGGCCGAGTGCTGTCTCCAAGAAGAAGACAGGAATCCCACAGGTAAAAAGGAAGATGAGGTAGGGGATAAAGAAGGCACCTGTGGGTAGAGAATCAGATGCCCGTTACCTGGCAATCTCCTCTTCGTGGTTCACACTCATCTCCTCTCAGTACAACCCCACACTGCTGGCCAGAATCTTAGAGGAGGGAGCATGCAACTGCAGTGGGCACTATGTAGTTATCTGTTGCCACAGCGGGGACGAAGAGACACCAAATTATCTGGAGTTCTACAGACCCGTGCTTTGTCTTCACCATGCAGTTTGAATTGATGCCTGCGAGGTTTACTCCCCACTGAGCATCAGTTACTGCCTAAGTAACACGTCCCTGGAGGAAACAGCAGGGAGACCCTTGAATGAAAAACACCCAGAAATCTCAGCACCGACTATAATTCTTAATTCTTTTCAAAGAAATTATTATACTAATTTCAGACTTGTTATTAAAGACTTGAGCTTTGAGACAAGATCTTCCTACATAGCTCAGGCTGTTCTCAAGTTCATAATCCCCTTGTTACAGCTTTCCAAGTTCTGGGACTACAGGCAGGGGCTTTTATCAGGTTAAAATCAAATTTTCCTTTGGTAACCGTTCTGATTCTTGGCCCGTAATCATTGGCTAAGGAAAAACTATAGGTGTCAGGCATGTAGGTGTTTTCTCTATATGGATTGCCACCTGCTGCCAAAGTTGACAGGAAGATTCACAGCGGAGAGTAACCAGAATAGGGAGGCCATACCAAAGGTGATGAGGACTCTCCTGATACTGGATAGTGTGTGTATTCCTCGTCATTGGGGAATAGTCAGCCCTCCACCAGAGACGACTACAGTCCCTCCTAACAGAAGGGATCTCGAGAAACATCAACCAAGGCACATCACAGTCGTGTTACTTAAACTGTCCTAAGAGTTTTTCAGAGAGAAAAATCTTGAAAGTAACCAGAAGGAAAACCACACAGAAGTACAGAAGAACACAGACAAGGATAACATCACATTGACCCTTGAAGACAATGCAAGCAGGTCAGAGGGAAGCAAATGTGCTACAGGGATAAGAAGAAAAGCCGTCAACCTGGGATTCTACACATCCAGAAAGAGGCTGCTCAAAAGTGAAGACGACATAAAGAAAGATGAGTCATGCAAAGAAAGAATCCTTCATCGGCAAGACACACGTGACAAAAAAAAAAAGTTAAGGAAGTCCTCAGGCAGAGAGAAATGATCCTGTCACACAGCAATATGAGTTCACAAAGGAGTATGTAGAACTCTAGAAAGAGTAACTACATAGGCAAACAGAAGAATTGCTTTCTTGGGCTAGAGAGATGGTTCAGCAGTTAAGAGCACTGGCTGTTCCTCAAGAGGTCCTGAGTTTAATGCCCAGCACCCACATGGTGACTCACAACCATCTATAATGGGGTTTGATGCCCTCTTCTGACATACAGGTGTACATGCAAATAGAGCGCTCATGCATATATAAATAAATCTTAAAAAATAATTGTTTTCCCCTTATTAAACTCTCTTAAGAATACAGCTGGGCTGGGCATGGTGGTGCACACCTTTAATCCCAATACTTAAGAGGTAGAGCCAGGTGGAACTTTTGAGTTTAAGGTCATCCTGTGAGTTCCAGGCCTATGAGGGCTACCTCCTGAGATGCTGACCTCTACATCCCCCTAAAAGAGAATAAAAAGATGCAATTGACTCAACTGCCTTCCAAATATTTATGTTTCTATGTACATAGATAGTACTTCTATAATTCTTCATCAGAGAAGTTTCTAGTGGGTAGTGGTGAATGCAGAGACTCAAGAATACATGACTGTTGAGTGCTCACCCATGAATGGAACATTTATAACAACTTCTACACCACCTAAGGTTCAGGAAACATCATGGAAAGGGGGTAGAAAAAGGGTGAGAACCTGGGGGTGTGAATGGGGTGCTGCAGAACAGTGTGTTCTGGACATGACACAGTCATTTCATTCATGAAGTCACTGCTGTGATTAACGCCACAAGACCTGCACAAGATTGGTACTGTCAATACCTCGTCACGCACAGGAAAGGAGCTCATGAGGTCCCACCCCTCTCTGAAGGTCTACGGGCAGGTATTTGTTGTGGGAGCTGTGGGGAAAGAGTGTGACTTTCTTCAATGCTGTAGCCACTGATAACTTGCCCATGTTCCTAGAAAATCCCCTATTCATGTTAATGAGGACGAGCGTAACTGAGTCCAGTGTGTCAAACACAAAAAAAGAAGACATCGGAGTAGGAGTGGGCCTTGTTGGGAACAAGAAAGATTTCAGTGGGAGAGGGAGGGAAATGAGACAGGGTACTGTGGGAGTTGAAAAATGATCAAGGCTTATATGTGCACGAAACTGTCAAAGAATAATAAAGTTCAAAAATGACTCAATTAAAAATTACAATGTAAGAAGTTTCTAACAAATGGAAAAATAAAATGTGTAGCAAAAATACAGTGCTCAGGAGAAAGGATATAGAATTACAAGCCTCTTATATATAAAGTAGTATAATATCCTTTAAAAATAAAGTTCAATGAATTAAAGATACAGACTGAAAAGTCTAAACTAACTCAACAAAGAGTTATGATTAGTAAGCCAAAAAAAGGAACAATGCAAATAGAGGAATAATAAAAAAATACCCAGGTACCAAACAGAAGGAAGAAAAAGCAAAGAGAAACAAGAAACTAATAGGACAAATACAAAACAAGTTAACAAGAAGCTAGATTTAACCTACCGTATGGTTAGCTGTATTAAATGGAAATACTCTAAATATAATGATAAAAGACTCAGACTTTTAGGTTAGCCTAAAAAAACTAGTAAGACTCAAGTATAAGCTGCCTAAATGAAATACACTTGAGGTTTTAAAAAATGAAGAGACTATAAAAGATTTCAGGTTAGTACTTGAAAGAAAGTTGGAATGTTTATTTGGTTTGAGACAGGGTCTCAGCATGTAGCCTAGGCTGGCCCATAACTCATAACCTTCCTACCTCAGAGTCTTAGAATTGCAATGCTATAATTACAGGCAAGTGTTTATCTATTTATATTAATTATTTTTTAACCACTATCAACCTATTAAAAAAAAATCAGAGAAAATTTTTCAAAAGAATGTCTATCTTACCGTCACACAAATTATATTTTAGAGCAAAGAATATTTTCAAGGATAAAGAAAACTTCATAATGATAAAGAAAGAGTTGATTCATCAAGAAGGCATACAATTTTTAATTCATTTTCACTTGAAAACAGAGCTTTAATATATGTGAAGCAAAACACATAGGCCTGCAAAGAGAAGTACACAGATTCCTGGTTGAAGTCAAAATGTTTAATATTCTCTCAATCATTTAAAGAACAAATAGACTGAAGGTCAATAAGAATGTAAAGCATTTGAAAGCCACATAAGTCAGATAACATCAGTAGAGCATCCCACCAACAGTAGAGTATGCATTATTTTCTGACATATATAGAATGTTTACCAAGATAAGTCATGTACTAGTCCTCAAAGGAAATCTCAATAAGCTGAGTCATTTAGACAGATATATTCCCTGACAAACTAGAAACCAATAAGAGGAAGACATTAAAAAAACCTACATATTTGTTATTTTTAAATTAGGTAACACTCTTCTAAATAACCTATTGATCAAATAAATAATCAAAAGAAAGAAAGTTTCTTAAGTAGAATGAAATAAAAATAAACGTACCCAAATCTGTGGATTCTGTTAAAGCAGTAGTTGGAGATTTCTAGTACTAAATGTCTATTGTCATGAGAAGGAAACAGAATTCAGATCAATAACCTCAGTTCCCTCCTTAATAAATGAGAAACAAGAGTCAATGAAGTCCACATTAAGTCAAAGCAGAAAACAAAACCAAAAGCTGGCTTCTTGAGACAACGAAATCCACAGACTTCCAGATAACACAAATTACCAATGTGAGGGCTGAGACACCAATTTAGTGGGAAGAAATGGGTTAAGAAAGAGAGAGAGAGAGAGAGAGAGAGAGAGAGAGTAAAAAAGATTGTGGACCCAACTGCAACACCAGGAACCCACATTTTAAAAAGTAGATGGATGCAGTGGTGAACATCTGTAATCTCAGAACTTCTATAGTGAGTTTGGAGGCCAGAACAAAAGAATCACCCAGAAGTTCTTGGGCCACCTGTGGGACCGTCCTGGAGCTAAGGTGAGATAGAAGATGTGTTTAAAACCCTAGGGCTCTCATTCTTAGTACAGCAGGAGTTTGGCCCCTCCCCTCCACAGCTCTGACAGGCCATAAGCTATGCTGCCTGCTCTCACAGCAAGGCACTACCCCTTCAAGGGTATGCAACCTGGCAGAGTTGCTTATCTGGAGTTGCAGTACTTCCCCCTATATAACCATATAAGGTCTCTCCCTCAAATACCTAGGTCCAGGCTACAACCTGCAGTATGTAAATGGGACTGTCGTACTTGCGCTGTCCTAACCAATGAGCTTCCAGTGAAGTCCCTGGATAACAGGAACCATTCCTCTGGCTGTGTATGTAAACTGTCACCCCAATAAAGTTGAGTTAAAGCCCTCTGTTGTGCTCCCAGAAATTCTGTACACTCCCCTTCCCTCCAACTCTTAAGTCCTCCAGTCTGGGACCCCCCTGGATGCCTTGACCCACTCCCTGCATTTTCCTTCCCCTAGGCTAAGCTAGCTGCTGATAGCTTAGCCATTTGCTGGGGAGGAAAGCAGGACCAGAGGGAAAAACCTACAGCCACCCAGCCTGGAATACGCAGTACAGAAGTATAAACAACAAGACTCTGCCTCAACAAGGTGGGGCGCCAGCACCTCTTCCCAAAGGTTGCCCTCTGACCTGCATGTGCACACTATAGCATGTGCACACCTGCACGAACACATGCACATGGAAAACACACACACACTACAAAAATAAATAGAATTTGTAAAAATTAGAAATGTGACAAAGGGGAGGCATATCATCAGCATGAGTTCCAAAAGTATCAAATGATAAGAGAGTACATGAACAACCGCACACTGACAGCTAGAGCAACACAGAGAAAATGGGCGAAGTCCTCAAAGCAGCACAAACGCCTGCAGCTTACTCAAGAAGAAAGACAGTCTAAGCTGCCCTTAACTAGTAAAGGAATTGATCCTTTTTTATTAAAAACCTTCCCACGGAGCAACCTCTAGACCTAATGGCTTCAGTGGTAAATCCTCTGAGCGCCTAAGGAAGAAGTCATACCTGCTCTACGTGAACCTCTTACACAGCGTTGAGAAGAAGGGAACTGCCACACGTGCTCTACAAAGCCTGCGTTCTGTGATAACCAAACCAGACAAGATACTACAGAAAAACAAAAGCTAAGGTCTTTTAAAGTTGTTTTTAAATTGTGTGTGTGTGTGTGTGTGTGTGTGTGTGTGTGTGTGTACATGCAGGCATGCGTGTGGAAGCCAGAGAACAAGCTCAGGTGCCATTCCTTTGACACAGAGTCTCTCGCTGGCCTAGAACTCACCAGATAGGTTGGACTGGCCCCAGGGATCCATCTGTTTCTGCCTCCCCAGCACTGGGATCACAAGTGGACTCAAACTCGGGTTCTCATGCTTACAAAACAAGCACTCTACCTTCTGAGCTATCTCCTCAGGCCCCTAAAGGAGCCTTAAGAACAAGGGTGGTGGTGGCACATGCTTTAATCCCAGCGCTTAGGAGGCAGGATGATCTCTGAGAGTTCAAGGCCAGCCTGGTCTGCAGAGTGAGTTCCAGGACTGCAGGAGTCACAACAGAGAAACCCTATCTCAAAGAAGGAAAAACAAACAAACAAACAAGGAATAAACTACTGAAAAGAAAACTATGGCTGGATCTCAAAACAATTATTCTAAGAGAAAGAATTCAGAAGGAAAAAAAAAGGTATATAGGTGCATAGCTCATGATTTCCTTTATATAAAAATTTTTTAAATGCAGACAAATTCACAGTGACGAAGAAGAGCTTCATGATTGCACAGGGGCACAGCAGCAGGGGCCAAGGGAGGATGAAGGGATTATCAAGGGCCAATGGAAAGCTTTTGGGGGTGATTGATATGTTCATTAGCTTGACAGTGGCAGTAGTTTTGTGGATAGCTGTGTCAAGAGGCAGCAATTTGTACATCTTAAATACAGCAATTAATTGAAAGTTAATGGGAACAGAGGCCCAGTTAATGGGAACAGATCTTCAGTTTGTAGTCATACCACAATTCAGGCACTAAAGGAAAACCTAATTGCCCTGAAAGCCAAGAAATAAAGACTGTGAACAGGTCAGCCTAAGAGATCGAAGGCTTGATGGGAAAATTCAAGGAAGACAGAACCCAGTAACTGCTGTAAACGGTTTCTGTGGAAAGCTGCAATCAGTCCAGAAAGTTGGCAGTCCGGTTCAAGCCCCATATCTATGCTGCTCGCTCTTACCCAACAGATCAAGCCAATATTTAACCACGAACCCACGGTCAGCTCTGCCCCTGAGCACATGAGCAAAGTCCACACCAGTCAGAAGAAGCTTCTACCCGAGAAGCTTGGAAGTGGCCGGTGATGGGATGCTGATCAAGAGAAACCCAAGCCCAGGGGATCCTGGGGGCATTCGCCCTTCAGGCTCCCCATCGCTACTATTAAAAGATGGAGTCAGGGGGCTGGAGAGATAGCTCCGTGGTTACAAGCACTAGCTGCTCTTCCAGAGGTCCTGAGTTCAATCCCAGCAACCACATGGTGGTTCACAACCATCTATAATAGGGTCTGATGCCCCTTCTGGAATACAGCACTCATATACATAAATAAATAAATCTTTAAAAAGAAGAGAAAAAGATGGAGTCAGAGCCCAGCGTAGAGACACATGCTTTTAACACCAGCACCTGCCTGGGAGGCTGAGAGAGGAAGGTGTTAAGCATGAGGCCACGCTGGGCTACAAAGTGTGACCCTATAGAAACTGAGAGAAATGTGGAAGAAGAAAGTTACCCACACCCTCATCTCACCCGTGTAAGTCTCCCTCAAAACTTTAAAATGTGCTGCCCACTTTCTGTGACCATAGCTCCGTCCTAGAAAAGAGTTGTGCAGTTGGCCACCCCCCTCGGAAGGAGTACACTCTGTGGTGTCACCTGTAATATTCCAGCTACTTTCAAAAAATATAAAAAACTGTTTTCTACGTGAGCAACAGAAGTCAACACATATATGAAAGGTATATACTACAATGAACGCTAGTCTGTCCAACAGTGGGCATGAAGTAATTCACTAACAAGATGGTCACGTGCTACCAAAATTACTATTTCTGTAAGTAAAACAATTTCGGTGTTTCGGTAGACAAAACAATCCTTAGCAAAGAAATTATGCTGGAGGTATCACCATACCAGATTCCAAGTTATATTATTGAGCCAGCCCCAGGAACAAAAGCAGTATGGCACCGGCACAACATGAATTAGCGTACAGGACTGAGCTTTAACCCATGTAGCTACAGCCGCCTGGTGTTTGACAAATATGCAAAAATGTACATTGTAGAAAAGACAGTTCTCTCCAACAACTATCCACATGCAGAAGAATGGAAGTCGACTCATCTCTCATCCTGTATAAAACCCACCTCCAAATGGATCAAAGGCCTTCATGTAAGACCTAAAACTGGGAGACTGTTGGAGGAAAAAGTAGGGGACAATTAAAAGTGTAGGCATAGGCAAGAACCCAGAAAATGAGGCCAACAGTTGATGATGAGCCTCATGAAACTAAAAAGCAACCATACAGCCAAGGAGTCCAACAGTTAACTGGGTGAAGAAACAGAAGGGGAGAAAAGTATTTGCTGGCAATATATCTGACAGAGGATTAATATTTAGAAAACACAACAGGAAACCAAACAATCCAGTCAATCAGTGAATGAAGTGAACAGACAATTTTCAGAAGAGGAAACACAAACAAACAATAAACACACAAAAAAAGTGTTCAACTTCACTAGCCGTCAGAGGAATGCAAAGCAAAACTACACCGGGATCCCATCTCACCCCAGTCAGAAGCAGTCATCAGGAAAACAAGTAACAGCAGATGCTGGTGATGAGGACGAAGGGACCCTTACACACTGCTACACACAGCCACGGTGAGCACGGAGTTCACTCGAAAAGCTAACATCTTCCTCCTGCCTCAGCTGCACCTCTCCCTCGTATTCACCGAAGGAAGCATACCACAGAGACGCTTGCACACCGATGTTACTGCGGCCCTCCTCATGAAAGCTAAGTTACAGAAGAAAGAAACCTCAGTGCCCAATAACAAAGGAAGGGGCTTTTTAAATGTGATATAAAAAAAAATTTTTTTTTCAACTGTAGGCAAGAACAAAGTTCTGCGGTTTGCAGGAAAACAACACAATGGCGATAATCACGTTAAGTGAACTAAGCTAGGCTCTGAAGACAATATTGTAAGTTTTCTCTCATTTGCAGTTATTAGATTTTATATATAGGCACATAAATTATGTATATATACATATATATAATATGAAAATAGAAGCAAAACTGTCTAGGGAAATGGAAGAGCCTAAGGACAGCGAAGGGGTTATGGGGAAGCACGCCTTAGCGGGGGGCATAGCAAGTGCAACGAATGCACACACTGACACTGTTGAAAGCATAAAGACCAGGAAGTGAGGGAAAAATGCTTCTCATTTCACTTCTTTTGTAGCTACAAACAGCACTTTGGCCAACGGTTTCCTCTCGTTCTCTTTACACTGGCGTCCAGGAGCTGCTCTCTTTGTACGCCCAGAGCGGAGACTGATTCTGCCTTCCCCTCCAGCACGCCATTGCCAGGGCATCCACCTGTGGTATAACACACTCTGGCCTCACGTGGAGATTCCTGCCCCAGGTATTCTGCCGGAGAAATCCCACCTGAGAGTTCAGGGTCTGAGGCCCCCAGGATTCGGGTATGTGAGGACTGAAATTAGAACAAACTTGGGGAAGGGCGAGGAGGAGGGGAGCACTTGTCCTGTATTAGATAGTCTTCAGCTGACACAAAACTCCAGGGTTCCAGCAACTCGGGCTTAGACATTAAATGGAAGAGGTTGACATTTGGGTTTTATCCGAGCTGAGACGGACAGGCGAGTAATTGAAATTCTCCTCGCCAAACTGAATGGTATTACCTCTTCAACCCCCACCACCTGTCCCATCATGCCTCTTGGGATAACCAAAGTCTCTTTATCCCCTGACTGAGGCCTGCACTGCTCAGGCCTTGCGGGGAAGTCAGACTTATTTCCTCTCCAGGGAGCTGAGAATGAAGGGCTGGAAAGACAGTCTACATTTACGGCTTCAGTAACTCCTCCAGCTCAGGACCCATGCCACAGCTGCTCACATGTGGACGCGCCCCTCCTCCAGACACTGGGACGGCCCACTTCCACCCAGGAAGAATGATGAAAAATGAGATCTGCTTCTTCATTCAAGTCTTTCAGCAAGGCCAGTACTTATGACTTCCAATTCCTCCCTCTTCGTCTCCCTCGTTTTGTTAAACCCGGTCTCAACAGGTTTTAGTCTAGTACTCCACTGCGGTCACCAATGGCTTCTGTGCTGTGGAGCAGCAATCAGCGCCCACCCAGAGCTCTGTCAGCCTCTCTGCAGCATCTGCTGTTGCTCTCCTCCTCCCGGACACACCTTGCTGCCTCTCCAAAGCCTGTCATGGCTGTCACCGCTCTCAGAGGGCTCTCTTCTCGTCTCCTTTGCAGATTCGTTCACCTTTCTCACAAATTCTGTAGGCTGGTGATCTCTCTCTCTTCTCTCTCTCTTCTCTCTCTCATGCATGTGGTGTGTGTATGTGTGTGTGTGTGTGTGTATGTGTGTGTATTTCTTTCTTTTCTTTTGAGAAAGAAAGCCTTACTATGTGGCCCAGATGGCCTTGAATTCACAATTCTCCTGCCTCAGTCTTCCCAGATTATATTTACAAACCACCCTGCTAGGCTTTCTGTTTTTTAATACCTTCAAATTGCTAGTGACTCCTAACTGTATTTTCAGGCAGGTCCTCCACACAAACTCCAGACTCACATGTTGTATTACCGTGAGGACAAATTCACTTGAATGTGCAATAGGTATCTCAAGTCAGGTTCCCCAAACACAACCACATCATCCTCTTAAAACCTGCAGCCTTTCAAGTCTCTGGAAGAGCCATCCTTTTCGGGTTAAAAGTCTCGGGTTGCTTAGACAGGGGGTTGGCAACAGGAACTATGTCAAGGGCTCAGATTCCACGTCTCTCACATGGAGACTCCAATCTGAGGTATGCAGGGTGTTGAGAAACTCATTCTGCTGGCGGCCAGTGGCCAGAGAATTGGAGAGACCTCATCTGGAGGTGCAGGTCCTGAGACACTTTGGGTCACATACTTGGGTGAAGGCGATGGTTACGTGAGAAGGGACTAGCCTTAGTGACTTTTCTGCTACTGTGATAATAGGGCCTGACAGAAGACACAAGTAACGTAGGTAAGGAGGGGTTTATTCTGACGCAAAGTTCAAGGCATAAACCACGAGCCAGCGGGAGCTTAAAGCAGCTGGTCACATCGCATCCACGGTAGGAAGACGAAAGGGACCGATGCCTACACTTTCCTTTTTATACAGCCCTGGGCCCAACTCTAGGGAGTGGCGCTGCTCCTTCTTTGGGATGGATTGTCCCACCTCAGTTAAACTAGTCCAGACTCTCACAGACGTGCTCAGAAGCTAATCTAATCTAAAATGTTTATGACGTGTATTTATGTGTGTGTGCGCGCGCGCACACACACGCGCGAGTCTGGGCGGGGCTGCCTCGGTGCCATGGTGCACGTGTGGAGGTCAGAGGACAACTGTGGACCTAGTTCTCCCCAACCACGTGGGTCAGGGAATTGACGTCAGGTAATCAGGCTTGGCAGCAGGTGCCTTAACCTGACACTGACTCATCTCAATAGCCCAAAACCCAATCTAAGTAATCCCAAACAGGTGTCCTGGAGGCTTCTCTCCTGGATGATTCCAGAACCTGTCAGACTGACAAGCAACCCCAGCCATCATAGGAATCAGGGATGAATCCAAAATGTTTAGCTTTGTAACTGGTCTATCCCCTGTAGTCAGTTCTCAACACAGCAGCCAGCGAGAGTATCTTAAGTATAAGATCTTGCCACTCCTGCTCACAAAACCCCGCCCTGACTCTTTGTGACACTAGAGAAAAAGCTAGCATTTTACGGGAACCAGCAAGGCCCTACCTGGTATGCACCCATGTTGTGTAGCTCCAAATATAAACATGCCTTCTGGGGAGAAGAGAAGATCACCAGACTTGGAAAGCTTGAGAATTTTACAAGAATCACAAGGCTCCTGTCTAAGCCTGTAAAACAGCAAACGCATGCTAAGAAAGGGGAGTCTCTGGTGGGGCCGTCCGCAGGCTGTGCAGGCAGCTCCGGTCATGCGGCTTTGCCCATGCCAGGGAGGGTGTGCAGTGAAGCAGCTGCCCGAGTCACCCCTACTTGTAAATAACCAAGCTAGACTCAAGTAGAGTTCCTTCTCGGGACTATAGTTAGTGTCCTGTCTATGGCGAATAGATACTGATTTATGTCTCTTCAGCAAAAGGCATATGAGGTTTCCACATCCTTCTCCGACTACATCTTCCAGCTACTCATCCTGCTCCTGGCTCACAGGCCTCTTCATGCTCTTCCAACAATCCAGTTGGGATCTTGCTCAGGACCCTTTAACCTTTGTTTCCTCTCCCTGTGGCACCTTTACCTCAATGACCACATAATCACCCCTCTGGCTCCTGGCAAGCCTTCACTCAAATGTTCTCAATGAGCCCTGTGACCCAACCCCTTTTAAAACAGCCATAAACCCACACCCACGTTCCTAATCACCTTTACTCCACTCTTGTTCCTCCCCACAGTACTTGTTAACTTCTGATACACTGTTTAACTTACTTACTTTCTAAGTTTCTTCTTGGTTGCTGTCTCCCTCCTCCAGAATACAAGACCCACTAGGACAGGGCATTGGTCTGGTGCATTTACAAATGTATTACAAGCATTTAGGACAATTTGCAGGGTACCCAGTATTTGTTGTTGAATGACACAGAGTCAAGGGTTCCTTGTCTATTTGCCAGCACAAGTGACAGACTGGCAACTCTAGGGAACCTCCATGGTGATGCCACATTGGGCCACAGGTCCTAGATAACAGGGAGGGTTTTATCGAGGTGACTGAGTAGGTGTCCCTCCTAACCATCTCCCCGAGGATGCTGTTTGTCGCTTCTGAGTCTTGGGGGGCTTTATTACAGCACTCTCCTAGCTTCTCTGACTTTTAACTTGAGTCTTCAACTGTTTACCCATTCTGGTCTTATCTCAGCTCCTCCCCTGCTGTGGAACTTACTTTGAATTAGATCTGTCAAGTGTGAAAGCTGAAACCAAAGGAGCTTTGAGATTCTTCCAGCTTGCAGTTGTCACCACACAAATGCGTTGCGACTATAAGCTCTTACTTTACCCTCCTTCTCCTGCACCCCAAGCACAAAAATGACTGTGTGAATCTGTGGACTTAGAGAAAGAGCCCAGAAACAAGTTGGTAGCGTATGTTACTGAGCATGAAACCTCCCTGGAGCATCTAGCATCCTTCCCAGAACGTTTTCAGAATACCCTGTCACCCCTAGGAGCCCAAGTCCCAGGCAGAGAGCAATGGGTGTGAAGGAAATCACTAGGGCAAAAGAAAAGAAGTCAAATTAACCCAAATGCTCTCTGTTTTCTGCACCAAGAGTCCCCTTGGCAGGAACATCCATTCACCCACTAGTTAAACGGAGACATTAAAAGGAAGGGCTCCAGCCTAAGGCTGCGTGGGAGACTGCTCCCTGTAGAATGAACTGTTGAGAATACAGCAAGGAAAAGAAAAGCAAAAGATCTGGGTTCCTCCAACACATATCCTCAATCAGCCTTTGGCAAAGGGGCCATTTCATTAATTCACCCAGTATCCCTGGATGACTACTGCTCTTCAGTGCAAACCTGAGCATTAGCCTCTAGCTCCAAAGTCCGTCACAACATCCCCCGCCCCAGGCTGCTGTTATTCATCAGCAAATAGGGAGGTGGCACGAGAAGTCCTAGGCTACAGCAAGGGCTAAAACCATGGGTGGTGACATAGGATTAAATCTCAGGACCCCTGAGAATGTCTCAACTGTCATATGAAGTCAGGCTCTGCCCAGGGAAAGAAGTCTCCGCAGCCATATCCAGGCACCCACATGAGAAAGCAAGGGCCTAAGTTTTGTTTCCTGTGTGTGCGCTCCTAAGACAGAGACTGGACAAATTGGCACGCAGTCCTGGGGCAGAGAACTCAGACCTCAAAGCTGCCAGGCAAAGGAAGTAGTGTGAGTCCAACGCCCCCAGCTGCTCCTCCTGGGCTCCCCTTTACTGCTGCTTCTTCAACCCCCAGTGGCTTTGCACTCAGCATGGAAATCACTGCCTCAACCCTTACCCAATTCCAGAGAGGCTTGGGGAAATCTGCTCACCCCCTAATCTTTCTGCCACATGAGGAACTAAGCTGGTTACTAGATTTCTGATTCAGAGTGCCAGTGTGTAGCTTAGGCCCTTCTGTCTGTGCCCTGGGCCAGCAACATCCCTACACCTAATGCTCTAGAGGGAAGGTGTTCAGGTCCTAACTCCTGGACAAACACAGAAGTATTTAGGGCTAAATAAGAAAGGGGAAGACCTCCCTCCTTCTCTCACAATTCAGACTGAGCAAAGTCCTGTGATTTCAGGCCACTGGCCAGAATTCCTAGGGAGAAAGGACATATTACCTCATTCCCATCCCTCTTGGGAAAAATACAAGTTAACTTCCAACGCCAGAGTCAGTCTCCAATGTCCACAAACCCAAGAACAAGACACAGTGAGTACAGAGCTACTCTCTTTTGGTCTCTCACAATCCCCTCCCTCCTCCACCCCGGTGTGCATGTTGCCTTTCTTCAAAACCATTTGGACTGTGTTGCCTCATCTCTTCAAAACTATTTTGAGAGACTTGAGCTTAATGGGTTTGGAGGCCTCTGCCCCCCTACCCCCTACCCCCTCACCCCCACCCCCGCAAATAGGTAGGTGTGTCGGTGCATCCCCCTGCCAGCATCGTCCCTGGTGACCTACCTCTGTGTTCTGCATTCCTCCAGCTCAGGATGTAGCCTCACTACAAAAACAGACCCATGACCTCCAATCCCTGGAAGCTTTTATCCATCAATAGAACAGGATGGTTTCCTAACCCACAGGTCAAGCCCTTAACTCCAAGCCCTTTAGAATCTGGGGACTCTATCCAAGGTTTCCCACAGGGGTGTGGAAATTCCCTACATCTGGATTAGTACAGTCACCCCAGGGGGCTGGGCAGGAGACTCAGAAGCCAGTACATACACACATACACACACACACACTTACAGAGAGAGAGAGAGAGAGAGAGTTTGAAGGAAAAGCCATGAGGGTGAAAGACTATGATACTACTGAGTTGGGAAACAAATGGTATTGGGAATGTCGCGGTACCAGCTGAGTGGGGGGAGGGGGAGGGTGACACAAGCCAAAGCTGAAGAATCTCAAGATCCCAGAAGAGTTTGGTATCAGCAGCAGCACCAGTGTAGCTCCTATTTATTAAGCACGTTATGGATGGTATTGCCAGACCTTACAACAACCTTGAAAAACAGGTATCGCTATCTTGATTTACAGGAGCAGCCATTGAGGGTCTGGGGGCTTCAGGAACTGGACCAAGGTCACAGAGAGTAAGAGCAGAGCCGGAATCCATGCCCTGCTCCGTCTGGAACCCAGCCTGTACTCAGCTTCTAAGAGAGATGGCCCTAGGACAGTCACATGCTTATCTAGGTCTCAGTCTCCTGCAAAGTGTCCTCAGTGACCTCTCAGGGCCCTGCGGCTCCAGCTTTCTATGTGTTTATAGGACTTCCCAGAGGGACAGTAAGTGTGCAGACAGAAGCATTCTCCTTCCTGGGGTGACCGGGGTGGCACGGTGGCTCTCACCTCCCCCATTCTTGTAGCAGAGATAGGGAAACCTCCAGACGTTGCCTAAGCCAACGATCTCTCCTGCCACTGACAGCACAAACTCCATCTTGTTGTTCCAGTGCTCCCGTTCCAAGGTGTCATCTTCCTCCACCTTCTCCGTGGCCGGACACACTGGCCTTGTCTCTCCATTACTGGTTGCTCTCGAGACCCTGTTATCCATCCCACCTGGAAAACATATGGAGTGCTCTGTCACTAGAAGGGAACCCCACAGGGGAAGCCTCCTCCCTTCAGAAAATTCCTAGGGGGATAGGTTCCCTGGACTTCCTTCTCCATCTTTGGACCCGTTCTTCCTTAATACAGAGCAGCTCCTGAGACCGCCTGTTCCTCTCACATATAGGGAGAAAGCATTGGCACTGAAGGGCAGACTTTGTTTCCATGATGCATGTTCTCTTGAATTCACATAGCCTGTGGTTGTCTATACTTTCCCTTGCCTCTCGCAACCAGCTGTGGCACATTAAAATGCAATTTAATCTCTTTATAGGCTGGCACCACCAAGAGGCTGAGAGTTGTCACGTTCTCAAAGCCATTGATGCCCCTTGCAGGAATTACCCTAAAGAAGTAACTGTGCCCACAGGGAAAGACCTGATATTGAAGCTGTTGACTGTTCGTAACAGCGGCACAAGATTGAAAGAATGTACAGGCTAACCTGGAAAGTAGGTTAATACGTTACGGTAGATGTATTATGAGCGTCTTTACAATCATTAAAAACTGTGTTACAGAAAGACGTGTATTGAAACAAAAGGGTGTTCGTGCTGTAGGAAGGAAGGGAGATGAGCATGCACGAAGTGACGCGGCTGGACAGATGCTTTACAGAGGCTTTACATGCATGGAAAGATTGGGACATACGCCAAGATGTTTCTTTCTTGGTGACTGCATCATAGGAATGTATCCCTTATCTATCTGTGTCTTCACCATTTGGATCAAAGAAATATCTTGTGAGGGCTGCTGAATGGGACCAGTAGCTGAACAAGATGAGCTGAGCGGTCTAGGACTCCTCATTCCTCCATTTCTTACCAAATACATGGAAAAATCTCCCTCCCTCTCTCTCCCTCCCTCCCTCCCTTACTGCGCCCCTCCCCCTCCCAGCCTCTCTCCCTTCCCCTCCCTTCTTTCCCCCTCCCTTGCTCCCTTCGGTGATAACAGCATAGCAATCTATTAGAATAGAGATGGTGATGTGATTAAGAGTCCGAACGCTTAACTCCTCACTTCCAGAATCCCTATTCTAGGCTGACATTGAGATCGAGGATAAATTCTGGCATGATTTAAATCAAATGAGCAGCCGCTACGGACTAATGAGCATTTTACACATGTTCATTTAACTCTGACACCAACCCTGTTGTTGAGAAAGTGAACGTGTGTAAAGTACCTGAAGCTGCCGCTCGGTTCTGTCGTGTCACGGCTGCACCGTAGGTTGTAAACTGCACGGAGACACACAGCCACTCTCTTCCTGCTCCGTTCACCTGTGCTGGCTGCCTTGGCTTATCAACATACTTAATGTTAGTGTCTCTAGTGACTCCCTCCTCATTTTACACTCTGGCCCCTTTTGTTGTTGTTTGTTTTGAGATAAGGTCTATAGCCCAGCTTTTCCTAGAACTCACTGTATAGCTTAAATTCGAGGTGATCCCCCTGCCTCAGTTTCCTGGGTGCTCAGATTACGGGCACCAAGCACCATGATCCGTTTAGAGGCGTCCCTTTCTAGAGAAGTAAGCAGGTGGGCTTTCTCCAAACCCCAAAACAAGGTCAGGTCAACGGACTGTTCCCTTCAGGAGCCTCTCCAAGCCACCGGCTTTCCTCAGGTTCTGCCTCTAACCCTAGGGACCAAAAAGTCAACCATAAGGGCATGCAGTGGAAGGCACTTCTGATTATTTGTCAAGCTGGAGCCTGGGTTCCAACATTAAGGATGGGCAAGCAATGGCGCAAGAAGTTTTTCGGCTGACTGAACTGGTCTTCTCAGCCTCATGCTGATCCTGGCCTTCCCCATTACTAACTAACCATCTCAGGGATGTCTTCCAGTGAGGAAAGCCACCGCATTTGTCTGTCCCGTCCCGTCCCATCCAGTCCGGATCCATCCCTATCACCCCAGCAACGAAGCAGCCATCCTCTCCCTCGGCCCTGTTAAGAGTGGCTCCTGGGGGCAGTAGAAAGAGCATGGGCTGTGATTCTGGAAAGCCGGGTTCAGACCTTAGCCATTTCTAACACCCCTACCTGACTCCGGAGAGGTTAATGAATAACGTCTGTGGAAGCGGGAATGATGGCATAGTCTCAGCTGTGAGGCTTTAGTGGGGAGATGCAATTTACCGGCACGATTTACACTCAATGGTTCTCCTCTCCAATTAGGATTCTCTATCTCCTACTTCTGTTGCCCCTTAAGTCACAAGCCGCCCCTTTTAGAGCGTCGAGAAAAGCTTAAGGTGCTTGCACCTGTGCACGCAAGAGCCAGCCCCACTGTCCAGCGGACATCAAAAGCCCTTTGGTTGTAGACCCATAGAACTCACCAAGCTACATTCTGAGGCCCAGAAACAGGAAAAAGAGAAAGAGAGAGCAGAAAATAGTCCGAACCTTGGTGAAGTTTCTGCCTGAGGTCCTGTTGGAGAATTCTCAGGGGCCAGGGAAGGTGCTGGCTATTTAAAGCGAGGCTGGAGCCCGCCCTGTGGCACTTGTAATCCTAAACTTGACCCGGCCCACATTCCGCCTTCTGCCTTCCTCCTCCCATGTTCTCCCCACCCCTCAGCCACCAGACAATCTGCAGGAGTGATTCCCTGGCCTGGGGACTATGTGTACACACTGGCAGGTCAGCCAGTTGCTTGCGATTTTACCATAGCATGCTGTCTTCACATAGCAGGCATGCCCTTCCCTTCTGACACCCTGGGCTCTCTCCAAAGGGATCAACCAGCTACATTATCTTTCCACAACTCAAGGGCTCCAGGGAATCACTCAGTATTAGGTGTTTATTTGGTGAGGTGCTATGTAGATTGATTTAAAGGTATGCCTATCTTATCTGGTTCCAAATGGCATTCTGGAATGGACAATGATTTAAGGGTAAAGAAAAGAAAGAAAAGAAAAAGAAAAGAAAGAAATCAAGATTACCGAGCTGTGAGAAGTCAGTAAAGCTTCCAACATGTGCGTACACATACACACACACACACACACACACACACGTGCACACACGCACATGCACATACAATGTTGAAAAGTTTTTAAAAGATTCATGAGTTAATAGAATTGGGTTAGGAAACAGTAGTAAAAGAGATTTTCTTTTTCTTCTTTTTGAAGCTCCAGTACTGTTTGAATTCTTTGACAGTGTGCTAGAACTTTTTTTTAACTGCAATCAATCAAAGTCATCAGGGAAGAGTTGGCAATGTGAGGCAGACAGCTACTCACAAGGATTTTCTTTCCAGGCAGGAATGACCCAAGGAGGTTGCCGGCTGTTCCTTCAGCTGCAAGCCGAAAGACTAGAGCACAGCCTTGGGCCCACCACCTGCTCCAGGGCGGTGAGTAAGCTTTGGTGCCAGGCAGCGCAGGGCGTGGCATCTGCCACTTTCGGAACTGGAGTCTTGAGCAGAGCATTCAACTTCTGAAGCTCTCATTCTCACAACTATAAAATGGAGAAAATGTGGCCTACCTTGGAAAATTGCGGGAGATTTCAGGAGAGAATGGATCTA
This sequence comes from Cricetomys ansorgei, assembly GCA_026225945.1. Taxonomy (NCBI): domain Eukaryota; kingdom Metazoa; phylum Chordata; class Mammalia; order Rodentia; family Nesomyidae; genus Cricetomys; species Cricetomys ansorgei. The sequence continues at coordinate 4,734,576 of JAMJFZ010003746.1, read as the reverse complement.
ATAAGGTAGCAAGCCCACCAACAATAACAGATGCTACCATTTATCCTTAAAAGATAAATATTCACAGTGAGCTCCATAGAGATTATTCTTTAAAGAAGGGGGTGGGGGGAAGGAAAGAAAGCAAGAAAGAAAAGATTGTATTTTTCTATTTTTATTTATGTGTATATATCTGTGAATATGAATGCAGGTATCATCAGGGGCCAGGAGAGGGTGTCAGATCCCCTGGAGCTGGACTTACAAGCAGATATGGACCCTCTGATGTGAGTGCTAGCAACCAAAATCTGGCCCTCTGAAAGAGCCGCTTAAGAGTGTTCTTAAGAGCAGCTTAACAGCAGGTGAAGAGAGTTCTTAACCGCTGAGACATCTCAGCAGCCCCTGGAGATTATTCTTGGGTTTCAGTAGTTCCTTTTCTTCTTCCTTCCTAACCATCCATCTATCTCTCGGTGTAAAGCCAAAGATAAAAAGAGAGGCTGCAAACTCATGCAAAAATCCCAAAGCAATGTGATAAACTTCCTAGACTTATGCCTAGTAATATTTACTAGTAGCCTCCTAACTGAACTACTAAGCATTATGAACGTTGAAATTTGTTCTCTAGCTTTACCACATAGCTGGAATTTAAGACCCAAATCAGTCCCCTAAAGTCTGAGGGATCTTATCCCCTTACACCCTCTCCTGACCGCTGAGGGTACCTGCATCCATATACACAAGCATACACAGACTTATACACATACACATAAATAAAAATAGAAAAATACAATCTTTTTTTTAAAAAGAAGAATCTCCACTGACCTCATTGTGAATAATCCTTTAAGGATAAACAGTAGCACCAGTTATTGATGGTAGGCTTGCTACATTATTAGGTCCATTCTAAGTCTTCAGACATTATTAAATCCATTTAAATCTGGGTGCCACACAGCCTTCAGCAGTGTTACTCGGCTCTCACACGTGTCATGATGGGATTTTGTTTTTAGGAAATATTCCCAGAAATCAAAGCATCCTTGACGTCCTCTTCTGTTGCTCTCAAGTTGTTCTGACATGAGGGAATGCTGATTCTCCTGTTTTTATGTAACTGCTGCTACATTGCCATTTTTATTGTGCATTTACTCTTTTCCAAATGCTTGCGCTCTCCAGTTTCTTTCATCTCTATACTGTTATGATTGTCAGAGAAGTAGTTTGAGAACCATTGGTAGAACTGTCAATGACAGCTCTTCAGACTGCCTGTCCCAGGGTGTCACACCAATCACACAGGAAAACCCTTGCCGCCGCCACCCTTGAGCATCCAGGGACAAGACCAAGCAAGGATCGGGCACAATCAGAATCAGTGTTCACAAGTTCTTACTCAACAGGTGGATTAAAGACTCTCTAGGGCCTGCTGCCAAGAATAACTGAACATTAAACTTCCTGACACAGAATTGGATGAAGCAAAATGAGCTCAGGAAAAAGCACAGGTAGTGATTGCTCCCAATCTGGTTCTGAGTTAAATGTCAATATGTCATGATACATTTTCCCAGGAATTTTCTGTCTCTACTAGGAATAAAACAAGAGCAGAAATTTTTTTCAAAGAAGCATGGCCTGTTTCCAAACAGGCATTTCTGAGCAACAACGATTTCAGCATAAGAGAAGGGACAAACTCTCTCCTGCTCATCCATGGGCGACCTGAGAAGATACAGTCCTCTTTAACATAGAGGTACATATTTATGTCCCTCTATGTACAAGTTTACTTCTAGTTATGTTTATAATTGTTTTGTACATTGTTTGAGGAAGGGCTGCCTAAGCCTTTGAAGTTTATATTATCTGCAAGTGTTGGCTTTATGTAAATCTGTGATTAACGTGTTTTCTTCCTCATGATCTGCACCTGCTCACTGCCCTCTGGTAGAGCCATTATGATTCACTGAGAACTCCTTGTGAAGAGAAAAGTTGCTATGAAGGAATTCTTGTAGTCCCTCTCCCACAGTCACAGGCAACAAGAAGAAAACCCTCCTCTTGGGCCTTTAGCCCCCCCCCCCATAAAGGTGACACAGCTAAAGGATTGTGGGGTGAGACTAAGCTACAGGTTTCCTTCATTATGCAAATAGACCTATGGATGAGAAGACAGAGTTTTTGTAACACCTGAGGAGCTTTTGCATCAATAAAAACACCTGAGATCAGATGATCAGGGTTCCACTTTTCAGAATGGTGCTTGCCATCACAGTGGTTCCCTCTGCTGAACCGGTCTCCTTTGCGGACCGACACAGTAGCTATCTGCTACAAGTATAGGACCTGTTGCATCTCTGAGCCCTTTTCAAACACGACACTCACGGGAATAAAGGAAAAAATGAACTTAACCAAGCAATACCTGGTGAGGGCTCAATAGGGCGGGAAAATCCCAGAAACAAAATAAATGATGGTAACAGTAGGTTGTGACCACATAATAAAACTCGTTCACATTTGTGGTAATATAAATAAAAAAGAAGAAAATGGTGGAGAAATGACAGTTTTTCCCTAAAATATAATTCCATATAATAAATGAAGAAGGACAAAAATAGGAACTCACCGTTGGATAGACAACTGTAACCACTACACCAGTTAAATTTGTGAATAAAAGTTTGAAGGACAGAATTTTCGTAGTTTCTACATATCTTCCCCCAAAGTATTTACTAACTACAGAGTCAGGAGACACTGACTTCATGGTAGGAAGACCAGGACAAATAGCTTCATGACAAATAGTGCAGCACCCCCGATCACAGAGCATACCGGTGTTACATTCCGAAACCTGTGCTGTGAGTCACTGACGCAGGCACACCACATTGCTGCTCTTGCCAGTAGCTTAATCTGATGATGAGAAGACAGAACCCAGCCCCGGGCACAGGACATCCAAGCCAATAACTGTACTTGATCCCACAGTATCTGTGAGGACGGATGTTGACAGGCATCTCCGTGAGAAAGTATCTAGCTTAAGTACCTAGCTTAATTGAGGTGGGAAAACCAACCGCCAGTGCAAGCCTGGGCTGAATCAAAAGGAGAGAGTGAGCTGAGCACTTTCGTTTACCTCCCTCCGCGTCTCAATCGTGGATGCATGGTGAACAGCTGCCTCAAGCACCTGCCGCCTTGACTCTCCCACCATGATGAACTGCCTCCTCAAACGGTGAGCCAGAAATAAACCTTTCCTCATGTTGCTTTTGTCGAAGCATTGAGACAAATAGTTAATGCAGTGTTCAGATCGTGAAAGACAAGAAAAGATCTTAGGGTGCAGGAGACTAAAGGAAAACAAAAACCAAATGCATCATGGAATCCTGAATTGGAGTGTACACAGGATCCTGGACTTGAAGGGTCATCAACACAAAAACAAGTGGAATTTAAATAAGATCATTAGCTTAATAACACTTTATCAGTATTAATCTTCCATGTCTGATTATTGCACAATGGTTATAGTAGATGCTAATATTAGCAGAAGCTGAGTACAGGATGCGTGAAGGTCTTATGTTTGTTTATGTTTGTTGTTGTTTTGGGGGTTTGTTTGGTTTGTTGGTTTGTTTGGTTTTGCTACTTTTAAATCTAAAGTTAGTTTAAAGTTTAAGGGGTTTGAATTAAGATCATTTCATTCCTTGGCTACAGCAATCCAAGTGTGTGACTTTAGTGAAAAACTCTGGGATATTACACGTAGAGCCCACGGTACCACTGAAATTTTTGATGATTTTTCTACGTGTTGTGTTTGATTCCAAACAAGATTAGCCTAAATTCTATAAACACAAGTTCTAAATTCTATAAACACAGTATCTCAAAGAATCAAAATTTATGAAAAATACCACGAGTCATCACCACTACTGTTCACAAAGCAGTTCCAGTGTGCAGAGCACTGTGTCACATGACATGAGCATCCCACTTTCTCCCATTACACAGAGTTAATGTTAGGACCAAGCTAGGCATGACTGATGATAGCTTAGTGAGGCCAGGACTTGAGTGGCATACTCAAGGTCACATGACTAGTGAATGATGACAACCAGCATTTGAACTCAAGTTTGTGGATCTAATGACCATTATTTATATCTACCACACCACACTTCAGCACTAAGATGTAAAAAGAAAAGAAAAGGAAGGAAGGAAGGAAGGAAGGAAGGAAGGAAGGAAGGAAGGAAGGAAGGAAGGAAGGAAGGAAGTCAGTCTTGTGTTTATTTTGGAAAAGAGCTGAATGGTTGATATGTCAATAAAGATGGTCCCATGGCTGGAGAGATGGCTCAGCGGTTAAGAGCAATTATTGCTCTTCCAGAGAATATGGTTTAGCTCCCTGCATCCACATCAGGCAGCTCACAACTGCCGGTAACCCTAGCTCCAAAGGAGTCCAACACCTTCTCCTGGTCTCCTCAGGACTGTATTCATGACATGTACACACATGCATGTTAATAAAGATAGCTCTTAAAAAGAAGAAATAAACACGTTCCCTTTGCTGGAACATTTCACTCAGACTTGAAGAATAGCTTAAAAACCTCACTGGAGCCGGGCGGTGGTGACACACGCCTTTAATCCCAGCACTTGGGAGGCAGAGGCAGGCAGATCTCTGTGAGTTGGAGGCCAGCCTGGTCTACAGAGTGAGTTCCAGGAGATCCAGAGTTGCAACAGAAACCCTGACTTGAAAAAAAAAAAAATCAAACAGAAAACCTCATTGGAGGGCTGGCAAGTTGACTCAGTGAGCAGAACTTGCTGACAAGCTTGTACCCCAGTTCCATCCCTGAAAGCCACATGGTGGAAGGAGAGAAATGACTCCCAGAAGATGTTCTCTGACCTCCACACTTCTGTCCTAGCACGCACACACATGCTCACGCACACACAAATAAGTGTGATTTTTTTAAAAGTTTCAATCTCGTTAGAAATTTCGTTGCTGTATTCTGCAATCCCCTGTGAGCGCTCTGCCTTCCCTAGTGAAAGAGGAAAACCACACATTTTCTTTTAACTCCTGAAGAGTAACTGTATTTTCCAGTGGCACCTGGGTCTTCTAGTCCCTGGTTCCTGTTCTCTTATCTGATTCTCAACGCACAGAGAGAGCTTGCAAAGTTTCACAACCAGCCTCAGTGGGAAGCTCTTGGCTGGTCTAAGGTAGTGAGGCCATTGCACAGCCTCTCTATCCTGATGCTGCTGAGTCCTGGGACGGGATTAGAAGCAGAGTGACGTTATTTAAAAAGCAGCTTCAACCACTGGGCAGCCTTTTTCCTAATCACTTTAAAACACCACCACAAGAGCTCATTCACAGTGAGAAATACATAGATGCCACGGTTGTTTAGCTCACAAATGCTATCCCTACCAGCCTCTTCCTGCACCTGTGGTTCCCTTTATGCTCATCCTTCATTGTTGCAAAGAGCCTGAAGCCCAGCCTGTTCAGGTGAGCATGGACCCAACACAGTCCGAACGTACTTTCTCTTTATTCTTGTTTGAGGGGACCAGACAGGTGAGAGCAGTGTAGTCACATTCTCTCTGGTTCCTTTTCCTCTGGACTTAGGAGAATGGTCGGCAGAGACAGGGAGGGTCTGGCTAGGATTTATCACGGGATGGGCTTAGTGAGGAGATTCTAAGGAGGGGCTAGGGAGCAAAGCTTTGCTCTGAATGGCTGCTGTTGAGAAGCAGGGTGGTTGTTACCATTGGGCTTCTTAATGGATCCTATGATAAGGAAGGAGGAAGGGAAACTAAGGTGTTATTAGGAAGAAGTAGCAGTCACTTACGTTGTTGTTGTTGTTGTGTGGGTGTGTGTGGTCTATGCATCTGTGTTTGTGCATGTGTCTAGGTATGTATATCTCTATGTGTGTGTGTCCATGTGTGTCTGCATGTGTGTGTGTGTCTATCTGCATGTGTGTGTCTGTGTGTATGTCTGTGTCTGTGTGTATGCGTGTCTGTGTATGTATATCTGTGTGTGTGTGTGTCTATATATGTATGTCTGTGTGTGTCTGCCTGTGTCTGTATGTGTGTGTGTGTGTATGTGCCTCTGTGTATGTATGTCTGTATGTATGTGTCTGTGTCTATGAATGTGTCTAGGTATATAGGTGTGTGTCTATGTGTTTGCATGTGTGTGTCTGTGTGTATGCATGTCTGTGTATGTATATCTGTGTGTGTGTGTGTGTCTATATATGTATGTCTGTGTATGTCTGCCTGTGTCTGTATGTGTGTGTGTGTGTGTATGTGCCTCTGTGTGTGTGTGTCTGTATATATGTGTCTGTGTCTATGAATGTGTCTAGGTATATAGGTGTGTGTCTATGTGTTTGCATGTGTGTGTATGTGTGTGTGTCTGTTTCTGTGCATGTGTCCGTGTATGTAAATCTATGTGTGTGTGTCTCTGTGTGTCTGTGTGTATGTCTGTGTGTTTGCCTGTGTGTTTGTGTCTCTGTGTGTGTATGTCTGTCTGTGTGTCTGACTGTGTTTGTGCCTGTTGTGTGTATGTGTCTGTGTGTCTGACTGTGCGTTTGTGCCTCTGTGTGTGTGTCTGTGTGTCTCTGTGTATTTTAGACAGTGTTCACATTTTGTTACTATTTACTCGTGGTCACAGAATGGTCTTGTTTTTATCTTGATTCATCCTGCTCACAAAATGTAAAGTGGTTTATGTTCAGTAGAACACCAGGCCCAGCTATATCCAGCCAGCTCCCAGTACCACTAAGGCCTTAACAGCGTTAGCCTAGCTCCCAGCTGGCAGGGATCTCCTTTCTCTCTCACCTGCAGTAACCACAACAAACTAAGAAAAGCCGCTCAGTCGAGATTCTCTCAGGAAGAAAGAGCCTGTGATGGGGAGGCCTTGGACACAGGTGCTTACCTCCTGCCCCTCTCTTCTCTGCCTTCAGAATAAGTTTGCCCTCAGCTTTCTCATTCTTGATATCTTACCCTTACTCCTTGACATTAAAAAAAAAAAAAATTCTAAGGGAGCTGAAGAGATGGCTCAGTGGTTAAAATACTGAGTATTCTTCCAGAAGACCAGGATTCGAATCCTGGCACCAAATGGCGGCTCAGAACAATCTGTAACCTCAGTTCTACCTGCGAGAGTGACACATACATGGAGATAAAATACTTGTTATATAAAAAAAAATTCTAGTGCACACTAACATCATTGGACCATTTCTTTCCAACTTTTTCACAACACTGTTTTTTAATTTTCAGAATCACGTCACAAAGCGCTAGCCATGAGTCTGGAAGAAGCCCTAGAGGACTCCCCTGGCTCCTCCCGGCTTGGCCTCCTCCAGTGTTGCTTTCACAAGGCCTCACCTGTCCCTGTACTCGGCCTGCTTTATTGCTAACTTTAGGTTCTGGCTCCTGGCCAAGCACAGTAATCAGGCCCAGTCGCCCCTCCAGGCTCTACTCCCCGAGTAGTCTTTCTTTTTCAAAAGATGACTACCTTGTTCCCATCTCACCTGCACGCCCTCTTGTGTTCACTCTCTTTCCAGATCCTGCCTGGTCCCCAAGAACCAGCTGGACCCCCACTTCTGAGAAGCCCTCAGTGCCCAGTCATCTGAACTTGGCAGCCAGAACCTCCTGGCTCCTGACCACCCCCATCATCTTGCTCTTTGGTTGCTAGCAGTGTGGGAGCCTAGGAAACATTTTTGTTTCTTATATTGAAATGTTTTGAGTTCTTTTCTGTTTTGTTTTGTTTAGTTTAGAATTTCATATATGAGCACTGTATTTACACCATTTCTACCCCTCCCTCCCCCCACCATCTCCTTCTGTTCCCGGCCACTCTCTCTCTCAAAGTATTTACCTCTTCTCTTTAATTATCGATGATATACATACACATATGTATATATGCATAAACCTGCTGAGTCCATTTGGTGTTGTTCATATGTACTTGTGTTTAGGGTTGACCATTTGGGATTGGATAACCTATCAGGAAGCTCATCCCTGGAGAAGTCGGTTCTCCCTCTCCCAGCAGTCATAATTGCCTGTGAACTCCTTATTGAGGGGGAAAAAAAATCTCAGGGTCTCTATCTCCAAGAAACACAATAGAACACACAGTAGGTGCTCAGTACACACCTACTGGCTGATGGGCGTGAGGCTTTCACCTGGAGTTAGCACATTGACATGTATTCTGGGAAAGGAGAGAATGAAGGTGAACATCCATTTCTCCACTCCAGGTGTATTAAAGACTGAGTTGGTGCTGTCGATCTGCAGTGCCTTTCAGAAGACACCAGTGAGACACAGGACACCCAGGAGAGCAGCAGGCTGTGGCCTTTCCTTGAACAGTGCATCAGACTCACCTAGAAAGCTCTTGAAAAAGTGTATCTACCCATACCCACTATATGGGATCAATATCTAACTTTATAGTTTGGACTACAGCTTAAAGATTCTATTCAGCATCTCTAGGATGAGACCCAGGGAGATATGTCTTTAAGGTCTCACAATTACTCCAGTGCACAACCAGGGCTGAGAAGTACTACCCCCGAAGGCTGTCAGCATCTCACAACTTGCCTCTGAAGGGCCTCAGACTCAATCATGCACTCTCTCTTTCCAAGTTAGATCACACACCACTCAGCGACAGCTGAAGTTTGGGTCTTATATGTCCCCCAAAGCTTGATTCCTACTCTGGCATTACTGGGAGGTGGTGGCACCCTTAGAAGATGGAGCCTCCTCAGAGGGAGTGAGGTCACTGGAGGCATTCCAGTGAAGGGGCTTTAAGGACCCCCATTGCTCGTCTCTCTCTTTGCTCCCTGGCTGACACATGCGGAGCAAGTTGCACTACAATGTGATTCCTTCCAGCATCTGCTGCTTCACCACAGGCTCAAAGCAACAGGGCTAAAGGATCATGCACTGGGATCCTTGAAACTGTGAGTCCAAGTAAACCTTTCTGCTTTTGAAATTGTTTATCTTGGCTGTCTCATTACAGTAGTAGAAAGCTAACTGACCATTTCCCAAACAACATAATCCTCAGCAATTTAAATTTAATTGTCACCTGTTGTCCATCAGTTCTCAATCTTGTCTACCCATCAGAATCTCCTGGGAAGTGTGAAAGATGTCACAGATATTTGTACTCCCAAAGAATCTGATGTAATTGTATATTGCAACTCAGAAAAAAAAAAAAAAGGCCTGACATCTCAATGGGCACAAGCTTGAAAACCTCTGAAGCTCAGATCCTGCTGCTCTTAGCTAATTTCTCACCCTGTCCATGGAGGATGTTCTGCAGCTGCTTTCTTTTTCAAAGCCACCTCAGCCATTGGTTCTCCAACATACACAACTCATGTCCTTTCTCCTCTCTGAAGCACTCTTTCTCCCCACTCTCCCGCCCCCTGCTCTTCTCTGCATGCTCTCCAGGTTCCTACCATCTCTGTCTCCATCAACTTCCTGCATCTAAGACTTCCTTGCAGTTGCTTCACGAGAGTTCTCATTGCCGGGTTAGAGGCGCTGAACTGCCAGCTGAATTCACGGTTTCTACCAGTCAAGAAATTCAGCAATCAAAGGTGGATGCAGTGTGGAACGCCTGTAATCCTGGCAATGAGGAGGCTAAAGCAGGAGGGATCGTGAGTTCCTGGCCAGCCTGGGCTATTCACCTTGAACCTGTCTCAAAACATAATAATGATGATGATGATGATGGTGGTGCTGAAAAGAAAGAGGAATGAATCCTTCAAGCAAGAGAACTCTTCCTATATAATAGTAGACTAAGAGAAGCCTAGGATAGCCCAATAGCCTGACCACTAGAATAGAGTTGTGCAGGATAGCCACTGCAGGGAACAAAAGAGTAAAAAGAAAAGATATAGGTGAGAATGGAAAAAAATTAAAAGAATAAGAGGCTAACTGGGAGGCAGAGCTGTACAGTAAGAGCTGTCCTGATGTAACCCTAAGGGTAGCCCTGAGTGATCCACTGCCTTCCTGGCCTGTTTCTCACCTGTAAATGAGGAGAATAAGACTGGGTCCCCTCTAGGTTATACCTCAGCTCTGAGTCGTCCACACATAGTGGAGTCCAGGCTCAGACAGAGAAGGGTAAGCAGGTGTGAACATTCCTTCCATGTGTACTTCCCATAATTCTTCCTCCCAGCAGCATTAGCCATCCCAAAAGTATTACTCCCCCAGTTACAAACATCAATAATCACGGCCTAGACACCACCAAAACTTCTTGAAGCCAGAAAAATGCTGTCATGTGATCTGAGATAAAGTCCTAGGAGAATGCCCCTCAGCAGATACCTGGAGTGGGGGCTAGATCAGTTAAAGATATCTTCCTGGGATCTGAAATACAAGGACCATCCCTACCCAGACTCAGGACTGTGGAACATGATCAGCTTTAGTTTTATTACGGCAAGTGTTGTACACATTCACATGAACTCTTTTACTTAGTCTTCAGTAACAATCTAGAGAGGGTGGCACTGTTGTTTTCTTTCCCTCTTTCTTCCCTCCCTAGAGCATGGCTGAGCTATCAGCAGCCAACTCAGCCCCCCAGAAGGTAAGCGAGGGGTCAACGCATCCTGGCTGGTCCCAGATTGGAGGATTAAGTGTCGACAGAGGGAATCAGACTCTCGGGAGAGGCTCTCAGAGGAGCATATCTCTCATTTATTAAAGCGAGGGTGCTTACATTTATAAGGTACAGGCAGGGGAGGCTTTAGTACCCAGGGTTGGGATCCATTGGTTAAGACAAGGATACTGGAGTAGCCTCATTTGCATGTGGGGCTCAGGTCTAAGCATCAAGGTCTTGCAAGGGCACCTTCTGCATAAGGTGTGGTCCTACAGGGAAAAGAAGACAACTTATCAGTAAATGGACTCAGACCTAGGCTTCCAGCTACAGCGCAGATAAGCACCAACCAAGCCGCATTCCTTTGCTTCTGTGAAGCAGGCAATATTTAATATTTAGCTGGATTCTGGCCAGGGCTAAAGTGGGGAGCAGCCAAACGCCTACCGTTCTCATCTCCTGGGATGATGTGGGGTTCCAAACCAGCTTCGACCCACTCTTAACTCCATGACAGTCCCACATGTCACAATCCATCCCTATTTCACAGTGAGAAACTGAGCTTTGGAGAGGACCGTGAAGCTGCCTGGGAACCTACTGAGTCAGGATTCAGCAGAGCTACTTGGAGAGGAGCAAGGCTTAAGCTTCAGGGCCCTTCACTTGCACAAATACCTTCCACCCCTCTCCTGGTTTTTCATTCTTAGGCTCATGCTCTTTTTCATAAAGAGGGTGTCTCCCAATCACCTGACTCCAGGACCTACTAAATCCGGCTCCGTCACTGAATTCGCCTCCTCAAGGTTAACGTACATACTACTATCTTGCTTAGAAATCCAGCCCAAACATTTTCCTTCAAATATGAGCTCAGGAGGACTCCCTCAGCTTTCTGCCATGAGTGCCCATGCTGGTTCTTCATAGAAATGGCAGGGTGTGGGTCCTACTTGAGCCTTTTGCATATTAGTTCCTCTCTGTCTATCCACTTGCCAACCCCCCACCCCTGACCACCAGATTCCTCTGTGCGGTGACTGTGGGCTTTCCCTCTCCCTTGTGACAAGCCTGCTGGAGTTTGGTTTTGCCCTGTGACGAGTCCTTCCATTCTGGTCCTCAATTCACTTCCTTCTCTCCGGCTGTTTCTTCCGGTCTGCTCTTTAGAGAACCAACAGCTGTTCTGGCTCTGGGCCCAGCTCCATTCTATAGACAACAAAGTAAAGTTACTGCTCGGAGCCGGGAAGGGATGACTTGAAAAGAAGGAAGAGGGATTACCGGACATTTCCATTTGTTTCATTCTGGCTCTTTCTCCAACCTTCCATTTTCAGCCATAAACATTTCCTAATGTTATCTTTTGTCTATGGTTCTTTCCCTTCTTCTTGTCCTTAGTAGATGAAATTCTGTTTCTCAGCTTGGAATTTTTAAAAAATAAATTTAAGTATGTTGATTCGAAGTTTACAACCCGACGCTATGGGATATATGTGTGAATATACTAAGACAGTTACTACAGTGGAGATTAGCCTACCTACCATCTCATATTTTTATAGTTGTGTGTCAAAAATGTTCCTGTCTTCTGTAGAGGATGTAGGTGCAACACTGGAAAATACAGCAAAGAAATAAATACCTTAGGTTTAGAGTTTTCGGTGAACCCAGCACTTCCCCCTCCATTTCTGTCTCCCACAGCTCAGTACCTCCCACACAGCTGCAGCCATCTCCCAGATGAGAAACATATTGCTAAGCAAACAAATATTTACCATGCAACAGTAGCTTAATTAGTCATATTGGAAACAAACAGAATGAAAGTGGGTGACTTATATATACAATTTCGCAGACACACTTTTCATTCTACGAATGAATAGGGTGCTTTCCTATTGGTAACAGAAGCATGGAAATATTAATGTGTTGGGATGGCGAAAGCCCTAGGAACAAGAACTAAGACATGATTTAGGAGATATAAATTAATTCACAAGTGTAAATTGGTCTGTAGGCAAACGTCTAAGATAAGAACTGTGTATCAGTACCTAGAACTGGCCATCTTGGGTTGGAAGATGAACTTGGGGCAAAGTATCTTAAAATTGTGAATTCTGCTTTCTCTTTCTTCTCCTGCCTCCTATCAATTCACACTATACACCAAGAAACCAATTTACTAAACCCCAGTTGACACATCCCTAGGGCAAAATAGAAACTGCCGTGATACGCAGGAAGACTGAATAATTTCAGCAATGAGGGAATCCTCATATTTCTGTATTTGGGGATGGCAACCAAGAATGGAAAATACAGCAACTTCTGTTCTCAAAGCAGAAAGCTGCAGACGGGGAAAAATGATATGGATAGGAAGCGGGCAGGTTCTTAACCCCTGTGAACATTATGAATTTTAAAAGCCAGGATCTTGACAGACATGGTGACAAACCTGTAATCCCATTGATTCTGAGGCTAAGGGTTGAGATGGTTGTAAGTACAATCCAGCCTAGGCTACAGTTCCAAGCCACCCAGAGTTGGAATGAGAACGTGAGAACTTTGCTATACACAGAAAGGAAGGGAGGAAGGAAGGAAGGAAGGAAGGAAGGAAGGAAGGAAGGAAGGAAGGAAGGAAGGAAGGGAGGAGGGAGGGAGGGAGGGAGGGAGGGATAAGAGAGGGAGGAAGGAGGGAGGGAGGGAGGGAAGGAAAGGAGGGAGGGAGGGAGGAAGGAGGGAAGGAAAGGAGGGAGGGAGGGAGGAAAGGAGGAAGGGAGGAAAGGAGGCCAAAGGGCCAAGATTTGACTCCTTTGTCTAGTGCTATAATTAAGCTTTAATTTAAAAAAAAAAAAAAAAAAGCAAAAAACAGTGCAAGCCATTTGGTGTAGAGAGGTGCAGAAGCACTATGGAATTTACAACTCGTAACAGTAGATTGGATGAGATGTGGAGGTTTTTATTTTTTTCTAACTAGAAAATACTAGCTTCATTAAACGCAGGAGATGGGTCGAAGGGGAGTTATAACGCAAAATGCAGCAAGCTTATAAATTTTTAACCCAACTGAAAATTCACTGTTTTTGCTTTTATGAATGCTAGGAAACAAAGATGAAGCATTCACCTTCTCGATCTTGGATAGGGAAGTACGCTTAAAATGGATTTTAAGCCTAAGGAAATTGGCTGCTTCTCTTGGCCTCACACTAACCGTGTGAGCATGAAGACAAAGTGGCTTCTGTGGTCCAGGCCTCCTGCTATTCCCAGCCTTCTCCGACCTCTCGGTGTGAGCACGAGCCGTGAATGGCCTCTCACCAAGTGAAAAATAAGACAAAGATGGCACATATGTTAGTCTGTGTCACATGAGAACGGAACATTGGTTCTAAGACATTGGCTCCCTCTGGCTGGCTTGAGGATTCCGGTAGCCGTGTTGTACATAGCTCAGAAGACAGGAAACCAGAGGTGTCCTCTGACTGTTTCCCAGTTGAAAGCTGACACCTAAGTTCAACAACCCACTGGGATTAAACACAGCCAGCAAACACAGGAACCTGGGAACAGTTTCCTCCCCAGTCCAACTCCAGATGTGGCCACGGCCTCAAACCGCAGCTTAATCACCGTCTTGTGAAACCTGGAAGCAGAGTTCCCAGCAAAGTCATATTCAGTTTCTGTTCCTGCCAGCTCAAGTACTAATAGGCCATTCCTATGACACCCACTTTTTTTAAGCTACCAAGTTGTGTCATTGTTCAATTGTTTCTGGTTTTGATTCCTAAGATAGGTTCTCACATAGCCCAGGCTGACTTCAAACTCACTGTGTAGACTTAAACTGATTCTCCAGCCCCTGCCTCTCAGTTACAGTTAGGTTTATGATGATATTGTTAGACAACACTAGAAATTAAGACAGCTGAGTGCTTATACATATGACAAGTTATACTCACGCTCTAAGTTTGGGAACGCCTATGCAAAGCACAGGCCGGGGAGACGGCTCCGTGGGGTGAGGCACTTGCTGCTGTGGGGGGTCCCACCTTAAGATTCAGGTCCCTAGTATAGAAAAAGACCAAAGCAGCCAACTTTAGTCAGGCTTCTAAGAGCACCAAAATTGTGTAGGCCCAAGCCAGGAGCACCGTGACCCAGAACAGTTCCCAGAGTTAAAGAAAAACACTTTCTAAGACAAACAAGACTGCCTTGGGCTAAAAGAGTTTCCCCACGTAGACAGCCCATGGCCTCGGGCTAAGAGTCTTCCCCCCACCCACATTGACTAAGACCCTAAAGTTTACATTTTCTAGGAGCCTGCAACCTTGCTATATGCCAGCACCAATCAGTTTAAAGGTTAACTGGCCCCTACCTATCAAAATGAGAAAACAATTTGGGGACCAATCAACTTGTCCCAACTCAGTTTGTGCCTAGCAACCGTTTCAACTGTATAAAAAGCTTCACCATTTGCTCCTCGTGGTTGCTTCTATCCTGTGTGTTAGAACGGCCCCAGTATACTGGAATAAATCCTCTTGCTATTTGCATCGATATCCCGTCTGTGAGTCTCTGTGGGGGTGTGGCATTCCGGTTTGGGCCCTGGGGGTCCCAGTTTGGATCTCTGAGGTCCAACACTGCCAAATCTAATGACCTGTGTTCAATTCCCAAGACACACATGTTGGAAGAAGGAAACTGACTTCTAGAAGTTGTCCTCTGACACCTACACCGCGCGCACACACACACTAAATGTAATCTAAAATTTTGAAGAAATGGAAACATGGCTAGTAATAAAAAGAGTGAACAATATGCCATAAACAACTGAAGAAAAGGCAATTCAGAGGAGAACAGCCTAAAAAGAAGCTGACATTCCTCATACCAATCATCTCAAGACAGAGCAAAGATGTAAATAAAGATTTAAACTCTTGCCGCAGGAGTGCATGCCTTTAATCCCAGCATTTGGGAGGCAGAGGCAGGCCAGTCTCTCAGTCCCAGGCCAGTCTGTACAGCCAGGGCTTTACAGGGAAACCCCATCTCAAAAAACAAAAATTAAAAACCAAAACAAAGCGAAAGAATGCAGCGAGGAGCCCGGGGAAGCGGCTCAGTCTGTAAAAGGCACCACACATGCCTAAGGACCTGAGCTCAACCCCTCAGGACCCACATAACAAGCTGTGCATGCAGCACACATCTGGAATCCCAGCAGAGGAGGCAGAGGTCGAAGGATCCTTGAGACGTGCTGGCCAGTCAGTGTAGCTGAACTGGAGAGCTCCGGGTGCCGTAAGAGACCCTGTCTCAAAAAGTAGGGTGAAGAGCAACTGAGGACAGCTTATGTCCAGCCCCCATGTGGACATAGAGACCACAACACACACACACACACACACACACACACACACACACACACACACAC
Organism: Cricetomys ansorgei; assembly: GCA_026225945.1. Classification (NCBI taxonomy): domain Eukaryota; kingdom Metazoa; phylum Chordata; class Mammalia; order Rodentia; family Nesomyidae; genus Cricetomys; species Cricetomys ansorgei. The sequence continues at coordinate 4,718,902 of JAMJFZ010003746.1, read as the reverse complement.
GAGCATAGGGTGGGATAGATAAATGAAGCAAACCCCAACATCACACTTATTTTAGAAATTATATTCTTTTTCCTGAAGTGTTCCTCATATGTCTTCCAGCACTGTTAACTCAAAGGGAAGAAAAGCATTCTTTTTAAGATTTGTTTTTATTCGTGTGTTGAGTGTGTATCTGTGTCAGTGTGTGTGTGTGTGATATATGTGCAGGTGCCCACAGAGGCCAGAAGAAAGCATTGGACCCATGGAGCTAGAGTTGCAGGCAGTTGTAAGCCACCTGACCTGGATACTGGGAACCTAACTCAGATCTTCTGAAAGCACCAAGTGCTCTTAACTGCCGAGCCATTTCTCTCTCCAGCATCCAGGAAAGCATTCTTGAGATGTCTTGAAAGCACTTGAAAGAAAACGGGAGATGATTTTAAATGTGATACTAAGATGTATAAAGGTGAACTAGAGCTGTCTATTAAGTTCCACTATCAAACTAATGATCTCAGTCGTACTGGTGAGGGATCCTCGTACCCGTATGGGTGGGGCCACAAATGGAAAACTGTGTGCAATATTCTTGCTACACATAGTTCTTAGTATTCACTGGGATTGTTCACAACGAATTTAAAGCTGTGCTCCTCCACCTTAGCTGTCCATTAAAACAAGACGAGAGCTTAAAACAACATCGTAATGCTTGATACTAGAAAAGGCAAAACTGTGGCTGCTTGGGGCTGGGAGTAGACAGAGGGGGAGCTGCAAGTGGAGAGATGGAAGCTCTGCCATTTGTGGTGATGGCTGCACGATTCTGCAAGTCTCTGAAAATCACTGAATCTTTAACGGGAAGGAGAGAGATTTACAGAGTCTAAATTATACCTCTGCCAAGCTGTTCAGAGTCACACCTTGCATTCCACCCTGACATACCTGAGATTCAGTTGTCTGGAGTAGCAATGGCAGGTTTGAGATGTGGGTTTTAAAAGCTCTCCGGGTGATTCTATTATGTCATCGGGGCTGAGAACCACCAATTCAGTTACCGGAAACCATTTTACATGACTTACCCCTGCAAATGGTAGGAAAACACATTCCAAAGATCTGACATGAGGGCGTATCTAGAGTGACACCCCAGATTATAAGACCCTTAAATCCTGCTGTGTTTACATTATGTAATTCTAAGGTTCTAATCTAGATTAATAAACATTTATAGAACATCCTTCATCTCAAGAAGGTTCCCCAATACAAATTCACTGCGTGGAGCCACCTTGATGTTTCTGTGGCTTCTTGGTGCCTTTTTGCCCAGTGCGACATAGGCCAGCTCCAAAGGAAAGCGGAAAGCTCATATCTAATTGATTTCATGAATCTTTCCTACAAAAAAATATTAATTAAATATTTTCTTCCTACCAATTTTGAGTAGAAATACAACTTAAAGAAGATACAGGGACAACCCAGCAAGTAAAAGCACTTGTCACAGAAGCCCAGTAAGGTTCAATACCCTTGAACTCATGGTGGAGCTCACGGTGGAGAGAGAGAACTGACTCCCGAAAGTTGGCCTCTGACCTCCACACACGCTCTGTGGCTCACATTCTCACATGCATGGATGTACACACACCAATAATAATTAATAAAATTAACTTTTTAATAAGGATAAATAGGCAAGAAGTAAAAAAGAAAATTCCAAAATCACTTTAAAGTTTGATCATATGACATTTAGATGTAGCTTTATAATTTTTTGCTTGTTTTGTTTTTTGTTTTGTTTTTGATTTTTTGCTATCAACCACAAAATAAGATCCTCAAGGTTTAGTTCCTGGGAACCATACGTACAAGCTCATATACATCACTCACTCTCTCTCTCTCTCTCTCTCACACACACACACACACTCATACACACACAATTAATCAATTATTTATAATAAAAAAATTTTAAAAAGAAATATTTGATCTAAACTGAAAGATTCCATACAATTTTTAGAAAGCAAAAGACTTCATTTGATTAAATTACCATTTCTGTTGTTGTTTTTTTTTTAATTATTTGAGAATTTCATACACATACACAATGTTTTGTGATCACACCTACCAGCCGTCTGCCTGTCTTACGCCTCTGGTACCCTCCACCACCTGCCCCTCTCCCCACAGCACATCCTCTTTATAATACCCCACTGCACTGGATTAGCTCAACCAGGAAGGAAGCAAAGAGAGAAAGAGGGAAAGAAAGGAAAGAAATCTTGCTTCTTTTGATTCGCATTTTCCAGAAACACTATCAGGAAATGTAATAGGCTAATCACATCTCGTTATACTGAGCGAGTAAATAAAATACCAGAAACTACTCTCACAAGTGGAGGTATTTTCTCAATTGAGATTCCTTCTTCCAAAACTGTGTCAAATTGACTTAAAACTAGCCAGAACATCCTTTACAAACTGCCGTATCTTTTCCCAGTGCGCATCCTCTGTCGCAGTGTGAGTGGATCCAGGCCAAGGGAATACTCCGATTTCAAAGACACACGAACGTTCGTTCTCTCCCTCTTGTGCTATAAATACACTTGGCAAATCCATATTCAAAGGAACGGTGTGCTTTGATTTAAAGGGACCGGAGGTATGAAACAAATTGTGCTTCAGGATCTACTACAAAAGCAGCATTCAGGGCTAGAGAGGTGGCTTGGCAGTTAAGAGCTTTTGCTGTTCTTCTATGAGACTCAAGTTCAATTCCCAGCGCCTTCTTGGGTGTTTGACAACTGCCAATAAGCCCAGCTCCAGTAGATCTGACACCCTCTTCTAGAAACCGAGGACACCTCACAGAGGTAATGCTATCTTGTCTTGATCTTTCCCTACTTACATTTTGTGACTGCTGAGGCAATTTTCAGCCCCTAACCCCCCTGAACAGTCATGCCTGTCTTGGCAGCACAGTCAGGCCTTAACATGACCCTGAGTGTGGTCAGATGCATAACCAAAATATTTGCTGAAAGTATAGCCAAACAAACGTAGTGGGTCCTACACCCGACAGCAATGGCATTGTGCTTCTTACCTTTATAGACACTGTCCCCTGAGCTTCGGTGCTGAGAGTTTCTTTGGGGCAAGAGCCCGCTCTTGCTCACTGGCTTAAATAAAGGACTCTAACTTGCCTTATATACATGGAGGTCTGTAACTCTCTTGCCTGGATTACAACAAGCTTACGTGCACATATCCACACATAAACACAGCCATATGCACATAATTATATATTTTGCAATAAACAAAGCATCTTTCTACACACAGGAAGCTAATTCACACGAAACTTTATTGGACTTGGTTTGGGGGTTACACGGGACTCGAACAGCTGAAAATTTACATAATTTACAACTTTCAAAATCCACTACAAACCATTGCTTTCTCCTTTAAGAAGCGGACTGTCACATCTTTTGCAAGACAGGCTTAATTTTTCCTTCCTCCTACTATCCTGGCTAACACACAAAATTACTACAGAATTCAAACATCAGGAAGCAGTTTCTTTACATGCACTGCACCCAGCAAACTCAGAAAATTGACATTTCTTGGACTCCTGGTGAGGATAAAAGCAGAGGTCGAAGAGAAGCACTAGGGAAATCATGGTCATCTTGAGGGTCTGGCAGTATCTGCCACATTTTTATCAGGTCATGGGCAATCAGATTGAATGTTTGCCTTCCAGGTCTACAAAGTATGACATGCAGTAATTCATAATCTACTGAGGCACACAAGTCAGAGACACACGGGGAAAGCTGGTTTACAGCAGCACAGTGACGAGCCCGCCTCTCCGTCTCCACATTCCATGAGGCTGTTACAGTAACACCAGGGAGAAGTCAAACAAAATTTAAGGGAAGATGACCCCTTTTCTCCCCCAACTAGGGGTCTAATAACTACTGCTACCTTGTACTTGCGAATATGGAGATTGCTTTTTTTTTTTTTTTTGAGATTCACCATATAACTCTGGCTGGCCTGGAACTTTCTATGTAGACTAAGTTGGCCTTGAACTCATAGAGATCCTCCTGCCTCTACCTCCCGAGTGCTGGGATTTAATGAGTACATACCACCCTGGCAGATTAAATTTCTTTTCTTCCTTCTATTACCTTTGTCAAAGCATCTGTGCTGAAGGCAGTGAGAAACAGCTTTGGAAGCATTAAACACACAAGCTAAGCACTGATGGAGAAGGACTGCGGCTTTGAGGAGACAGCAAAGGCCCAGAAACCGAAATCAAGTTGTAATGCAAACTTCTTCTCAGTCTGCATACTTTAAAATCTGGGAACAGGTACTAATTTCTCTTTTACATTCTTATTCAGACGTGGTCTGAATCTGTGATCAAGACAAATCAAATTCTCTAAATAAGTACAGAAAATGTCAACTGAATTACCAAAATTTTAATTTTTTTAATTTAATAATAATAAATTCAAAAAATAGATTAATTAAATTTAAATTTAAACATATTTAAATTTCAAAATGACAGAAGATGACACGCAGCAGTTCACAGGTACAGAGTGCCTGCGTTCTTCCCAGGTCTCTAACAGACAAACACTGTACAAGAACACAAATCATTCCTCAGACAGCCACCCAGACCCGAAAGCCATGCGCCTGAACAGCCACCTTTCCCAGCATCCCCCGAACTCCACCGTTGATGAAATGGTTAATAGATGAAGGATGAGAAGGAGAGACGATTTTAAGCGCATTGTGGGCATCTATGGCTTAGACTTTGAATTTTAAAAGGTTGAGCTACTCAACAAGGGGGAAATCATGCCTGGTACTGGAAACCTAGCCAACCACCCAGGGCTGATGAAGTCATGGGTCTTAGAGGTGAACCTACACCTGCCATTTTACTAAACCATCACAATCCCTGACTGCACCCTAAATATTTGCCCTCTCCCCACAGATAAGTGTAGTTCTCACCCTTTGTCAAGGAAAGTTCTTTTTTCACTACAGATAGAGCCCGTTAGAGAAAAACCATAACCAATCTAAATGCAGAGTTGCGGAGCCCGGTCCCGAAGGATACATCTGCAACACAAACGACTCTGCACCTAAGGCTCAGGGATCCTTGTAGAAGAGAGGACAGAAAGACTGTAAGAGCCAGAGGAACATGGTGCTTGCTGTGAGACTGTGTCTCCTAGGAATTTCAGAAGTTACACTCTTAGTGTCTCACCAACACGCCTGCCTAAACATGTGTTGACTATGACAACAAGAATTCACAAGCTAATGTGGGTGTGGCTGGGAGGGATGAGGTGGTGCATCCCACACAGATTCACCACACATGAAGAACTATAGGCAACTAAGGAATGCTGAGAGTGGGAGAAATAGTCTTCCCCAGGGAAAAGCACACCAACTGGTTATCCAATACCATTGGTGCATTGTCAGATGGTCAGCCCTGAAAACATGCATACAAGTAATATCATATGGACTGAGTAGGTTGTAGTTATGTATTTACAAATGAATATTATTTTTCAGCTTTTGCTTTGGAGCCTTCTTGTTGATTTGTGTGCTTTCCAAAATGGCAACTTCTAAATATTCCCCCAGTAGGTGCTATTGAATAACACCATGGATTCATGAGAGGATGTGAGGCTGTAGGTCCCCTGGGTGAGAAGCTGTTTCAGTAAATCCATGTTGGATTAGCTGGTGTGATGTCATGTCCCACCACAGACACACATTGCAAGGGTCATTTGTAGTTGTACAGTACGGTGGCAGCTCAGCGAAGAAGCATGGAAGCATATTTTCATAGGTATAATTCCTGCCAGACCTCAGCAGAGGGAACCACTGTCCTGGCCAGCACCATACAGGACAGTGGAACCCTGAGCATCAGAGCTCAGGTGTTTTTATTGATACAGAACTCCCCAGGTGTTCTACTGATAGCACTTGCAGATCATGAGCAAACATCCCCCACATAAATCCAACACCTGCAGACAATACAAAACACCAAGACCTAGGGAGCCCCTCACCCAACAGTGCACAAAACAATTATTTTATACATAACTAAAAATAAACTTACATAAGAAATGTTCTAGAGAGGGAAGAAGAAAAAGAAACTCCAGACCTCTCAGAGTCCGTTTTGCTTTGTTTTGTTTTTGTTTTGTTTCGTTTTGTTTGCTGTAAACCTGTTCAGATACTGGTGAGATGAGGAGGTCCTGACAAGACACATCTGCTATGGTGATAAAAATTCCACCCCATGAGACAAGGTTATCAGTTATTTTTCCTGCAAATCAGACTCTATCTTAAAATACGGTCAGTACACAGAAGTTGTCTTCTAGAACTGGCCGAGGTTGTATCTCATGCTGGTAGCTAAATTTGATACTGTAAGAGTCACCCAGGTGATGCTGGTTTTGAAGGCATGAAGGGGTCTTTGGAGAGCAGCTTAGGCTTGGCACTGTGAGAGGTCAGGAGAGGTCATTGGTGAGGGTGCAGCCTCAGTGGCAGTTGAAGGCCCAGATTGAAGGAGTCAGG
>JAMJFZ010003746.1:4360000-4707500 GCA_026225945.1 Cricetomys ansorgei | reverse complement strand
AAGAACGTTTTGGATAGGACCCTGGTAATATGGTACTAAGACCAACCGTTGACAAATAAGAGCTCATGAAACTGAAGGGCTTCTGTAAGGCAATGGGCACGTTCATTCACGTGAACAGGCAGCCTTCAGAATGGGAAAAACAATTTTACCATCGGTGCGTTTGACAGAAGGTTAGAGTCTAAGAATACACAAAACTCAAAAAGCTAAACACCAAGAAAACAAAAAGCCAATTAAAAATTGAGGCACGGAGCTAAGCAAAGAGCTCTCAAAAGAAAAAATACACATGGCCAAGAAATATTTAATGTTCACTTTTCTTAACCATCAGTAAAATCACATTAAAACCGCTTCGAGGTTTCATCTTACCATAGTCAGAATGGCTGACTAACAGAACAAACAGCAACACGCTAACATAGATGTAGGGAAAGGGAAACACACATCCGTTGTTGGCGGGTATGTGAACTGGTGCAACCACTGTGGAAATTAGCCTGGAGGTTCCTCAGAAAGCTAGAAAGGAACCTACCATGTGACCCAGCTACACTCTTCCTGAGCGTGTTCCCCAGGGACTGTATTCTGTGTCCTGCGGCAGAGGTAGTCAGCTGTGCATGTTCATTCGGCTCTAGCTACAATAGTCAGGGAACGGAAACAACCTACATGTGCAGCAGTGGGTAAGTACACAATGAAACTGTGGTTTCGTGTATGCAATATAATATTCCTCAGCTTAAAGAAAAAAGAAATTTGCAGGAAAATGGATAACTCTGGATCATTCTGACAGAGGTAACCTTGAAAGGCAAATGCCACATTTTCTCTCTCACATGTGGGTGCTACCTTTGAATCTTTTGATATGTATGTTTAAATTGGAGTACCCATAAAAGGCAGGAAACTAACAAAGGGCCAATGGGTGGGCAATTTCAAGGGAAAGGGGCATAGAATGCAAGGGGTGTGAAGGAGGAAAGGAGAACAGAATAATAGAACAGAAAGAGTTCAGTGCTAAGAATTTGTCTGAGGCTAGATTAAAAAGTAGTCGGCTAATTCTTGGTGAAAGAGATTTCAAGACTCTGTTACATGGTTATTAGTGATCACGCTTATGTAGACCTACGTTGAAAAAGAGCAAGTGGACCAAAAAGGAATAAAAAAATATACAATTTTAGGAGAAATAGATCCCCCAGGAAAATGGTTATATCAAAAATGGTAAGATAAAAGAGAGAACTGATCCGAAATAGAATAAAGGGCCGGCAAGATGATCCATAGGGTGAATATATTTGCTGCCAATCCTGAAGGCCTGAGTCCGGTCTCCAGGACCCACCTTATGGAAGGAGAGGACACACTTCCACAAGTTGTCTTCTGACCTCCACACACATACTATGCCATGCATGTACACACACGCGCGCGCGCGCACGCACACACACACACACACACACGTGTTTAATGTAATAAAATTTTTATGTAATAAAACTTATACGAAATAAAAGAAGGACAGGTAATGAGGGAAAGGAACCAAGAACCTGGCGTAAAAGGAGGAGTGAGCAGAAAGTGTATAAGAGTCATAGGACAAATACAAGAAGAAGCTTTTTTCCCTGGGCTTTTTGTGTGTTTGTTTGGTTGGTTGGCTGCTGTTGTTACTGCTTTTAATTCACAGTGGCTTTAATCCCAGCACTCAGGAGGCAGAGGCAGGGGGATCTCTGTGCGTTTGTTGCCAGCCAGAGTTCCATGGTGAGACCCTGTCTCAAAAATAAATACATAAATAAAACGCATGACGAAAAACACACAAGTCCAACTATATAAATATAACAATTTTAAATATCGGGTTTTTTTTAAAAAATAAAAGTAGTGTAAGAGCGTGGTGAAAGGAAGAATACAAAGGGCAAAATAAGTTGAACACACACAGGTGCACACACACAACATTTCTTTCTGGCTTCTCTAGCAGATCCTGACAGGCGTAAGGATGGTCGCTTAAGCCTAGAGCAACCCACGGTCAGTCACTGAGCGGTGTTGTAATCGCTTGGGGGCTTCCCTTTCTTTACCACACCAGGAGCTGAACACTCACTTCAGAGGCGGACTCTAGCTTTGGGGCGGCTAACATCCAAGCCAAGATGCTTTCCTGAGTGTGTTGTGGTATGCTGCAGCAGCTGCAGCAGCGCTGAGACCAGCTATTGGAGGACCATCTAAGGCTCTAAGCATGCTGGGTATTTAACACCCTGCAGGAAGGAAGAGTTACAAGGAGAGAACCTTAGAGTCCTTGACTACGCAGATAGAAAACTACATGGCAGGGAAGTAGCTGTGGAATTTGAAGCAGCCTGGCCCTCTGCACCAGCCTATCAGTCTCCTTGGTTACCTGAGCCTTGAGGAAGAGCCTTCAGCTTTCCCACCCTCCCCAGGGAGCAGGGCGGACTGGCTCTATGTTTCGATTCGTTATGTTTTCTATTTCTCTGAACTCTGCAGTTGTTCTAGGATGTGTTTTGTAGTTCCTTTCTCTCTTTGATATCAATACTAGCCTTTGTTTCCCTTATTTTCCTCAATCCTGGTATCACACAAAGGCTGCTTCTAATCCGCCATTTTGGTATACACACAAACACGCATACAAACACACACACACATCCTTTTTTCTGAATTAAGGAGGCTTTCTAAACTAGTTCATCCCATTTTCCCCTTCTTTATTAGTAGAAGCCTTTATTCTAAAAATATTAAATATTGTGGCTGGAGAGAGGGCTCAGCAGCTAAGACCATTGGACGCTCATCCAGAGGACCCGGGCTCAATTCCCAGCACCCACATGGCAGCTCACAACCATCTATAACTACAGTTCCAGGGAATCCAACACCTTCCTCTGGCCTCTGTGGGCACCAGGCACACACATGGTGCACAGACAGATTTGTAGGCAAAACACTCGTACACATAAAATAAAATATTTTTACAGTTGTTAAAAATAAAAATATTAAGTGTTGCATAAAGTTTCGATTGAAGAAAAGCAGAATCACTCTAGCCTAAATGAGAGAACAGAAGGACCAGATCCCTGTCCACTCAGGGATACCCTCGTCACCATCTACGGGCTATTAAGGAACCAGAGTTTTTGTTTGTTCGTTTGTTTTGTCTTTCTATTACATTTATTTACTTTATCGGGTGAAGAGTCTGCGCACATGCCAGCGCACACGTGTGGATACCAGTGGACAACCGATGGGACTCAGTTCTCTCCTTCCACGTCGTGAGTCCCAGAGACAGAACTCTGTTGTCAGGCTTGGCAGCAAGTACTTTAACCTGTTAAGCGATGTCTATGGTGGCAAGCGCCTGGGTGTTTTAAATAGCTTTAGACCACTATTGGAGTCAACGTTGTTACAGTCGCACTGAGGGCCCTTGAAGAGCTGGTACTTCCTAGCCTAGAGAATGGAATCTGTGGTCCGAGTAGAGACCTAACATTTCAGTTGGGCAGGTCAATCACCTGGCTAAAGGGACACACTCATGAAGGGCAATATACCGTAAACCAGACTCGAGATGGGAGGAATAATTATCCCTTTAAAGATAAGGTGCTTCTTCTTCCCAGAATTCCCACCCTCAAGTGCAGTCACTTAGACTGCCAGAACCTTTGTAAATCTGCCTCATTCTTTACTACTCAGAAAGGTGTAGCTTTTCCTTTGCTTCTTTCTCTTTTCTAAGCATGCTTTCCTAACACTGAGCTTCACTCTTCTCTAAAGCTCTGCTCCCCACCATGTGGCTGCTTGTCCACCGAGTGGCTGACCTCCGTGCTGGCTTAACTCAAACGACATGGCTTTTTTTTTTTTTTTTTTTTTCCCACTTCTCCATCTTCCTCCTCCAGGAAGCCGCCAAGATTTACACCTCGCCGCCCTGAGGTTTTTCTTTTGAACTCTAATTAAATTGTCCTCAGGTTCCCATTTGAGTCCTTTCTTTGACTAATGAGATGAAGAATCCTAAGAGGGAACCCCCCCAATTTCCCAAGTAACATGTGGTGATGCTGGAAAGACTCCTCAAAATGTCAAGTAACAATATAAAGTTTGGGCCTCCATGATATGCAGGAATCTGTTGTTTGAGGGTGGATGTGTGGCCTGCAGAATCTGCCACATGTGTTTTGTCGGAGGTCTCCAACCATCGTGAGTTCTTCCAACTTGGCTTCAGGAGTCAACTCCAACACTGGAGGTGCCAAACTTCAGGGAACCAAAGGGCTCTTCCCAGGCCGCTTTCTTGGAGTGCTAGAACTTTCCCCCCAAAACATCAAGAAACAAAGTTGTTTCTCTCCCTGTAGTAGAAGTTTTAGTTATGTATAAAATGTTTTCTGTACTGTTAGGTGAGGGGCTAGTTTAGGTCTTGGCGTTCTGTATTGTCTGCAGGTGCTGGAGTTCCGTGGGGGATGTTTGATTGCTTATGATCTGCACCCGAGGAGTTCTGGATCAATAAAACACCTGAGCTGAGACACTCAGGATTCCACTGTCTATTGAGCATGCTGCTGGCCATGACGGTGGCTCCCTCTAGTGAGGTCTGGCAGGGTTTGAGTCTGAATATGCCACCGTGTCTTCCACCCTGAGCTACCACAGCTGTGTCCTGCTGCATCTCCCCACACTGACTTTAGATATCTGGAGTTATTACACCAGTATGAGAATGAAAATAAAGGTTTTCTTGGGGGAAGAGGGGTGCAAGAGGGCCTGTATTACCCAGATGGCCTCAAATTCTGGGCTCAAGTGACTGTCTTGCCTTAACTCCATAGTAGATAGGACTACTGGACTATAGGCAGGCACTACCAAACCCTACGAAAGTGAGAATGGATTTAAAATGAATGTGGAACATGAACAGCTAGAATTCTGAACTGGCATTACGGTCAGCGGGTACAGGGCTCGCCACGCACACCTGACAACCTGAGTTTGGGAGGACCACCGGGGCACCTGACCTTGGCTCTTCGGGAGTCCCCATAATTGTCGGAACGTTCCAAGCCAGCTGCTGGCCAATTAGAACTTTCCACACATCTCTCACACGCCCCACTCTCCTGAGAACCCCTCACTTCCCTGCCATATGCAATGAGCCAACCCAGTAAGTACCCACGCTCAGTCCTGAGCAATTGGAGAGATTCCCCCTAGAGACTGCTGTTTCGCTTAAAAACCCCTGTGCACCCACATTTGGGGCTGCCATGTTTTTTGTTCTTTTTTAATTGGACAGCCCCGACATCAATATGTAACCGCAGAAAATAAACTGCTTTGTGTGGCCATACATATCTCTCAGTGTCTACGTGAGCTATCTCGCAAACCCAACAAGTTCAGTCCCTAGAACCCATGTAGAGTTGGGCAACTCCAGAAAGCATGCACCCTCTGGCTTCCACACATGAGCCCCGGCAAATGCAATAATTAACAAGAACTATTTTTAGAAAATAGAATGAGCTGAAATAGAACATTAGCTGGCATTCGCCTTTCTCTCATCTTTTACATTTTTATTTTACTATTTTATGTGTGTGGGTGTTTTGCCTGGACGCGTGTCTGTAGAGGTCAGGAGAGGATGTTGGATTCCTGGAGTGATAGCGGTTGTGAACCATTATGTGGGTGCTGGGAATTAAACCCAGGTCCTCTGGAAGAGAAGCTGTTATGCCCAGTTTTCGAACTCTCCCTCCTCAAGTATCACCAGGAGACCACTAGTTCTGATGTTAAAGCAAGGAGCCTTTATTCTGCAGACCAAACCATTGCACTGGATGCTGGCACCACCACACGAGACGGAGGACCCCGAGTGGTCTTCCTGTAAGGGTTTTTAAAGGGAGCAGGGTTGACATCAGGGTTGTCTAATTAAAAAAGAACAAAAAACATGGCAGCCCCATATGTGGGTACACAGGGGTTTTTAAGCAAAACAGCAGTCTCTAGGGGGAAATCTCACCAATTGCTCAGGAGATAAGCATGGGTACTTACTCGGATTGGTCAAAACCCAGGCAACTGGATTGGCTCATTAAATGTTATGCGGCAACAAGGATTTCTGGGAAAGTGAGTTCTTGCCATTAAGCAGAGACGTTTATGGGAAAGCAAATACTTGACATAGAACCGAGGAGGTTAATGCCTTTACCACTAGGGGCGCTGGGCTTTTCACAGCCGATGAAGTGTTCTTAATCTCTGAGCCACCTCTCCAGCCCCTTCATCTCACTGCTTCTTGATTAAGGATGTAATCTTACTAGCTGCCTCACTCCTGAAGCCTTGACTTCTCTGCCACGATTGACAGCTCCCTTGAACTATCTTTGATGGGGGCGGAGGCAGAGTTTTTCACATCTGAATAATCCTGGGCCTCCTCTTGTGTTTTAACCTCACTTCAGAACCCTGGATATGGATTTGGGGGAATCACTGGATCTCTTTGTTCCTCCGTTCAATGTATCCACACTGAACCGGTCTCCTTTTTTCTGATTTCCCTACTAATTTGGCTGTTTTGATTGGCTTATGGAAGATAGGTGGCCAAACTTGGGTTGTTGTGTGATGGGTTGCTGTTGTGAAGGATAAGTTATGTTTTAAGTTTTAATTACTGTGCCTAAGAGATCTATAAAATTAAAAAGACAGATAATCCTGTAAGCTCCCTTGCTCAAGGAGAGATAGCTTCCTGGAATGCTGCAGGCTGTTCATGTAAGATGACAAGCCTCGTGTCTTTGAATTCCTGAACAAGCTTGGTTGATTCTCCCGTACAGGATGTGCGGGACCATAGATAGGCTGGAGGTTCTCAGGCAGGACGTACATCAGGAAGTGAGCTTGCCCCTGATTGGACATAGGGAAGTATGTAGCCTTATGGGTTTTGCCTTTATAAGCTTTCTGACTGATGTATTTCTCTGCCATCGTCTTCAGAAGCCGAGGTATGGTCCTGGCCAGTGTCTGTGGCCTGATCAGTTATTAATAAAGCACCTCTTATTTATTAAAATGTATTCATGGTCAGACTGATGAATCGCTGAACAACCCCAGACACCATAACAGCTGGAGCACAGGCTGTTACTCCAAGTCATGAACGTGAAGGGACGAGAGGCAGATTTAGGGGTGTCTGCCACCCACAGCAAGTTGACCTGAGAGGAAACCTGGAAGGCCCCAGGAGCTACTGAAGTCACTTGATTATAAAAATGTTTCCTTATCTTCTTACTCCAGCCGGTAGCAGCTGTTCTTCTATTTGTTGTAAGAAATATCAAATATGAGTCTTTTTTTTTTACCAAATACTATACAACTTGAGTTTGGAACAAGGAACTATCTTTTTATCTTTCCTACCTTGTAAGAGTTTTATGCAAATGTTTTAATCCTCCCCAACCACACCCAGTAAAACCTTTGTTTACACAAAGGCCTCCAATTGCTTTCTGCGGGCCTGGAGGCATGAGACCCCTCCCCCATTCCTTCATTTCCTGTGTGCCCACGCTTTTAAGACTGTTCAGTTGAAGAAGACTGCCCCGAGCCAATAACGTAAAGAAGACACAGTCACCACCTGAATTAGAATCAAATGAGGTGTGCCTCTGTGTGTTAGATCTGCTAATCACACCCTCTTGATCAAGAGTGAAGTTTGCCTTGTCCAGGCACTTTGGTTGGAATGCTGACCTCTTTGTGACCCCAAACTTACTTCTAACATAGGTAAAGCAGAAAAGTTGCTTCAGATTATCCAGAAAGTCTGATCCATGGGGAAAGGGTTCTCCCAACCTGGTCTGTGTACCAGGAGGGTACACAGGGTACAAGGAAAGGCTTCTTTCCTTCCTTGTCTAATTTGCTTGTTTGTTTTGTAGGGGCTGAGGGGTCGGTACTGCGCATGCAAGCGGTTTTGTTTGGTTTTTTTGTTTTTGTTTTGAGCAACTTGGGATTCATCTGAACCATTGCTGGAAACTGCCGTTTGGTGCCTGGCTTTGTCTTTGGAATTCTCTTGTTGAACTATTTGAGCTACCGTCCCATCAGTGTGATGGGCTCTCTCAATGTGGAAGCTCTCAAACAAATGTGGGGTGTTTGCCATGTAACAAGGGAAGGGTTTGGGGCTCCTGCGCCATTAAATTCTGTAGAACCATTTACGAAAGATAAGGAAGCAAAGACTTTTAGATCTCTGCCACGATTTCTGGAACCAAGAAAAATGCTACCTGAGTGCTCCCCAGAGGGAGCTGCACCTTATGAATGTTTAACAAACCCTGGAGTGTTTCTGTGTAAAAGCCCATTGCACCTGGATGAGGACCTCTGAAAGGCAAGAATTGGGGGAATTTGAAACTAAAAGAAAGTTGGACTTCGGGCTGCCTGTGTAAAATGTTAACTAATGATTTTTTTTTTTTTGTAACTAATGGAAATGTTAATTACTAGATTCCTTGCTAGGGGGATGTTTGAGCCTGATGCTTTCAAATGTTAATTCAAGAAACTGAGATGAGAAAGAAAATCCCATTACAGAAATCACAGAAGCTGGATAAAAATCAAATCAAATCAAACAACATCCAAAATGGCTTCTGTTGATAAAAATGCCTCTAAATGGCATACATTAGAAATCTGGTTTTTTTTTTTTAAATAAATACTTATCATTTTGTTTCTTATAATAATGAGTGATAAATAAACAGCTTTAATTAAGTCTATGACGATATATAAAGTGATGTGTATGCACATCAAAGATCTTTACATTAAATTTCCTTTTTTAATAAAATTACAGGACATTTCATCTCCACAAATCATAAACTTCTTTAGAGATGTGATTTCACTATTTTAATTATGTATTGTGTGTGTGTGTGTGTGTGTGTGTGTGTGCTTGTGTGTACATGCTCACGAGTACAGGTGTCCACAGAGGCCAGAGGCCGTCTCGTCTCTCCAGCTTGTTCTGTATGTAGCGATTTTCTTAAAGACCTATTTCTGTCATACCAAAAGGAGATAATCTAACATGTCACATTTAAAGGCCAGTTACAGGCTGGAGAGCTGTCTCCGTGGTTAAGAGCACTTTGCTCTTGGAGAGGACTCTGATCGATTCCGAGAACTCACATGTCAGGTCACAACATCTGTAACTCCAGTGTCAGGGCACCCAGGCCCCCTTCTGACCCCTGAGGACACTGCACACATGTGGTGCACGGATACAAATGAAGGTAAAATACTAATTAAAAATAAAATAAAAAAATCTAAAGGCCGATTGAATTATTAAAATATACTTTTGTTGAATGTTAGGAAAATCTCCAAACTGATTTTGTCTTTTTTGTTTTTGTAGACCCAGCTAGCCTCTAACTTATTGCAATCCTCCTGCCTCCGGAGTGCTGGATTAAAGGTGTGTGCACCACCATGCACTGTATGCACTGACCTCTAAAATGATTTTTTTTTTCTTGTCTAGGCAAACTCATGAAGAGATATTTTCACCTGCTTTCTGGACCTTTGTTTATTTGAAATACACATAGTTTGTCAGTGTTAAAATGGGCTGATTTTGCCATTGGGATAACTGCTACACAATAGTGCATTGTTGTCAATTGTGGTATAGAATTGGATGATTTAATACCTAAAAATGTTGGTAAGAATCTAAGCTTTCTCTTGTGGGTTCTTAGTCTAGTAGATTGTACAATTTGGAGCTGGAATTGAAAGGAAACTCAAGACTCATTTTGTTGGAATTTGAGAGAAGGAAAACAGGGTAGACAGGCCAAGAGTCTCACCAGGCCCATGTCAGTAAGAGCGTGGCATCGGAAGCTGCTCAGGCCGCAGCGCCCCCGGCAGCCCTGACAGGCGCCTACTGAGACACAGTCTGTGAGTTGCTCCCTGACAGACTTACAGGTACCAGAATTTCCCAGCTGGAGGCATGAGGTTTACGTCAAGGATGTTGGTGGCTCCTGCTCCCCATCCCTTCCCCGCCTCCTGCCTGGGAATCAGAGAGTTTTGAGCAGCTCATGTTGTAAAACTTCCACATCCTCAAAAATAATATAGCCCATAAGTCCCAATGGCGGTGTCCAACTGCCTTTCTAGTCCAAAGTTCCTGTATTGAGAGGACCAGGGCCCCTCATGGTGGGCGGCCCTGACCTCAGCTCTCCACTTCCCTGGGAGATGTAAAGAGCCAATCCAGTGCTCAGGTCCTGACCAATCAGAAAGATCCCCTAGCCACTGCCTGTTTCACTTAAAAAGCCCATGAGGCTGCATCTCGTGGTCGCCATGTTTTTTTAATTGGCTGACCCCGGCATGCCAGAATGTGCTCCACGGAAATAACTTGCTTTACATGGCCATACATTTCTCTCAGTGTCTACTTGAGCTGCTTTAGGGATCTAACAGAATTTTCCACATTCCTCCAAAGCCCAGCAGGGTCAGGTTCATCGCAGCAATGTCCACTCTCCGGTACCAACTTCTATGTTTGCGGTGATAAAAAACCACAACTAAAATCAACTTGGGGAGAAAGGGTTTATTTCATCTTAGAGCTGTTAGAAACAAAGAATAATCTAGGTTTTCACACAAGTGAAAGTATACACAAACACAGCAAATTTGGGGGGAAGAAAAAGGGGGTGCCAAAACCCAAACTGGGCTAGCAAGTACACTCGGCCAAGATGACGTCTATCTTATCCCTAACATAGGCAGTGTCTCCTAATGTGATTGGCTAATCAGTGGAAAGTGGGAGGAAGATGGTCAGGAAATATGAATCCTTACCAGGCTAATGACCATTACCCAAAGAGACCAGAAGAGGGCACCAGACCTCCTGGGGCAGGAGTTGCATGTGGTTGTGAGTCACCCGACATAGATGCTGGGAACTGAATTCAGGTTCCTTGCAATAGCAGTACATGCTCTTAAGCTCTGAGCCATCTCCCCGGGTCCAGTAGGTACTGGTTTTGCACACATACAGAATGCAAGAGTAATGGGCTCCTAAAGGTTTGTACTAGGTTCCAGAGAGAGTTCTGTGAGGCCAGGCAATATGTAGCAAGGTTACAATGCCTGCAGGGTGAGCCTGGGTAGGGCGTGCATGACCCTTGAAGGTGAAGCATGCAAGCTGTCCTGAGGACTTCAGAACAGCAGAGATACCAGGAACATGGGACATTTGCCAAGGAAACCTGCAGACAATAAATGGAACAACCTAGTTGAGAGGTCTTGTGGGCTGCAATAGGTAGGGCTGGAGGAGCAGGGCCACCCAAACCCATTGGAGTTCACATCATAACAGCACAAGGCTCAAATACTAGGCATGGAGCTGTAGGGTTTGGTGTTTCTCCTAACAGGTTTCAGTCTCATTTTGGTCCAATCTTTTCTTGCGATGTCCCATTCTTCCCATTTGGAATGTTTACTGTATACCATTGTATACTGGAATCGTTTTTAATCTTCTTTTTGATTTTACAGGGACTTGAAAGTAAAAGACTTCCTAGAGTCTTCGTGGAGACAACCCCCTTATAGCAATGACCCTCGCTCAGTAGAAGTCCTTTCAGGCCCTGTGATGATTAACCTTGATTGTTGACAAGCCTCTAGGCACACCTGAGGAATTAGCTATATTATGTTTACACCTGGGCATGCCCGTGAGGGATTTTCCTTATTAGGTAAAGTGGGAAAACCCACCCTGTATGTGGTTATGTGGGCAGCACCTTCCAGTAGCAGCCTAGATATAAGGAGGTCCCAGGGGAAAGCGTTTGCCTTTTTTGCCTGCTTGCCTTAGCCTCTTACCTAGAAGTACATCTGCTCTTTTGCTGCTGCCACTGCAGCTACCATCTTTGCTGACACCAGAACTCAGCTTCTTCAATCTGCCAACACGAACTAAAGACAAGCAGCTCTTGAGGAGTCCTTCAGCCCCAAATGAGGACTGCTGAGATATCCAGCCGTTGTTGCTAAGCAGCCAGCTACTGGTCCTCAGCCTCACAGTGTAAAGACAGCCATTGTTGTTCCTTCTGGGCCATATTGTGTAATCAAATCTAATAAATCCCCTTTTAATACATATTCATCCTGTCAGTTCCATTCCTCTAGAGCAGCAGTTCTCAACCTGTGGTTCACAACCCTTTGGGGGTCGAATGATCCTTTCACAAGGGTCGCCTAGACCATCTGCGTATCAGATACTTCATTACAATTCATAACAGGAGCAAACTTACAGTTATGAAGTAGCAAGAAAATATTTATGGTTGGGGGTCACCCCAACATGAGGAACTGTATCAAAGGGTCGCAGCGTTGGGGAGGTTGTAGCGAACCCTGATACAGCTGGGGAACACCGCACAAGTCATCGAGTGCATGGCTGTCTGGATTGTTTCATCTGTAAAAACAGGGTGTGGTGGCCACCCCCTCCCTTCCCAGGTTGCTGTTGGATCCTCTGGATCCCTCTCCCCACCCACATCTATTCTCCCAGAATGACCCTAGTGACTGCAAACACCTTCTACCCCCACTATCATTTCTGTTTCTAATCTCTTTCACCTGAAAATCAGTTTTACCATAACCCAACTAAGCATTTCTTCCCTTTTAAACCCCTTCAGTAGGTCACTAGCCATCTAATGGAATCCAAACCTCCTAGCCGAGTCTGAGACCTTCCACTTCTCTCCCAGGCTCCATCCCTCAGCACCTGCTTCCCCTCCTGGGGAAGCCATGTTTGCGGACTTCTTTCAACCTCGAATATTGTCTTTTCCTGCCACACCACCGAGTATGCATTCCCTGCAAACACAGTTCTCCTGCCCTCCAGGTCCCTCCCACCTACAGGCTTGCTCCAGGCCCACAACAGAGGAATTTCATTTTCAGTGCCTACAGCAAAGCCCTCAGTACCTACGCACTTCAATTGTGCACAATCAGGCCGCAGTCGTCCCAGCCGGCAACACTGTTTTGGGACCTCGCTGGAAGAAGTGGACGGAAGCGTGGCTTTGGAGGTTGTCAGTGTTCTCTATACCTTCCTTTCCTCCTCCCACCCTCGCTCTCTTTCTTGCTCTCAAGTTCCCTCTCCTTTCTGTCCACCACGGGTGAGGAACCTACCCCCACTACACTTACATTGCCATGATGCGCGCAGAGCTAAGCAACCATGTACCCTCTAAAACTGTCATTCAGAATCCCCCTTCCTCCTTTAGGCTGTTCTCAAAGATATTTTGGTGGTGACTGTACAAAAGTAACACGACCAACTCACAGAGACTGGGTGATCATGATGTATTTCCCAAGTAAGTGTGTAACAAACCGAAGTCAGGCCTGAGAGGCTGGAGAGATGGTTCAGCAGTTAAGAACACATAACTAATAAATAAATAAATAAACAAGCAAACAAACAAATAAATAAAATCAGGCCAAGGATCAGTGAGATTGCTCAGAGGGTAAAATGGTGTGTCATTCAACAAGCCTGACCTGAGCTCAATCCTGGGGTCCCATGGTGGAAAGATAGAATTGACATCCTATGCGCCCATGGCACACACAACACAATGATAGTAACAGTAATAATAGTATCTTTATTGATGGGCTAATAGCCAGGGCATGCTGGTGCAATCATACTCTCTGTAAAACACTAAAATACTTCCCTCCACTGCCCCTTGTCACTCCAGTTTTTCCTACTACCTCTGATTCCCCTCTGATAATGCTGGACTCCCAGTTTCCCAACTGAATAGGCCACGTCTTAAACTGAAGGCCACAATCAGGACTGTGATCTAGCCAGATCTGCTGGTGAAATGATCCATTTCAACTGTCTAGACCTATGTGGCATCATTGCTAGGCATTATAACAGTTGTATTCATGCATTTCCTGTTGCTATAACAAAACACCTGAGGCTGAATAGTGTGTAAAAACATTTATTTGGCTCACAATTTTGATGGCTGGAGAATCCAACCTGCATGGCCCTGGCATCATGTTGTAAACCCTCTGGTTGCATCATAGCATGGTAGAGAAACAGACGAAGAACTATTAGTGCACAGAAGAGAGAGAGTCCATGGGCCAATTACCTTCCGCAGGCTCCTGTCTCTTAAAGGTCCTACCGCCTAAACCCTACCGTACTAGAGACCATGCCTCCTGCGTGTGAGCCTTTAGGAGACAAATCACATCCAAGCCATATCAATGATAATCTTTGCCTATAAATAAGATTTAATTATTGTTTTTAAATTACTATTTTCATTAAAGATGCAGCAGTCATGGATATATGGAAGGAAAATAAGAGTATCAGTATCTGAAGGTATGAGTATTTCCATCAGGATCCAGTCTTCATATAAACCAAGAGATAAGCAGTTTCCCGCCTAGGAAGCAAAGAACACGTGTCAGCACAGACAAATGAAGCATCTCCAATGAAACCATGGTACAACATCCATCAGCAAACTTCCTGGCTCTTAGGTCAAGCATTCATGTACCCATGGCTCACCTAGCCATTTCCTCGGGCAAAATGGTGTCCGGGAGTGAGTAGCTACTAGCTGACATCCAAATCAGATGGTAACAAATTGTGGGACTACAAAGTAAACCTAACTTTGTTTTTGTGTAAATAGATCCAGCCATACAGACAATTGAAACTGGTCATTCATGTATTGTCTACAGTCTCCCCTGTGCTACAAGGGCGGAGCTTGTAGCAAGCAATGGGAGCTTGTTCCCGGCGCTGAAAGAGCTTCCTCCCTTGCTCTTTCCAGAGCCTGCCAGTTTCCGTTTTCAATCAGGAAGGCAATCAGAAACAAAGACTGGGCATCTGATAGAGATGCTGGGAAGAGAAAGCTGGCGAGTGGGTTGGAGGAGGATTTCAAATACACTCGCATCTACTCAAGTGGTCAAGCCTGCCTCTGAGCTGAAACACATCGCTGATCACCTTTTGTGTACACCATTGTCCCTAGACTAGAAAGGAAAAAAAAAAAAGAGCCAGGAAAGCTTAACAAAGGCTCTTTGATCCTATCTTCACCCAGCTTTTATTTTTCTCTCCAGCTTTCCCCCTCTGTAGTGATTGGTTTTAAGAGGTCCTTGTTGATGGTTAACAATGCAAGCCACTGCCAGGCATAAAAGGATGAAAACCGTGGTCCCTTCAGCTCAAAGAGCACGTGGTCTACTGTAAAAGGATATTATGTAAGCAAGCAATTACAAGCCGGTCTTTGTCATGGGGGAATGCCCAAGATGCAATGACAGCATGTGAGAGGCCCCTACAGATCCACCTGGGTCAACCAGTAAAGGCTGTGCACAGTGGGAAAGGTCATGGGTAATGACACATAAGGGAACTTTGCAATTAGGAAGAAAATGGCAGACCCAGCATTTGGACTCCATTGCTGAAACCTCAGCATGGAGAGAAGTGTGGTATAGTGGGGTGGTAGTCACTAATGAAGCCGACTAGTTAGTCTCAGGAGAGTCACCAGAACAGCTGAACCCCTAAGAGTTTCACACAGCCAAGAATTCAGAAGGAGTTCATCAGGTTCCAACACCCAGCCCTTCTCTTACCATCGATATCTGTGATTTCCGTAAGTACACTGAACGTCCTCCCAGGTCACCTGGAAGTACACGGGATGAAGTTCACTCCCAACTCAGTATCCAGTGTTCCTAGAATGCACCCCACTATAATTTGCCCTTCTCCACTCTAGACAAGTCCATCCCCCTCTTTAAACTTGGTTACACCTATCCGAGAGTTCCAACTCTGGTTTTGGAGAAGTTTTCCAGAATCTGAAGCTTCAGGGCACTGAGCTGACTGAGCACATACAGTTATAAACCAGAAGCAGTTTTCAAGCAAAAAAAGGACTTTGCACCTCATAAAAAGCACCTCTATTCAGAGCACAAGACCACAGTCTTCATGGTGAAGTCCCATATAGCACCAGGCTGGGGATTTATTAGAGGTAGCTAATCTAGGGCAAGCGGCAATTTGGATGATGTTTCTTACCCAACAAACATGGGAGTCATTGAAGCAGAACCACTTTCCATCCACAGGGTTCCGGATGTAGGCACAGTAATGACCAAAGTCAGCCATCCCCACATGGGCAATTACAGCAAAGAGTTCATACTGTACTTCACACTGGAAGGAGAGAAGCAAAACCGTTCAACTATCATCTCTTCTTTTACAGATAGTCTTGAGCAATGAAACCTTGTTTCCTCTTGTGTTTATTTTTTAGCCTTTGCTTACTCTAGGCAGGCACTGGTACCACAAGGTGCAAAATGAGGTACAGCTAGCCACAAGTACTTTGTAACTAAGTAGGGAGTAGGAGAGAGACTGCTGAATCTCAAATTTCTGGTTGGGAAATTGGGAATATGTTGAAAACTACGAAGTCAAGTTTCCTATTTAGAAATGAAGACAGTGAGTTTGGGTCACATGAATTCTACGTAAAAGCACTCAGTAAGATGAGAGAAATACTGGTTTGGAGCTCAAGAGGAAAAAAAGAAAACTGGACAGAAGACAAAACTTTAATATTTTAAGTTTGAGGTGATTAATGAAAACCATGAGAATCAATGAGATGGCGTTCAGAAGAGTGAGGAGAAGGAGTAGCACCCAACCCAAATGTGTGCAAAATGATGAGCAGAAAAGGTCATGGGAGAAAACCTGGGTAGATGTGTGGTGGTCTGAATGAAATGCCTCCTTAAGTCCTGGGCATTTGAGTTCCCGGTCCTCTGTTGGTGGCTGATTGGGGAGGATTAGGAGGTGTGGCTTTGCCAGTGGAAGTGTGTCCCTGGGGTAGGCTTTGAGGTTACAAAACTCGCAACATTTCAAGCGTGCTTTTTTCCTGTGAGTGGCCTTTGTCATGGTGTCTTATCACAGCAATGGAAAAGTAACCAAAGTTGGTACCAGGAAATGGGCTATTGTAACAGACCTGACTGAAACGCACCGGGTCTTTTGTTTGTTTGTTTTTGTTGTTTTGTTTTGTTTTGTTTGAATGGAAGGCTTTGGAACTTTGGACTAAACAAGTGGTTGAATGCTGTCAGCAGAGTTGAATGGCCATCCTAGTAGGAGTCCGGAAGTCAGTAGTGCCGAGAGCTACTCAGACTGTCGAGTCCCAGACTGAGAGTTTTCAGAAGGGAAGAATGTTAGCAACTGAGCTAGAAACTATTAGTGTGCTATTTTGGCAAAGAAAGTGGCTGCTTTCTGCCCACATCCTAAGAACTTGTCTGAAGCTAAGTTTGAAAAGTAATGGACATTACTCTTCTTTGGCAGAGGAGATTTCAAAACAGCCTAATACTGACTCTGTCACGTGGTTATTAGTAACCACTCTTATGCAAGTCTACAATGGAAAAGAGCAAACAGAGCAGAAAGAAAAACAAAATGTACAGTTTGGAGAGAAAAGAGACACGGGCAAGTTTCATGTTACAGCTAAGGCGCGTGCTGCAAGAGATTCTGCAATTGTTAAGATCAGCACCATGAAGGAGGGGCCAAATTTGCAGAGGAATAAAGGGAAGGGTACCATCAGGGCAAGACCCCACCCAGCTAAGAAAGCCACCTGTGAAAGGACAGAAAGGAACAAAGTCAAAGCTGCTAAAAGTGTGATTCAAAGAGCCCTGGGTTCACTCCAAGTTGGTGGCCAAACTTGGCAGTGTCGTCTGTGTGGTGCTGGCTTTAGAGTCACAAACGATTCCAGAGCAAGCGGGTTGAGGAATCTTCTGCCATTTAAGAGAGCTTCTGGGTGTGTGTGGCAGGAGAGTCCCTGCAAAGAGGCTCTGAAAAGCCATTCTGTAAAGCCTTAGTTGTGTTGGATACCCCAAGATGTTAGGGGTGCTAGAGCTGTGAGACATCTGCAAAAGAGAGCTTCAAACAAGAAGTGGAGCCAGCCTAAGAGCAAGGAAAGCTGGAGGGACAGAGCCATCTGAGTCCTCGAAAGAGGACAAGTAGCTATAGGAGTTAGAGTTTGTCCCGCTGGGTTTCGGTCTTGCTTTGGTCCAGCATTTCCTCACAATCCCCCCATTGCCCCTATTTGGAATCAGTGTATATTCTGTGGTATTTATACTGAAAGAATGTAATTTGCTTTTTGATTTTATAGGGGATTACAATTAAGAGATTGCCTCAAATCTCCGAAGAGACTTGAACTTTGGACTTTTAAATAGTGTTGAGACTGAGAAAATTTGGGGGACTTTTGTAGTTGGGCTGAATGGATTTTTGCATTGTGACATGGCTATAAGCCTATGAGGAACAGGAAGTGGAATATCCTCCATTGAGAATTTAAATACTTGGTCCCAGGTTGGTGGCTGCTTGGGGAGAATTATGGGTGTGGCCTTGCTTGAGGAAGTATGTCATAGGGTGCTTTTGTGAATCATATCAAGTTGCAATTTGGTTCTCCACTATTGTGTATGCCAAGAACAGCCAACAAGGGCCTGGGTCCCTGGATGAGAGCCTGACACAAGAAGTGTTTGGCCCACATGATGCTAGTCCATGTCACCTAATGGTCTGCTGAGTTACAGAACAAGTCTCTGGTAAGGACTTGGTACTTACAACTAGAGCATTTATGAGCGAGGGGTGTCCCGAAGCTGATGGGGATGGATGGCTACCTCAGACACAGAGTCACAGACTCAGGACGCAGAGTCACAGACTCGAGACAGAGTCTGCAGAGGTGATTGAAGGATGAACGGCAAGCCTCACCTGTTCCTGAGTATCACCAAGGTCTTTCTCGGTTGACAGGACCTGACTGAAGTCCAAGCTCTGAGGGAAACACACCGAATGGCAGATCTTTTCCGTCCGTGAGTTCCTGATGGAGAATCTCATGAGATGGATGGTCAAGGTTTGGGGCAAATGGGTCAGTTTCAAAACCTGAAAAATTAAAATCAGCATGAAGGTGAAGTCTTCAGGCGCCTGAGATGGGCAGATTCAGAGCAGTGTCAAGATTGGCAATGTGCTCCACCCTCCACCCCTAGAGGTAGGGTTCAGGACACCATAACACAGAGCTGAAGGCTCCTCCAAGACTCACATGACTGAGTGTCACCCACCACACATCTCCACAGAAGGCCTCTGCTCAGGCGTAGGAACTGTGGAGTCTCCTCTAGGACTCCAGCCTAACCCTAGGGGAAAACCCTACTGACTGCTCTAGAACCTTCTCCTCTTGTTCCCGAAAGGTTCTTCCTGCCCCTCCCAGTGATACCATCTGAGATGCCAGGTCTGAACTTAAGCAAATGAGAAGCCCTAGGATCCCAGGTTCTGGCTGCACATAGATTCCCTACACTGGCCATTATGAGATGCCCTTAAGGTGGTCTGCAAAGACTTATCAGGAAAGCCCATGGGGCAACCCCAGACCAGTGAAGATTTTGGATTTAAAGTGTACCTGTTTCCCAGACGTCTTCTGTCCACAGCTCTCACAGAAGTGCCTGTCTGGGCTTGCTAACTCTTTGGGCTGAAAGAAGCAACGCAAGGCATCCTCCTGCCAGACACAGGAGAACAAGGAAAGAGCAACATTCATGTTTCCCATCTCAAAAACGGCCCTCTCTCCCTGCCAGTGGGGGCCTAAGCTTTACTACCCTTCAATCTCCATCCCCCTAAGTGGGCACATATGATACACGGGGCGGGATTTCAGAAAGTTCCCACTGGTGGGGGGAGCAAAGCTGGAGGGGACATGTCCTCCATGAGGGCATGAGGAAAGCACAAGAAGGAGGGGGAAAAGTATCCTCCCCCAAGTCAAAGGAGAGATTGGCCCAGGGTATATAAGTGAAACACAAGTCACTTTTTAAAAACCGCATTACTTTTTACATTTTATTATGGTGGGGAGGCATAGGCTTGCCAAGGCACATATGTGGAGAAGGAGAATTGGTTCTCTAATTCTCTTCTTCCACCATGTGGTACCCAGGGATCAAACTCAGGTCATAACGCTTGGCAACAAGCACCTTAACCAGCTGGGCCATCTGGCCAGCCCACAAGTTACTTTTAAAAAATCCAAGAGTCGGTGATAGAAGCAAGCTACGCCAGGGTGTACAGTCACCAACAAGAAGTCTCTCACCAGTGTTTTTACGGGCTTCGAGTCCATATCAAAAAGAGGAAGAGAGAGAGTGAGCAGCCTACTCCTTGTACTGCTCTCTGCAGCACAGCCCAGGCAAATCAGGGACTCCTTCATCCAGATTGTGAACAGACTCTGCAGCCGCTCTGCCTGAAAGGAGGAGCAAAGAGGTAAGATGACATAGAAGCCATGTTAGATCAGGGCCGGTGGTTTTAGAAGCTCTAGAAGCATCAGACACAAAATTTTGCTTCCCTGCACATAACAGGAACTATGCCAAGTCATGACTCATCCCTTGCACTGTTAACACTTGCTAACAGTGCACATAGTAGGAGAGCAGGTCCTACAAGTAACACCTCACATCTCTGACTTCTCTGAATCCCGGTTCTTACCAAGTCCACGTCCGTGATCTGGTCCTTAGTCAGGTTCCAGATTGTAAGGAAGAGATGAGCAGCATCATGTTGGACAAACACTGGTCAGAGGGAAGAACAACTAGTAAGGAGATATCCTGTGGCCTTGTAGAGCCACAGGGAAACCAGCCACGTGAGCACATGAACACTGAACCACTTTGATCTTTCCTAGCCTTCTGCACTCTCAGAAAGACTAAACGCAAAGTAAGCTTGCACTGATTTTTTTTAAGAGTTTCTCTAAGAACTGAGGTCACTGTCCCATTGCTTTCTCTCACTAACCACCTTTAGAGGCCTGTCGGCTGACCACTAGATCCCAACTCTTTTCTCTCATTTTCTGCCAACAGATACTACGACTGGACTCTTCCGCCCCCTGGTGGTAATTTTTATTCACTTCCCTAAAAGCGGGGCATTGCCCCATTCCTGACCAGCTTTCCCCAAAAGTGCCAGAGCAAACAAGGAAAGAGAGAAGACCAACTCCATGTTAGATGATCTTGGCTAAGATGAGCAGGAACTTTGCAGGGAATTGTCTGCCTGTGATATACGTATGTCTGAAATTGTGAACAGACACAACTGACTTTAACGCCGTTGAGAAATACACTGCAGACTATGTCACAAAAGGACGGATCTTTGCCAAAACGCACAGACATCCAGGCCAAGGCATCTTCTGTAAACATGCTACATCTCCCATGGCCGCATCACAGCTGCCCCTCACAATACACAGACTTGACATTCTTTACTGTGTTTTTGTTTGATTTTTGACCTGTCTTGCCTCTAACCTGTAAGTTCCCTGGAGGCAAAAATCTGTTATTCCTGTTGCCTTCTGTACATCAGATCTACGAAGACGAATGTGAAGGTTATATGCTAATTGAATATACTAATTAATCTATATAACGAACCCCAACTCTAAAACAGTCTATCAGATGGGTTAAATTGATTTTTCCCAGGGGATTAGGCATGGGCGGTTTCCTGTCACACAGTGAACACTGATACAAAGAAAATTGGATCAAAGTGCTGTGGTGGTCCGTTTTGTTTTGTTTAGATTAATTGATTGATTTTATATGGATGTTTTGCCTGCATGTATGTATGTGTACCATGTACATGTCTAGTGCCCTTGAAGGTCAGACGAGGACTCCGATCCTCTGAGACTGGAGTTACAAATGGTATGAACCACCACATGGATAATGGGAACTGAACCCGTCCTCTGCAAGAGCAACAACTGTTGGGGAAGTTTATTTTTAGTTATGTTTGAAATTGTTTTGTGCACTGTTGGGTGAGGGGCTACCCTAGGTCCAGGGCGTTTTGCATTGTTTGCAAGTGTTGGATTTCTGTGGGGGATGTTTAATTGCTAATGATCTACATGTGCTGTCAGTAGAACAGCTAAGGAATTCTGAAAGAATAAATGCACCTGAGCTCAGACGCTCGGGGTTCCACTATGGAGTCTGGTGCTGGCCAAGATGGTGGTTCCCTCTGCTGAGGTCTGGCAGAGTTTACATCTATGAAAGTGCCTCCTTGTCCCTCTTGGTGAGCTACAGCAGTGTACTACTGCACTTAACTGCTAAGCTGGTTTTCATTGTCAACTTGACACAATAAAAAAAGCATGTGGGAAGAGAGTCTCAATCATAGACTATCTAGACTAAGTTGCCCTGTGGACTTGTCCTGGGCTTGTCCTGACTGTGCTAATTGATATGGGAAGACCCAGCTCACTGTGGGCTGCCCTATTCCCTGAGTTTGAGTTCTGGACCATAGAAGAGTAGAGACAGTAAGCTAAGCATTAGAAGCCCATGTGCACTCATCTCTCTGAGCTTGACTGTGGGTGTGACATGTCCAACTGTTTCAAGTTCCTGCCTGCCATCCTGACTTCCCTGTGATGATGGACCGCAACTTGTATCTGTGAGCTAAAATAAACTCTTTCTCCTTTAAGTTGTTTTTCTTCCGGGTATTTTACCACAGCAACAGAAGAGAAACCAAGACAGGTGCCATCTGCAGTCATTTTTTTTTTTTTTTTACTTCATCCGGCCATTCCAGAGCCGAGTCCCCAGTCATCTACAAAATGCAAGGATATTTGTCTATCCCACGGAATACTTCACACTTGGGAGGCACTTCATGCACCAAAGAAAATGCCTGTCCCTGAGAAGCCAAATTCTAATGGAGGAGAGGTTCCAACTGATCATAATTTAAACAAGAATAGAAGGTCCCCTGGGGTACACTAGGGAAAGCTAAAGGAAAGTGAGACTATAAATGAGATGGTAAAAGAGTCAGCTGCTTGACAGCCTGAATTTGAACACTGGAGCCTACTGAGTATGAAGAGAATTCCCAAAAGCTGCCCTCTACCCTCCATGTGGATATCATGTCAAACATGCTGTGGCACATCCTGCACTCACACGTGTAAAATAATCATTAAATAATTCTTAAAGTAAAATTAAAAATAAGTATCGTGTATGTCAAACCCATATCTAATATTACACTGTGTGAAGGAAATCCGAAATTTCCCTCTAAGACTTGCAATGAATTAAGAATATCCTTTTTTAAGGTAGAGACAACTGACCCACCATATACTCAATTCCCAGTTCCCACATGGCATCTAACATCTGTCTGTAACTCTAGTCCTAGGAGATCCAACAACCTCTTCTGAGGGTACCAGGCCCACACATGGTACACAGTCATACATGCAGGCAAATACCCATAATCATAAAAAAAATTTTAAGAAGTCAAAATCTGGATTTTTGAAAAGAATCATGAAAAACTATGTGTCCTAGTGTCTCCAAAGAAACGCAATAAAGAAAACTAATAAATTGATGACTGAGAATTCAAACAAATTATTACAAGGAAATTTAATGAGATACAAGAGAATAAAAACATCAATTAAACCAGGCAGTGGTGGCGCACACCTTTAAACCAAACACTTGGGAGGCAGAGGCAGGTGAATCTCTGAGTTCCAGGCCAGCCTGGTCTACAGAGGGAGTCCCGGGACAGCCAGGGCTACACAGAAAAAAACCTGTCTCAAAAAAAAACAAAAAACAAAACAAAAAACAAGAAATCAATTAGGTTAAAAAGGTAAACCATTATAGGAATGAGAAATCCAGCATACATAGAGATAATAAAGAGAAACTGTGGCACTAATAAATTCAATAAGTTAAAAAAATAGTTGAGGGACTCAATGGTGTTGATTAGGCAGAAGAAAATTTCTAAGCACGAAGATAGGTCTTTTGAAATAAGCAAATCAGAAAAATAATTTTAAAAAAAAACTAAAAACAAAGCCTATGGACCATATAGCGCACAATTAAGCAAGAAAACATTCACAGTACAGGTGCTATGGGAGGAGATAGAAAAGGAAAGCCATGAAACCCCCACTGAATTCCATCAACAACTTTCCAAATCACTGGGAGTAAATGTAGACATCCAAGAAGTCCAGGAAGCTCAAGAGTCTCCTAACAGACTTAGGTAGAAAGGGTGAGGATATTCAAGGTCCTGAAGTAACAATAACAAAATATGCCAGCCAAGTGTATGACACCTAGCAAAGCTAGCCTTAAGAAACAAAGAAATAAAGGGTTTCCAAGAAAAACAAAAACCTAAGGAATTCTTCACCAGGTTGGCCCTATGAGAAATGCCTATGTAGTACAAGAAAAAGGTGATGATCACCATCACAAAGGTATATGGCAGGCAAGGCAGTGTACCTTCTGCACATAAAGGAAGAGAGAAGAAAAACACCTACTCACAACAAGAAAAAGGAAAGACACTCGGTGTGATGGCATATGCCTATAAATCTAGCAAGCAGGAGGTAGAGAGCCTAGAGGACCAGGGGCTCAAAGTCAGCTTAGCTACATAGTGAGCTTGAAGAGGAGGAGGAGGAAAAGGAGGTGGAGGTGGAGGAGGAGAAGGAGGGGGAGGAAAAGGAGAGGAAGATGAGGAGGATGGGAGGGGGGAGAGGAGATGAGAAGGAAGGAAGAAAAAAAAGAATAAAAAGTATCCAAAACAAATACAGAAATTTTACATCATTTCAAGAGTACGTCTCATATACCAGTGGCAACATTTAATGTAAACTGGTTAAATTTCCATTGACATATGCAAAAAACAAAACTCAATGGTGTGGTGCCTTCAAGAAAACCACTTTACCGGAAAGACACACAGAATGAAAATGAAAGGCTGAAAAGGATATAACAAGAAAAGAGAAACCAAAAGCAGCCAGCAGCTATACTTGTACCAGCAAAGCAGACTAAAATTCAAATGTTGCGAAAGGAGACAGAAAAGGTCAGTATATAATGAAAGAGCAGTCAACTCAACAGAAAGATGTGACAATTGTCCATGTATACACTCCCAAAACTGTACATAGTTCATTCAGCTTATTGTACGTTCTTATAAAGGATTAGAGGAGAAGAATCCAAAGTCGAACCTCCTGAGTGAGGTCCTTAGGAAAAAGAGACTCTAGCTGTGTTCTGTTGCTGCGATAAACACTGTGGCCAAAAGCAACTTAGAGGAGGACAGGCTGATGTTTACCTGGCTTTATCTGTCTTACGCTTCTAGGTCACGGTCCATCACTGACGTTGAGGCGGGAACCCAAGCAAGAACTTGAAGGAGAAGCCGCAGAGGAACGCAGCTCGCTGCCTTGCCCTCTGGCTCACGCATAACTGGCTTGCTCACACAGCCTGGGACCCCCTGCCCAGTGAGTGGTGTGGGCCTCGGTGAGCTGACCCCTCCTGCTTCGGTTAACCATCAAGACAATTGCCCACGGACACACCTGCAAGCCGTTCTAATGCGGCCAGTCCCTCAACTGAGGCTTCCTTATCGGGCAATCATCGGCTGTGTCAAGTTGGCAGTTAAGGCTCACCAGGACAAAGGACAACAGGGAGGGTGGCAGTGGGTTTTGGCAAAGGTACACTTGGAGACAGGCAACACAAAGAAACCAGTGTTTAAAAAGAAAGACCTGCAAATTACCCTGATATGATCATTATGCATTACATAATGTATCAAATCATCACACTATGCCCTGAAAATACTCAGGTATCACATTAGTTTGTTGTTGTTGTTTTAAGCCACTTCAAAGTACTAAGCTGATAATAGTCACAAAAAAACACATTAAACTTTTTCTTTCATAAGTAAAGAGATGTGTATTTCAGATCAACACCAATACCTCTGATACACTAACACACTAATAAAAGAGATCTAGAGTCCTGTTGGTTCGCTGCCCATCAGCTCCCTCCCCACCCGACACTGTGCATCAGTGAGCAGGAGCCAGAGCTGAGAGGGCTCTTACATGACACACTGTACTCCTGGAGGCAGTAGGCCAGCTCCATGGGCAGCACCGCTTTCTGTCGACTGTCCTGCATCTTCTCCAGCAACAGCAGCAACTGGAAGGGGACACTTCTCTTCTGCTCTTCTGCTCCCCGTGGCACTGTTATCCTGCCAAGTAAGAACAGCCAGGCATCTTCCTTATACCCACCATTCTCCGTGCTGGGAGTGCACTGAACTCACTTAAAGAATTGCACATACTCTCCGTGTCCATGACACACTCTAGATTAATTTAGAATTATGGAAATGGGTAGCTTTTTCTCCTCCTCCTCCTCCTCCTCCTCCTCCTCCTCCTCCTCCTCCTCCTCCTCCTCCTCCTCCTCTTCTTGTTTAGGATTAAAGGCCTGTGCCACCACTCCCTGACTTCCAGACTACCTTATTAAGAGGGAGATTAACACAGTCCCATCCCAACTATGCTCAACCATCACACCAAGGAAAGTCAGCTGCAGCACATTCCTGGCCCACACTAGAGTGAGCAGGTAAATGTCCAGCCTGGGGTACTTCATACTGTAGAAGCAAATACTGAGTTAGGTCCTGGGGAGAAAGGGGCAACATGGCAGGTGACAATGTTCTGCCAGTGGTTCATTTAGCTATAGGCAACCTCATTTGCTTTGTGGGTAGAGAAAAAGAAGAAAGCCTGGGACCAGGGGAGACACTGTTTGCTTATTTTAGACCTCAGACTTTCCCTGATGTTGGTCTCCAGACCAGTGACTCTCACCCACGGTTGTACTTCAAATGTATCTGAGGCGTCTTTTAAAAAGCACTAATGACCCCCGCCACCTGAAACCAAATGGAGGCAGGGGCAAGCATGTGTGTATTTTTAAACTTTGTGAGTGATGCTAACCTGCCATATAAGATATGTAAGAAAAGGAAGAAGACTTACAAAGATCAAAGTCACCGTGAGTGAACAAATGCTCTGAAACATAAATACGCACATTATCAGCCAGAATCAGAGTCGTACCTTTTCAATATCTTTCTGAAGTCCGCATTCATCATGAACACTTGAATCAAGGAGTTCAGGCAACAGGTCTGTCCAATGTTGTGTAAACCAACCAGGCCTATAAAATGAAGAGGGGAAAAAAAGTCCTGAAGGCAAGACACAACACTGAACAGAACTCAAAGGTTTTTCTTGGGTCTACTGAGGACATGAAATCCTGAGAAAAGCTCTCATGATCTGAAAAGGAGTTATCAAGCATCGGGCTACAGAACGAGCCTTAATAATGTGCTAGAGAAGAGTGACATCACACACTGGCATTGAGCAGCACAGCAGTTGTTAGAAGGAAGAAGCAAAGAAACACTGAGCGCACATCTCGGGGAGTCTCTCATTCTCTCCACGACTCTGCACAGCTGAGTCAGGACGGGTGCCCGCATGGCTCGGGGATAATCACAGTGTCTACACTGGGATCCAGGAGAGGAGTTTTCAGTCCTCTCCACAGAGATGGAGGACACCCAAGGACGCTGCGGGGGAAACTCATCATCCCTAAACTTACTTCAAGAGGCAGAAAGCCAGACACAACTTTCAAGGACATGGGAAAATCAAAAACACCATTTCCGTGACACACCAACAACCAACCTTTCTCCCACCCCAACCACAGGCCCCGCTGACCCCAGAAGGTGAGAGGCTGAAGAACTAGAGAGTTCCCACAGCTCAGCGTCCTGGACAAAGAGCTTCTGAGACAGGACAAGGCAAATGAATTCTCCAGGGGCAACAGATTTAAGCTCACAAAACAACAGGGCACATTCTTCAAGCAGACGAAAATCACTATGACGAAACCAAAGCAGAGTGTGCCCTCCCAAAACAGAGTGCAAACGAAGCATCTCTATAAGGTGACAAGCCGGGATGGGGCACTAATGACCATGAGGGCGGTCCCAGGCACTCCAGTGTTCTCTAGACAGCTCTCTCTTCCTCTTCATGCTCTTCTCTTCCTCCAGTTCGGAGAAGGGCTGAAACTCAGCCAGGATTGACTGGCAGCTTTTCCTCAGGAGCCCAAACCCTTTGCCCATTAGTGAGCAAGCCTAAACTCCGAGGTTGGGACTGCCTGACTGGTGCTAAGGGTTCAACGATTCCACTTCCAGGATGAGTCCTCACAAGCCAGGTACAAAGGGACCTCTGTGGAAACACAAAGCCACAGATAGCAGTAAGATGGGGGGACACATCCATGCCGTCAGCTCGGACAGTCGGAGGGAGACTAGCTCTAAAACAGGAATGAATGACAAGCTGGACATCCCCACCCTTCTTCCACGTTTTCCCTTATCTTTCCTCAGCTTGTCATGTCATGTCCTAACACTGGCCTCTTCTTCCTCCTGGGCTGTCTTAGTAAATGGTCTGGACCCAAAAATGAGGGTCTCCTTGCCCCTCACTTTCAATCCTTAACAGTCAAAAATGATGTTGATTCCACTGGCTAGAGACTGCTCCCAAGCAAACCCCTTGCTCTCCACATCTCTGAGCCCCTGGGTCACGCCTGTAGGCATCTAAGCTCTTTCTTCTGGAAAGCTTACCCTAGGTCCTCAGGAAGGCTTCAGTGATGCCTATTCTTTAAGCACTTTGGGTATGAAGCTATTTAAATTCTGCGGTGAGGACGATGTGTCTCTATGGGTGACACTGGTGGCTCGTGGCTCAGGCTCCCCCTTCAGCAGACATCCCTTCCTGCTGTAAAATAAATAATGCATTCCTCCGCAGCTTCCCAGTTCTGTGAGATTGGGGGGGGGGGGCGTGTTCTTACTGCACACCCATCTGATCATTGATCAGAGAACTGTGAGCCAGCTAGAATGACCAGGATTCTCTGGAGAGTGTTTTTAGTGGAATGCCTCCGTTTATTGAAGCAAGGGTGTTACATTTATAGGAAAAAGGCAGGGGAGGGTCATTGGTACCCAGAGATGGGGGCCATTGGTTAACATAAGGATACTGGAATAGCCCCATTTGTATATTGGGGTGCTTTAGATATTCCCCAGGGACTGGGGGATAGACCTTATATGGAAGGGTTTAGTTGTAACTCAAGATAAACAGCTCTGCCAGATCTCGTGCTTGCTTTTGGAAGGGGGCGGTGTTTTGCTGTGGCTTGTGGTCTGCCAATGACTGCAGAGGGGAGGGGCCAGATTCCTGCCAGCTCCTCAGAATGAGAACTTGGGGTCGTAAGCATCCTGGACCCACTTAGCTGCGAGACAATTCCACGATGGCACCATACCTTCCCAGTCCCAGAGGACAACTGAGATCCTTTCTCCCAAACCAATGCTTCATAAGCACAAGATCATAGAAAAAATGAGCTAATGTACTATAATGAACCTCGGCCCTTGTTCTTACTTCCTCCTGACAACATAGACTTCGACCTGTAAATTCTTCCCCCAAAATTCTTTGGGGCCCCCGGAGGTCTCACATGTGTTTCAGAACAAAAGTCACAAGTGCCACTCTCCAATGTGTGTGGGCAGCTGACGGGCCCTGCCAGACACAGCAGCCAGCTGGAAAGAGCACGCTGGCATCTTTAACTAGGGAGGACGTGATAGTGGAAAACACCCAGCTGTCCTCAGGGGTCTGTGCCCTTTGATTCCCAGTTCCTTCTGAAAGGGCTTCTTCTGCCTGTAGCTTCCCTCTCTCCCTCAGCCTATCCACAGGTCTAAGCTGGCGCACACAACTGCTGTGGTTCTCTGTGTTGCCTACCCCCTAGTAGGAGCATGCGCAGAACACAAAAGTTCCTCTGGGCGTCTCCTTTCCCACAGACGAGTCAATCAAGAGATCCCACTGGCTATGAAAACTATGCCAGCTGGATTCAGCTACGATTCTATTAGTGTTTGGGGTTTTTTGTTTGTTTTTTGGTTTTTTTTTTTTTTTTTTGAGACAGAGGCTGGTGTTGAGAGTCTTCCTCAATTGCCCTCCATCTTATTCAGTGCGGCACGGTCTCTCCAGTGGCCAATACAGGCTGGTCTGACTAGCCAGCTTTCCAGAGATTCCCTGTCCCCACCTCTCAAGCACTAGAATAGCAGGGACACCACCATGCCCACCTGGCATCTGCACAAGTGCAGAGACCCAATCCTGTCTTTACATTAGAACAGCCAGCATGTGTATGTTCCTGTCTGTGCGCAGATTTGTGCTCATGAGTGCAGATGCCCTTGGAGACCAGAAGAGGGTGTCAGATCCCCTGGAACAGTTACAGGCTGTTGTGAGCTGCCCAACATGGATCCTGAGAACAAAACTCAGGTCCTCTGCAAGAGCAGGGTGCACTCCTAGCCCCTGGGTCATCTTTCCAGCACCAAAAGGTAACATTCTTAATACAGGTGGCTACATGCCTTGTACCAGTTTATAATCTGTCCAGTGGAGTATAAGAAGCCAGTCAGAACTCACTGGCTGAGTCTGGTTGTGTTTATAAGGGTTTTGTTCATGGAACAAATCAATCTGTGACCAAGTTTACTAAAGATAAGAGAGCACAGGGTGCAGGTGTGAAGGGTGTGAAGCGAGGCATGTTGCTAAGCACCAGCAATTCCAGCACTTTTGAGGCTAAGGAAAGGGAATAATAAGTTTGAGTGCAGCCTGGGTTACAGAAGGAGACTCTAGTGAGAGATAGCATGTGAATCTGAATCTTGGTGCAAGGAGAATAGATGTGAGTGAGATGCAAAAAGCCTGGTGTTTCGAGAAAGGGGATGTGGGTAAGTTTGTGCAGGGTATTTTAAGATTTGCATAAGAAAACTCAACTCAAAATGGAAGGAAATACAAACATTCTGGAAATTTAATAACTGGTAAACTAACAGTCATGGAAACTCAAACGGAGCCCGTAAGACATCACTTTACACCATCCATTTGGGAGCAATCAGTAAGTCTTACAGAATCTGAGCATCATACACGATGAATGCGCTGAATTGAGATGCCATTCATTAAGCCCTCTGTTATAAATGCACAGTTGGAGGGGGTTGCTTGGTCGTTTTTTGAGGCAAGATGTTACACTGTAGCCAACACTTGCCTCAAACCCAGTCCCCCTGCCTCAGCCCCCTGAATCCCGGAATGCCGGGCAGCAATGCCACCACACCCAGCAGAATTTTGTGCAAGTCCTACCTGTCAATTAAAAATAAAATATATATTTAAAATTTTTATTGAGCCAACTA
The DNA here is from genome assembly GCA_026225945.1 of Cricetomys ansorgei. Lineage (NCBI taxonomy): Eukaryota > Metazoa > Chordata > Mammalia > Rodentia > Nesomyidae > Cricetomys > Cricetomys ansorgei. The sequence goes on along the minus strand of JAMJFZ010003746.1, from coordinate 4,677,025 downwards.
TTGGAAGGGGGTATGGGTAAATAGAATTTTTTTCTTTTTAAATTTTAGTAATGTGTGTGTACACACACATGTACATGGGTACATGCCACAGCACACACACAGAAATCAATAGATTCAACAGCTCAGCTGAGTCACTGCCATGTGGGGATTGAACCCAGGTCCTCAGGCTGTGCAGCAGACACCTTCACCTGCTGAGCCATTTGCTGGGCCTAAGCATGGTTTTTTAAGATTAAAAGTTTTTTTTTTATTACTTCTTTATCTTACGTGTGTGTGTGTGTGTGTGTGTGTGTGTGTGTGTGTGTGTGTACACGAACGCCACGGCATAGAAAGGGAGGTCAGAGAACAACTTATTGGAATCTCCTCCTATGTAGGTCCTAGGAATCAAAGCGGGGTCATCAGGCTTGGCAGCAAGTGTCTCCACCCACCGAGCTATCTCACCCTAAAAAGGATTTTTACATGTTACTAGGAGAGGGATATAAAATGGCCCAATCACATGAGGAAGTAATTTGGTATCATCTTTTAAACTCAAACTCAACACTGAAAAATTAAAGAGAAATATTACTTTTCTTTTTCCTTTCCTGTTTCTTTGGTTGGGTTTGCTTGTTGTTTTGTTTTGCTGGTGATGGTTCTTTCTTTCTTTCTTTCTCTCTTCTCTCTTTCTTCCTTTGTTGGTCAGTGAGTTTGTTTGCAGTGCTGGAGATGACTCTAGGCTCCCTCACCTAACTCCCCTAAAGAAATTCTCAAATGTGTCCTTGGAGACCTGTGTAATATGCTCATAGCAGCACTGTTTGTCTTGTAGAAATCACGGATGTGGCTCATGCATCAATGGACACGAATGGACTACAGCACATGTCATAACTGGCTGAATCTTAGAAACAAAATATTTGCCCAAGGGAGCTAGAGATGACTCGGCCTTAAGAGCACTGGCTGCTCTTGCAGAGGATCTGGGTTTGATTCTCAGCACCCACATAGCAGCTCAGAACTTCGCTTCCAGGGGATCTGATGCCCTGTTCTGGCCTTTGTTCACTGCATGCATATGATCCACACACGTACATGCGGGCAAACCCTCATATACTTAAAGCAAAATAAATCTTCTTAAAAATGCTAAAAACAGCAAATCTCAGGACTAAGGAGATGGCTCAGTCTGAAAAGTACATGCTTAGCAAGCATGAGGACCTGAGTTTGATCCCCCAGAACTCACATAAAAAAAAGCCAGATGTGCACATCTGTAGTCTCCAGAATAAGAGACCCTGTCTCAAAACACAAGGTAGATGGCTCCTGAGGAATGAGTGTGACCTCTGGCCTTCACACCCACATCCACATAGACAGACAGACGACAGACACACACACATCATACACTCACTCACACACACACACACACGCACACCACTCAGAAAATTTCAGAAAACATTATATGATTTCTGACTATACACTCGAACTTAGTGTCAACGGAAAATTGCATTATGTATGCATCAACACATGGGTGTGATAAAAATCTCTACACAGAAAATGAAAATCAAGTTTAGGCAGTTGAGGGGAGGCAAGGATGTGAAACTCGGGGAGGCTCGACTGTTGCTTGGGACAATGCGCTTTGGTAGCAGAACAAGTCCATGAGGTCTATTTCCCCACTAATCAGTTCATTAACTGAAACCTGGAATTAAGGCTAATGGACTGACATGGTCTAGCTTAGGCCCGAGGGAAAAAGCGCTGTGCAGAGCACACGTACAGCTCGAGCTCTGTAGGCAGAGCCAGCGGATGGAGGGCAAGTCCACAAAGCTTTGTTTAACTGTGATAGAGAGTCTTTAAAAGTTCAAGCTGGTACAGAGGGCGGGCAGGTAGCAGAGCATCCTGGGGAAGGAAGCCGGAATGGAGGGAACTGAGGAGGTGGTAAGTGGGCAGAGAGGATGCAGCTGAACCAAGCAGGCGTGGCATGCACCTGCCGGAGCAGAGGAAGCTGCATTCCCAAGCTCAAGCCCTGTTTCAAAAAAAACACGGGCTCCAAAGCAGAAACCTAGCCCCACCCTTTCTGAAGTGTGTATCCGTTAAGAGAGAGGGGATGATAGAAATAACCACATGGGTGACCCACCGAAGTGACTAGAGAATCAATGAGGGTCTTGAGAGAAAGAGCTAGAGACCCAAGGGACATGATATGGGAATTCTGGGTAGTGAGTCCTTCCCTAGCTGTTTGCTCACAATGGCGGGGCGGGGGTGGGGGTGGGAGCAGGTCCCAGCTTATGCTCTGAAAGAAACAACATAGCGTTATCAGCAATATCTAAGCAGCCTCGTCTTCCAAACTTTTGAGACAAGGTCTAGTAATGAAGTCCATTGACCTCAAACTTTTGTGCATTATTCTTTAGATAGGGTCTCACCATATAGCCTAGGCTGGCCTCAAATTCTCAACACAACTCCTGCCTTAGCCTCTCCAGTGCTGTAATTACAGGTGTGAGCTGAAACTCTACATCCAAACTCTCGATCCTCCCGCCTCATCCAGCTTTCCCAGGGATAAAATCCCCAGAGGTTACTAAAGGCACATACTACTGCCCTGGGCTTTGACCTCATTCTTAATGATCCGCTCACATTTTATGAGCAATGGGAATATGATATGATAGACAAAATCAGATCTCTTCAGCATACACCAGCAGAGCACCGTGGGGCTCCTCTGGCCCTGTGGGATGATAAGAATCGATGCTCTCCTTAGCTACGTAGGCCCTTAGACATAACCCTCTGAACGGAAATGCTGCTACACCTTTCCAGTTGCCATTTGGGCTCTGGCTACAGACCAATCACGTGGTATACTTTGTTGCTGGACAAGGTGTCTTTCTCCCTTATAAACCTAACAGTCTGTAAATGTGCCAAGATCAAAAGGCAGTTTTCCATAGTGTAAAAGGAAGCAAGCAAAAAGTCCTCTGCTTCTTCTCGGTGAGTCAGGAAACAGCAGGACACCACACCCTGTATCCTACTCTCTGCTCAGTTTGTTCTTATGAATATAAGAGGTAATGGGTGTCAAAGCATCCGAAAGTCACTCCACAGGAAACATTCTAAAATGTTCTGAAATATTTGCCTCACTTTCTGAATCAATTTCAAAGTATAACTACCTCAATGTTAAGTATGAAATCAAGTTGAAATTTTTAGACACTGTGAACTGGGACTTCAGGGGTCTTTTATGGAAAAAGGTATTTTTAGCTTTACAGAACATGAGAAGGGAGCCGGGGAACAAATCTAAAACACTCTGATTTATGAGACTTGACAAAATCTTTCCAATAACTCAGTCCACTGATTCCATTTTTAGGAATTTTTCACAAGCGTGTTTGTGTATTCACACAAGGACATACCAAAAAATGATATTTGTTGATGAATCATCTATACCAGTAAAAATAAGACATAACCTAAATGTCCGTGAGCTATTCAAATAAATACGCACTCCTTATATGACGCACCGGTTAAAATACTGGAATTGGAAAGTGCAGAACAAGAATCAAGTTACAAGTTACAGAACTATGTTAAAGATACGAATAGAAATTCGTCTGATAAAGTGTATATAAATGATACTGGGTTGAAAATTGAGAGAAACATCTCTGCGCACCGGTCTGAGTTGTTTGAATTTGTAACAAGCCAGAAGCACTTTTGTGGTTTCTTTCTTTTTTTTTTTTTTAATTAAACATAAATCACGCCTAAGGTCCAAATTTATATATCTGCTTGGGAAGCAAATGTATGCCAAAAATACAAACTGCCACTATTTGCAGAGTAAATTCTTAAGCATCTGGAGATACATGAGCAAAGCTCTGATGGGTGTCTCTGGTGGAAGGAAGCTTCCAAAGTTAGCCACAAACTTGCCTCAAGCCTCCGGCGATGAGCGGGAACCGCGATGAGCTCCAGAGGAGGACGTGTCACGGCCAGCGATGCAGCGCAAAGTAGCAGCCTCCCAACCTCTCAGCTAAGACACTTGTGCGGCGCCCTGGGCAAAGCCGCCAGCCCTGCCCTGCATTCCCGGCCCCGCCCCTTGCGCGCCCGGCCACGCCTCCCTTGCCGCCAAGCTTTCGTTTTCCCCTGGACTCAAAGGAAAGCGAAACTCAGGCTGCAGGCGTGCGCGTGGAGCGCCAGTGCGCGCGCCCAGGGAACCAGCAATCGCAGACCGAGATCCAAGCTCCCTCGCTGGATCTGGCCGGTTAACTCCGGATGCACTCTCTTTTTTCTCTACAGTTTTAATGTTGTAAATGCCCGCAGTTACTGTAACTTCTTCTCTGGGAGGGAGCAACAGAGACTCCCTTATTGAGGCTATCCCCAAGGGGTAAAAGAGCAAGTTAGCGCTAACATTTACTGCGTCTGTTATTTGCCAGCTTCACCATTAAACTCTGAAAATAACTACACAACGGTCTCTGATGGATCTACGTTTAGTCCCAATTTTATAGAGTAAAAATGTTAAATTGCAAAGCGGTTGTGACCAACTCAGGGTGACAAACTTGTAAGTGCTGAAGCCAAGATTCTAAAGGATCCTCTGACCAATGCCCTTTGTGGAAAATAACAGACCATTGAAATTAGCACACCAGGTAGCCATGAAAGTACATGAAACAAACACAGCCTAGGCAGAGCCTGCTTTGAAGAATCCGTATGCACACACATGAAATGCTTGCTAGTTTTTACCGGTGCATTTCATGTTTGCATGGTATGGGGCGTGGGGGGGGGGGGGCTCTGCTAGCTGTGGAGCAACACATTGTCTCTTGACCAGTGGTTGAGGTATACTTGGCATTTGCACATATTGTGGACAAATATACTAAGTCCCCAATACATTTGCTAACCAATCAATTGTGTGACTAGCTTCTTCTATCTGTTCAGTTGTGTCCAAAAACAGGAACCTCAAAAACTGGAGGGGAATGAAAAGAAGGTATTGCAAAATTTGATAGTTTCCTCAATATATTATACCTGTAGAGTTCTAGGGAGCCAATCTTGTTCTCAGTGGTAATTAGCAAATCACTCCTTATAACCAAAGCTTGTTGTTGTTGCTGCTGCTGCTGCTGCTCTTGTTGTTGTTTAAATCCTGCTTTTTCAGTGAAGCAAGTGATTGGCATCTGCACCAGTTCAGAATGGACTATGGTCAATTATGGACGGGAGACACCAGGATGATGCAAGAAGCCAGTACAGTTCCTGTTGAGGTTCTTCCCTCCCCTATCCCTGTTCTCTCCTGACCTTCCAGGACCAAGAGGCAGGCTGAACAAGGTAGGCATCCCTGCAGTAGAACTTCACAGTGGCCCAGGGCAGGATGTTGGAGGGTGTTAACATAGGAGGGCTGCCCACCACGGCTGTCAGAACCTACTCTAATTGAGGAATCCACCCATACATGGAGCAGGTGCAGCTTCCCTAGGCCTGGGAGCCTAGAGGACTGGAGTGGGGTCCTATGTTGGGTTCTATGAAGGCACAGTCAGGGTGAGCAATGTATCCATGTAAGAGGATGCTGGTAGAGGTGAGAGACTAGATATGCCTAGATGCAGTATTAAATGAGCAAATCCAGAACAATTTCCAACTGGCAGCAAGCTTGAAATTATCCGAGAGTAGAGTTGAAGATGAAGAATGGGAGCCAAGCCCTGCAGCTCTGCCTCGGCATGGATCCATGGCTTTTGGTGAGCAGTTAGAGAGGAGTATGTGTACATGTGTACGTACATTCCCTAGCTTGGCCCATGTGAGGGCGGGGATAGGTGTCACTCCAGAGGCACATCTAGCACACAAATTCTGGCTCCTAGTTGCCATTCTCAAACAAGAAAACAGAGTTGCTTAGGGGGGAAAAGTGACTACAGGATTGAGCCAAAGAAAAGCACATGAGAAACCTAAGTAGGACCCTTTTCTTCCAAAAGATAAATGCTCAAAGAATGGGAGGGGATGTGTCTAAAGGACCCAGGTCCTTCCACTGGACAAGTCTGGAGCAAACTAAACATGGAAATAGATATGATGATAAAACATCGTAATGGCTAAAATTAATAAAAACTGTTGTCGGTACCAGTCCAAGAGAATAACCGAGTGAACTGAAAGTGGGGCAAAGCTTAGGTATCAACACAGTGTCAAAGTACTTACCCACAAAATACACACCAGTTACTGGTAATAGTCCACGTGCAGTGTTACATTGTGGCTGAAAAATGTTATAATTAATGTAAACACTAAGTAGTCGGAACAAGTGTCTTTCCAGCCGCAGGGGATGGCGCTGTGTCTGCACAGTTGCAGTCACAGCCAAGTAACAGGACGTGATGAAGGAAAAGACCGTCACCGACCTGGGACCTGACTGCTTCCAAAGGAATATCTGAGTAGCCCAAAGTGACAGATGTCCTGCCAGTCAGCTAGCTCTCTTCATTAACCGTGGGGAGGTCATGAAAATCAAAGGTGTGAGGAACAGACCCAGACCGACAGGGACCACGGTAATGAAGATAAGCCACAGGTCCTGAACTGGGTCTTTCTTCTGTAAAGGACGCTATTGGGACAACTGGTAAAACAGGAGTGGTAATACTTTCACTCTAAAGCATTAGGGTTAAGAAACATCATGTGGAAAGCATATTCTCACTGGGTGTGCGGCAAACATGTGCAGTCCCAGCACCTAGGAAGCAGCGGCAGGAGGACTGCTGAGAGTTAAAGGCTAGCCTGGTCTACAGAGTGAAACTTTGTCTCAAAAAAAAGAAAAAGAAAAGAAAAGAAGAAGGAAAAAGAAAGATGGAATTTACTTTTATGTGGTACAGAAAGAAAATAAATTTATACTACAGCTTTCCCATAGGCTTTATTTTATTTTTTTCACATTTTTAATATGAGACAACAGTATGGAATAGTATTTCTTTTTCTGAGGACTACTAATAAAATTGTGCTTTTTAGATGCTTTTTCAATATCAGGGAGGAAAGAATTTAAGTTCAAACCACATAATACTTGTTCTAAAAGTGAGTTTGGGCCCCAGGAGCTTCTTCTGTGGCTTGCGCATTTCTGCCTAATAATCGGGGTAATTTCAGTGTTATCGGAATTCTCGTTGGCAGAATCTCTTACTTTTGCCTTTTTGTAAATTTGAATTCTCAAACAAGAGGCCGTGCCTAACCACCTCACTCAAAAACTTGGTCACAAAAGAAACAGTTGAGTGACTTGGTGGGACAAGGCAGTCCCGTTCCTGACTGGGGACAATTTCTTCAGAGACAAGTCATGTCAAAGGCCAGGACAGCAATGCCCATGAGAAAGGTAGAGCCTGCAGCCTGGAGTACTGAAGTCTGTGTGCTTTAAAGAAAGCAGTGGCTAATAAAGTTTCAGCAGGTCTTTACCAAGCTCCTGGGTTGTCTCCTGTGAATCCATCTCCACATCTCGTCACTAGCTTCCTTGCTGCATTTTGATGTTCTTCTACTCTGAACTTCTCTGTATTTGGCATATAGTCAAGAACAAATAATAGGCTTTCTTCTTTAAGGCTGTAAATGGAATCTCCCTCACCAGAGTTACTCCCCCTGTGAAGGAGGCACAGGCAGACTTAAGTTTCACTTTCCCAGCTGAAGGCTCAGAGGACCAGTAACAGAGACCTTGAGGTGGAGAAAGCGTCTGTTACCTGCCGGGTCATTCTCCTTCCTCTGGCAGTGTATTGCCTCACGGGGGAGAGCCTTTCAAACTTAGTACTAAATGCTTTATTTTGAAAGAGTATATTTTTACACAGAAGGGAAAAACAGAATTTCAATGACTCTGACATGACATTCCCTCACTATTAACATTTTGGGTACAACCAATCGTTTCTCAGCCTTGATCACACACATACCAAACACACCACACACAAATCTATTTTCCTGGACTATTTAGTGGTGAACTGCAGAGTCAAGATTCTTAGTCTCTGAATAATTCACTGTGTGTCTCCTGGCATCAAAGATACTCTGTTATGTGACGCTGACACAATTATCATCAAATTTGGAAACTTTCTAAAGTCTAGTCAATATTTAGACTTGTCTGAAATGCATACTCTCATTCATTTAGGTTTTTCATTATTAGTTAGAGATCTTTATAGACTAAAGTGTCCGGTTATAAGAAAAACAGAGACTCTAGACTCACCTTATGTTCCTTTCCAGTACAATGTTTTGCAAAAGTATAGTTCCGACTTCAACCAGAGTGTTGGCACAGCCCCAGCATAGAGCGAGTCCTCCATAAAGAACGCCTTACATGTCCTTCCTCCTCACCTCCCGCCGTGACTCTGGGCATGTACTCACCTGGTTCCCATGTCTAGGATTTTGTCACTTCAAAGGTGTCTGTAAACAAAACTTCCTAGGAAGATGCTGCAAAGGCTGATTGAGTGATCAGAACTGTGATGGTGTGGAGCAGCTGGAGTGCTGCAGCCCCAGAGCCAAATCATATCTTATCTTGGGTTAGCTTTAGCCTCCTAAATAATGGATTCCTGCCCTACCTCTGTGTTGGACTTTAAGTTCTGTGATTAACAGATAAAACCTTTTGGGACTTAAAAGCTTAAGAGGCTACTAGCTTCCACCAACCCAAACCCTAAGAATGTCACCAGACAGCCCCTGAGACCTATGGGAGATTCCCTCACCTTGCTTTAGCCATCTCTCTGCTGGACCCACCACTGTATTTTAAAATTGCTTTGATTTACAGCTTTCTTTGTTCTGCTGTTATGAAACTGCTTTTATGTGGGAACATGGGACGTAGAATAATTTAGCTCTGTGTTTCCCGTGCCATGGTCACTCAAATTTGGCTCCAGAGTAAATTTTTATTCCCTTGGAGGCTATATGTATGTTTTTGTGTCAACATGTTATATAAATGGATATTAGTTCTCTCTCACACACACATATAATTCTTTGGAGGTTTATTGTGATTGTTGAGTAATATCAATAGTTTATTCCTTTTTATGGCTGAGTAGTATTCTATAGGAAGAACATATTAGTTTAGCTCTTTCTTGAGTTATTTCCATTTTTATTGATTAAAAATAAAACTACTGTTGAAAATTATGTCATTTTTCTGCATGGATTTTTTTTTCTGGGATAGATACCTAGAGTATAATTGCTGGGTGGTATGTGCCTACATGATTAATTTTTTTAACAAGTGTCAAATCCTTTTTCACACTTGACGATACCATTTTAGATTCCCAGTAGCCACCAGCTATTGGGATCTGGTCACCAGCATCCTTCCAGCATTTGCTGGTGTCACAGTTTCTTAGTTTAGCCATTCTGATAGTATCCACAGTAGTGGGCAGATGAAGCCCAGCACTGTTGCCAGGAACCTGAGAGTTTCCCACTTAGGGACCTCCATTCAAATAAAGCCAGGTCCCTTAATTACTTTCAGGACAAGACAAAGTGACACGAAGCTAGCTATCTTATTAAGAACTTAACAGGGGACAGTGCACATTTCCAGATTTAAATAAGGAGAGAGGGAGAAAAAAGGGGAGGGAGGAAGAGGGAGACAGAGAGAGAATATAAACACAAGACATGGGTACAAGCTTCTCAAGAGAGAGGTGATCCACTTAGGTGTCTCTGTAGTGGCGTGATTACAAAATCAGAACATCTTTCCAGGGTATGTTGTTCAAAGGATGTAACTTATAAGGTTTAAAGACTAAGCAAGATGAAAAATCAAGTCTAACAATTAGCTGTTTAACTTTTCTTGAAGAAGATCCCATCTAAATGAGATTTTAAAGTGGTTGTATGAGTGAAACATTGTCCGAGATAAGAAAGGAGGTGACATATCCAAGGCCTGAGGAAGCACAGTTCCTGTGCTGTTGTGAACACCTCTGAGAGTTCTTGCAGAAAGCATGCATTCCCCATGCTTGGCTTTATTGTTTGCGTTTCTGACTCAGCTAGCAAGACATGCAGACTGGATCCCAGTATGAGGAGTTTCTTCTGCCTTCCTGTGTTACTTGAATTTTTCCTCTACAGCCTTTTGCTGCTGCTACAGTTGTCTCATTCTGTGGCTAAGGCTGCTGTTGTTAGCCTCATGGAGCCCAGGGTGGCCTCAAAAATTACTGGGTAGCAGAGGATTCCCCTTTAACTTCTGATCCTCCTACCTCTGCCTCCTAAACTGTTAGTCCCAAGCCAGTTTGATAACTAATCCTTGAATGTCTGTACTTTAGCTTTTGAACAGTCGGTTTCCTCTCTCTCTCTCTCTCTCTCTCTCTCTTTCTCTCTCTCTCTCTCTCTCCTTTTTTTAAAGTTCTTCAATATAGGGTTTTCTCTTTGTAGCCCTGGTTAACCTGGAACTCACTCTGTAGACCAGACTGGCCTCTAACTCAGAAATCTACCTGCCTCTGCCTCCTGAGTGCTGGGATTAAAGGCATGAGCCACCATGCCCAGCGAATAGCCAGTTTTCTTAAAAGACACCGAAGAAGGGCAAGGGACCAACTAAGCTGAAAGGAAGGGGGGAAAAAACCTCCATATACAGTTTCATGCACAAATGCATACACAAAACAAGAATGCCAACTCATAGGCGCAGGTTAACAGCTAAACCAACAGATCAGATGGCACAAAAACAACCATGAGAAACCAATACTTGCGAATGAACACAGACTAACAGGAAATTGAAAGAACACAATAGCACATTGCCCTAGGGTATACTCTCAAATATTTGAACCAATTTAGTGTTTTGTTTCTTTAAGTTTTATACTGAGGCTCCTGTGTTCAGTTGTCATCTAAAAGGAAAAAAGAAAGGAAGAGGAAAAACCTTGGATAACTCAATTTTCTTAAGAGTTCCCCTTTAAAGATTCGGGAAGCTGTATGCACATTGTTACAGGATGGTGCCCAGGGGGCAGGGAGGGGCTGTCCAAGTTCCTTGTATATGAAATTGCAAACTTTACAAAAGGCAGTTCCTAATGGAGAAGGGAGGAATGAGGAATCAACTGGAAAGTCCCCCTTTTCATAGAGAGAAGATAAGAGCCTTATCGAGAGAAGAACTGGCCAGCTAAATGTGTTTTGGAACCTAAAATGTGCTAATTAAAGCTATTACCCTCCTGGATGCCACCCTGGGATAAAGCATCTTTGGCAGCATCTTAAGAGTTTCTAAGGCCAGGGAGTGTCTTAGAATTTGCCCTTAAGATGGTATCGCCCAGACAAGCCCTGTACTGTGTCATCTGGCCCAGGACCAGGGTGTATGTAAGAAAGTAATGTTAGAATCCCATTGCTGCTCAGGCCACAATACCTGAAGCAACTCTTCCCTCTCACAGACAGGATGGGCTTTTTGCTAAGACTGTCTGTGACTCTCTAGTTAACAGACTTTCAGGTACTAGAACTTCCCACCATGATCAAAGTGGTTGTTGGCAGGGACACATCCTGCTCCTCACCCCTTCCCTTTCTCCTGCCTGAGAATCAGAGAGCCTGGCTGCAGACTTATTACTGTGAAACCATTGTCATCTTCAGAAAGGTATAAGAAGATGCAGGAAGTAAATTACGAGGGTCCTTTTTCAGTGCAAGGTGAGCTTAAAGTCCCTCGGAGTTACAGATCGGCAAGGTGTGCCAAGTAGCCCTCTCTCAGAGTAGCCTGAGAAGGTCCCCACTTAGGGCCTTCTGTCAGGAAAAGCCAGATACTTCTGTGCCACAGAAGAAGAGTTTCAGGACAAGTCATAGGAAAGCAAGGTCAGCGATGTTTGGGATTTTGTTGTTTATTTGACTGGGATTTTCGTTTGTTCATTTGTGGTGGGTTTTGTCTATTTTGGGGTTGTTGGTTTTTGTTTTGTTTTTTACTTGTTTGTTTGTTTGTTTCTATCCCTTCTTTACCTATGTCCTCCCCACTACTCCCTGGGTGAGTTTATTAAGCAGAATTAAGTGATGGTACATGACCCAAGCAATCATGAGTATTTATAGAGAGGTTTTGTTTTTTTGTTTTTTTTTTTTAGGCAAAGAACAGTACAGTGAGGCATGGTAGTACATACCTTTAATCCTAACACTGGGGACATGAAAGCATAAGCTGATCCGGAGATAAAGATCAGCCTCGGCTGCAAAGCACGTTCAAGGGCAGCCGGGGCTACATGAGACTCAGGAAAGAAGAAAAGAGGAGGAAAGAGAAATGGGGGGGAAGGGGGCACAAGACAGGGATACAAGATTCTCAAATACATATATGTATGTGTCCCTGCATAAACATGAACACACACACAGACACAGACACACACACGCACACAGTTAGGTCACACACACACACACACACACACACACACACACACACGCACAGTTAGGTCAAAGTGACTCCTCGCTTTTCTCCCTGCCTTGCCTGTGATCTTCATTCATTTTACAGAAAACTATAAGACAGTGGCTACAACAGATGAACATTTAACTGTCACATAGGCAAACTGCCCCTTGCCTCAGAGGAAAAGACCTAAAATCCCAGGTTATCTTTAAGACAGCTTTTAACCTAAATCTAGGAAGAAGAAAATGGAGTCTTTAAAATCCATCATTTTGAAAGAGAAGAGAGTTAATTTGTGAAATAGATAATTCCCACCCATTCCAAGCCTGGCAGAGTTCTTAGTCCCTAGGTCCATTCCTCTAATGGATGGAGAATAGAAGCCTTTTGTTATCTTTTCTTTGGGGATCAGCTTCAGACTCCAGCCTCCTGGATTCTGGTTAAACGCACCGAAACTGGCATGTCTGGTGGGAATGAGGATGTTCTATGGAACCCTTCTGTCTGGCTAACTTCTTGAAACAAGAAGACCCCAGGGAGTTGGAATTCCCCTCCCCAGTACTCCACACTAAAGAAGAAAAAGGCTGAAACCTGGTGCCAGCCAGAGAAGGGAGGAGGGACTTCACAGCTACCCAACAACTTGTCCAGGCACCTACAGGAAGGGCTGGAACTGAGACACAGGTCAGTGACGGGACCACACTTTTCCCAGGACTGCGTGAGTATGCGTTTCTCTTGCCTTCTATTTAAATTCTACCCCCAAATTAAGACCTGAAAGATGGACTTGGGTTTCTTAGGGGAGCTCTGAATCTCTTTGTCCTTCTTCTCAATGTGTTGAATAAATTCAACATGGAATAAATCTCCTTTTTTTCTGTCTTTAACTATTAATCTGGCTCCATTTTAAAAATTTATCTGTGTGTGTGTGTGTGTGTGTGTGTGTGTGTGTGTGTGTGTTGTGTATGGGAATAAAGAACATGTGATACATGTACACAGTGGCTTATTAGCCAAAATGAGAAATGAAAGTATCGTTTAGTATCATAAAGAAGGTATCATCAAATAGATGGAACTAGAAATCATGTTGAACAAAATAAGACAAAAACAGATATCACATGGATTCTCTCATACGTACAACAGAGAGAAAATAAAGATGGCACAAAAGCCTCTTGGGGAGTGGTGAGGAAACTGGAAGAAAGAAAGGCAACAGCTAGGGTTTCTATGCCTGTCTAAAACTGTCCCAGTGAAACCTACTCTTTCTATAATCACTATACACCACCGTTTTTAAAAACTAAAAGCAATACATGCACATCGTATACGATGGTATAGGTTGTGCTATGGTTTGATTTTGAAATGGCTTCCGCAAGCTTGTGTTCTGAGTGCTGTGGAGCCTTCTAGGAAGAGAAGCCTAGCTGGTAGAAACGAGTCAAAAGCTATGGGCATTTAAAGGCCACGGATTGATTCTGGCTGCAGATTCGTTCTGTTTCCTGATCCACTGTGCTGGGAAGCACCTCCAGCATATTCCACTGCTGCCATGAGCTGAAATCCTCTGGAAACAGGCACCAAAACATCTCTCTCTTCCTTTAAATTGTTTCTGTCAGGTATTCTGGTCACAGGAACTTGACAGTGATGCAGGTAGGTGCCAAAATCTGCACAGCTTTAGACTTGACCTAACTGGGTGGATAGGGAATGAAGAAATGACGGACACTCATAGAGAAAAGCTTGGATTAGGCGGGCCACGAGCTCCAATGGAGATGCAGAAGCAGCAGCCTGGAAACTCAGGGTGTTATTACGTATAGCAGGAAGGGAGGGGGCAGGTTGGCTGATTTTGGTAGAGGGTCTCTGTAGGAGCGTAGTCTCAAGCTGCACACATCCCATCCTGGGAGAGGAAGCCGTGGTTGGTACTTTCTGCACACTGTCAACATCTGTACTCACACCTGGGAGGCCTTGCCACTCCTGTGGGCCTGAGGCTCTGGTATCCTCCTATGCTCAAGTCAACAGTACATGTTTACTAAGGACTTCATCTGTTCCCTACAGGTGGGTTGATAGGAAAACTAGAAAATTACTTACCAGGCAAACATCAAACACAAATGAGGATCATGGGATACATCAATATCATAAACAGTAGGCTTCATAGTGGTAAAAAATTGCAAAGAAGCTGGGCAGTGGTGGTGTGCATCTTTAATCCCAGCACTCGGGGGCAGAGGCAGGTCTACAGAATGAGTCCCAGGACAGCCATAGTTACAACAGAGAAACCTTATCTTGAAAAACAAAACAAAAAAAATTGCAAAGGAAAGAAAAGAAATTATATAATGATGAAAGGACCAGCCCACCAAGAAGACTTAGAAACCCTAAGCAACAGGACAGACATTTAGATTCCAAATATGGGAGGCAAAAATTTGTCCCCTAGGAGAAATCTCAATGAGTGACACAACTAGACAGAAACCCAGCAAGAACGCCCCCCGTGGGATCTAGCTGGTATCTCTAGAGCACTTTATCCAAGAGCACAATACATATTCTATCCAAATGCACAGAATATTCCCTAAAATAGTCCTTATCAGATTCGGCACGTCAAAACTTGTAGGGTACGGCTAAAGCAAATGTTGTGAATAATTTATAGCATTACGTGTTAACATTAGGGGGAAAAAAATCAAAGTCTTAGTCACTAAAGATTCCACTCCAGGAAACTAAAGGAGAGCTTTATAGCAATAAGTAAATAAACATTAAAGATATGAGCATAGGTCAGTGAAATTGAAATAGAAGATACACAACAGTGGAAAAAATAATAAAACAGGAGAGAATATATTCTAAAAAAACAAAAACAAAAAAACTTAACAAATCTCCAGCAGGCATAGCTAACAAAGAAAAATGGAAGACATGAATTACCAGCATGGGAAGTGAAAACGAGGATAATACTACAGACCTGCAAGCACAAAGTACACAAATTCAACAACCCATCTAACTGTACCAATTCCCTGGAAAGCACAATCCACTCCAGCAGTATGAAAGAGAGTCCTGCGACTAGTAAACAAATTTAATCCTTAATTTGGTGTGTGAGTGTGTGTGAGAGAGAGAGGGGAGGGAGGGTGGGAGGGAGAATTTTGCCTGCATGTATGCATGTGCACCACATGAGCCTGGTGTCCAAGAAGGCCAGAAGAGGGTGTCAGATGCCTGGAATTGGAGCTATACATGTTTGTGAGCCATCATGTGGGTGCCAGGAATTGAACCCAGGTCCTACAGAGAGGAGCCAGTGCCCTTAACCGCTGAGCAATTCACCTCTGAACTCTTAATTTTTAAAAAGTCCCTAAAAGAAATCTGCAGGCCCATCTGATCTCCCTGGAGAAATGTACCACATATTTTAAGAATTAACATCAATTCTAAACTAGAAGAAGAAGAAGAAGGAGGAGGAGGAGGAGGAGGAATACTTCCTTCTTCATTTTATGACTATAAGATTTTATAACACCAAAGTCAGAGATAATTATTAAAAGGAGGGAATCTACAGGTATCTCTCATGAGTACAGATATAAAATTCCTTCACAAAGTATTAACAAATAGAGTTCAGCAAGATGTTAGGTGTGGTGGTGCACACTTGTAATTCCCACCCTTGGGCAGCTGGGACAGGAAGGTGGAGAGTTTAAGGCTAAGTTGGGCTACATATCAAGACCCTGTCTCAGAAGATGAAAATAAGAAGAGGGAGAGGAGGAGGAATAGCATTTCAGCAATTACAAAAATAATGTCAGCTGTCTTAGTTAGGTTACCATTTCTATGATGAAATATCATTGCTGTAATGAAACACCATGACCAAAAGCAACTTGGGGAAGAAAGGGTTTATTCAGCTTGCATTTCCACATCACTATTCATCATCAAAGGAAATCAGGACAGGCACTCAAACAAGGCAGGAACCAGGAGGCAGGAGCTGACGAAGAAGCCATGGAGGCATGCTGCTTCTTAGCTTACTCCTTGTGGCTTGTTTAACCTACTTTCTTATGGAACCACTAGCTCAGGGGTGGCCCCACCCACAATGGGCTGGGCCCTCCCCCATCAAACACTAATTAAGAAAATGCCCTGTAGACCTGCCTACAGCCTGATGTTATGGAAGCATTTTCTTAAATGAGGCTTCCTCTTCTCTGATGACTCTACTGTCAAGTTGACATAAAACTAGCCAGCATATCAAGTACGCTTATTCCAAGGATACAAAATTGGTTCAGCACTCAGTGAAACCCACATATTAGCAGGCTGCTGGTACAAAAACAAAAACAAACCAAGTACTTGATGGGCTAGAGAAATGGCTCAGAGGTCAGGTCAGGAGTACTTGTTGCTCTTGCAGAGGACCCAGGTTCAATTCCCAGCACCTCCACGGTGGCTCACAGCTAGCCATAACTTGAGTTTCAGAGGATCTGAAGACCTCTTCTGACTTCTGTGGTTACCAGGTACACATGTGGTATAGGCAGACATCCATGCAGGCAAAACACTCATCCACGTAAAATAAAGTATGTGTGCTATTTCATGAGGTGTCATTTGGAACTGAGAAGCACAAGAGACGGAAACAGTTGAGAGGATCTGGCATCGGGACCCAGCTGAACTCCGCTCCTGCTGCCTCTAGCAGTCAGCTCCTCCATGTCTACGTCCTCTACAAAATGGGCCAAAATTCCACGTTGAGATTGTTGGGAGCGCTGGAGAAGGTGTATATAAAACATAAGGTACAGTGGACGCCTTCCTCAAGCCTTCAAGCACTTATGTTTCTCTTAGGAGATACCTGAGCATCCATGACACTCTCTGAAGCCAGATAGACTCTGGCGCTTGCCTGACTTCCCACCCTCCCGGCATCCTCCTCTCTGGGCTCCACTAGTCTATGGCGACACTCCACATACTTTTTGTCATTGCTGTTTGACATCTTTAAACACCATATAAAGCAACCTCATTTTTCAAAATGTATTTGGGAAAGCAGGAACTGTCGTGTTTCTAAAGCTCCCCCTGGGTCAGAGCACTTGCTCTAGGCACTGTTACTTTCGCTTTCTTTTCCTGCGGTTTCCTTTTCCCACAGAAGCATGAGTACAGCATCCTCAGATGAGAAAACAGGCACATCTGCTCTCTGTCCATCTGAGTACAGTGGTAGAAAAGGAACCCAGGGCTTCACACATGCTAAGCTCACCACAGAACTATACCTCAAGTCCTTTATACAGTATTTTGTTGTAGTTGTTCCATTTCATTGATGGCGATTGCTAATCTCTCATTTTGTATCGCTACTTATAATCGCTAGTCTTGTATGGATATATAAATTATATTTTATAATGTGTGTATGTAAGGGAAACTACATACATACATACATACATACACACACATACAGGGTCAGGATCTTGGTGGATGTCAACATCTAATGAGGGTCTTGGGATACATCCCTGAGGGGAAAAGGTATGAAGATACTCAAACACCTGAGTAAGTGTGATCCACCCTGATAAGGTCAGGGCTGTGGAACAGATCCATTGCATGAACTTCTGTTCGCTCTCTCCACAGAATCTTCCCAGAATGGGCATCCAGGTGTTTTGCCATTCCTCCACCAGCAAGCCCTGTCTTGAAAGTGACTCAGCCTGATTTAGAATTAAGATTCCTAATGTGAAGCTGGGCATGGTAACTCACGCCTTTAATCCTAGTCCTTAGGAGGCAGAGGCAGGTGGATCTCTAAGTTAAAAGCCAGCCTGGTATATAAAGTGAGTTCCAGGACTACACAGAAAAACCCTGTCTTAAAACAACAACAAAAACAAACAAACAAAAAAGATTCCCGATGTGCCCTCCACCCAACTATGTGTTTGTAATTGTTCACCTTCACCCTCGCTTGTCAGTAATGAGGCCATTCTCATTCCAGGAAGGGCTCCCTGTGTGCTCAGTATCCATTTGGCCAGTCACATTGAGTGTGACTGGGTGCTAGAGTCAGGGGCCCTCCTTCTAAGTGGGGCGGGACCCAGGATGGGGGACCCAGCCTGTCACTTTCTCTTTCTGTGGTTTCCTTTTCCCATAGAAGAGTGACTACAGCAAACCAAGAAGAGAAAACAAGAGAGGGCAGGCACATCTGCTCTGTGTGTGTGTGTGTGTGTGTGTGTGTGTGTGTGTGTGTGTGTCTGTCTGTCTGTCTAATCGGTGCATCTGTCTGTCTAATCGATGTGTCTGTCTGTGTGTCTGTCTGTTTGTGTGTATGTGTTTGTCTGCCTATCTATCTGAGTACAGGGCTAGAAGATGAACCCAGCATACTCTAAGTGGAACGACACAAATAAAGATACACAGTCATGGGACAGGTGTATATTTAAAATTCCTCCCCCTCATTTTCTTCTTCAAATGAATCAGTCCCCACTTCTTCATAATCCTTTTCCAGGGCAGCCAGATCCTCCCTGGCCTCAGAAAACTCTCCTTCCTCCATTCCCTCTCCAACATACCAATGTACAAAGGCCCGCTTAGCATACATGAGGTCGAACTTATGGTCAAGGCGGGCCCAGGCCTCTGCAATGGCAGTGGTGTTGCTCAGCATGCACACGGCCCGCTGGACTTTGGCCAGGTCTCCTCCTGGCACAACAGTGGGTGGCTGGTAGTTGATGCCCACCTGGGGAACAGAGAAAGAAGAAAGGCAGCCGAGTGACGTGCAAGTCAGTCAAAGACAACATCAGGCAGTCTGTGTTGGTAACAAGCTATGGTGGCAAGACCTAGGTCCAACTGTGGGATAGAGCTGCAGGATGGGTTAGGAGAAGGAACAAGGAAGCTGGGAACACGGGCGGAGCAAAAGGGTGTGTGCTGGGAAAAAGTCAAAGCAAAAGGGTAATCTCAGTCATGGAGTCTGAGGCAGGAGGATCACAAGTGCATGGGAAATGACAGCTGGAGGAGAAATAAGAGGACAGGCTGGTGAATGAAAGAAATGTTAGCAGGAATTATTAGGTTGATAGATGGAGTGAACGAAATGACGTGGAAGGAGGAGTCCTGAATGTTTATCTTGGGGAGTGGGGGCAGGGGGCAGGAAGTGCCTTCCCTGTTAAAGGCAGATCAATTTCTAGAACTGACATTATTATCACCAAGCTTATTATTTTCTAGATGCCTATCTGATGTTCCTCTTAGTGTTTCTGTTATAAATTTAGGGAAGTCTCTGTCAGGGGAGAAGGACTGTTTAAGAGGTTAAAGGGAGAATCCAGAGCAATCAATTTAAAAGGTCCTTGTGGATGGTGTTACTGCTCTCCAGGCAGGGCCTCTAGTGAATAGAATTCTTAGAAGAAAATCAGAAACACCAACCACAGATGTCAAAGGTCATGTGCAAGCAAGCCAACCTCCCAAGCTCTGCTAGTACATAGTGGGTGGGGCTTCTACCCTAGAAATCT
Source organism: Cricetomys ansorgei (assembly GCA_026225945.1). Taxonomy (NCBI): domain Eukaryota; kingdom Metazoa; phylum Chordata; class Mammalia; order Rodentia; family Nesomyidae; genus Cricetomys; species Cricetomys ansorgei. Next base: position 4,657,582 of record JAMJFZ010003746.1, on the reverse strand, counting down.
CCTCGCAAAGGCCCCAAACCAAAGAAGACCAAGAATTATAGGAAACTGAGAGTCATCAAGACACAAACTGTGATATCGTCTGTAGGTGTTGCCCAAAACAAATGTCTCCCCAGGCCATTGTGCTTAAATTGTCAGCCCCTTAGATTCGCTGCTTTAAAACACAAGGCACACAGCTACTAAAGGGGCCGCAGGCCACAGGTGTGAAAGACATAGGCATTTTACCACATCATGTATCTTGCTGGTGTGGCTCTGGCCAGCAATAGGCCTTTCTTCCCTTCTCAACAGTGGCATTGTAGACTTGAGTCAACGTAGGGACAAATACCGCTGGGGAGAATGTCAAGAGGTGAGGCTCGGCAACGTGCATGCTGCTGGCATGCGCTTTTCTGAAAAGCCACTACCATGCTAAAATGCACCTGAAAGGGCCCTTAGAGCAAGCTTAAAATAAAGGAAGACAGCCATCCCCCACTTTGGTCATCTTCCCACTATCCTCACTTTCTCTCATTTTTCCTTCTTTCCCGTTAATTCCCTTAGTAGCTTACGTTGCTATTATCAGTTCAGAAAAAGAACTCCAGTTTCTGGACAACCTTAACCAAACTGGCACATAAAGGTAGGTAGCGTGCAGGAAGGAAAGATGATGTGTGTCACAAGGCATAGAGCAGGAAGGCTACAGGAGGGGAGAACATCAGGACTCATGACAAACAGGATCAGTCACATAAAGACCAGAAACCCCCTTAGTGTGGCTCTAAGCTGAATAAGGCTTAGTGGGGTAAACAACCAACTTTCACATATATTTGAAAATGTGTCTTCTGTTAGAAGACTTATACTTCTCTAGCAACTTGGCTAACTCTAAACTTAAAATGTACCTAGAAGTGTAAAATATCCATTAAACTCACTTTTCGGAAATCTGAAATGAATTGCAAGTCCTCAAGGCATTGTGACTCAGGTCCCTCCACTTCAAAAAAGACTCAAAGATGGTTCCCTAATCTTAAATAGCAGCAAACTCATAGACTTTCTAAAATGGCTTAAGCCAACCAGTCTTCAACAGCTGACTGTCTCAGTCAAAGCTGAATGAAGTTAATGTTGCATTTGGTTTTAAGTCATCTCCTTGTGTAATCATAAAAGACCAGAAGCTCCAAAGATTCATTCTCTCCATCCTCAGTAACCTCTCTTACATCCCCAGGACTCCCCCTGACTAAGTCATCAGTTCTCACCTTGAAGCCTGTGGGACACCAGTCAACAAACTGGATGGTCCTCTTGGTCTTGATGGCAGCAATGGCGACATTCACGTCCTTGGGTACCACATCACCACGGTAGAGCATGCAGCAGGCCATGTATTTGCCATGACGTGGGTCACACTTCACCATCTGGCTGTTGGGCTCAAAGCAGGAGCTGGTTATCTCCGCCACAGACAGCTGCTCGTGGTAGGCTTTCTCAGCAGAAATGATGGGCGCATAAGTGACCAGTGGGAAGTGAATTCGGGGATAGGGTACCAGGTTGGTCTGAAACTCTGTGAGGTCCACATTGAGGGCACCATCAAAGCGGAGAGAGGCAGTGATTGAGGACACGATCTGGCTGATGAGGCGGTTGAGATTGGTATAGGTGGGGCGCTCGATGTCCAGGTTCCTGCGGCAGATGTCATAGATGGCTTCATTATCCACCATGAAAGCACAGTCTGAGTGTTCCAGGGTGGTGTGGGTCGTCAGGATGGAGTTGTAGGGCTCTACCACTGCTGTGGAGACCTGTGGTGCCGGGTAGATGGCAAACTCTAGTTTGGACTTCTTGCCGTAATCAAGGGAAAGGCGTTCCATCAGCAGAGAGGTGAAGCCAGAGCCTGTGCCCCCACCAAAACTGTGGAAGATCAGGAAGCCCTGCAAGCCGGAGCAGGCATCTGTCTGGGGAGAGCCAGAAACAAAGAGAAGTCAGGAAGAGTCCTGAGACACCCCTCCCCATATAGAGACAAATCCAGACCCCCACTGTCTGCCAGACCCCATCCTCAGTGTTTTTATGTCAGTGAACTGTAACAGCCTATAGGAATAAAACACAAAAGAGGTTGTGTTGATCTTGGTAGGAGTAGTTAATGTCTAGATTAACGAACTACATGTGTATACACAAGGCTGTGCCTCCGAGCTGGCCAAACCAGAAGCAGGAAGTCTCAGAGTTACCGCAGTGGAGAACCTTGCCTCTGAGAGCTCCAACCTTGCCTGCTACCCCTGTCCTTGTCATGTGATTTTATGGGCATGGCGGACCTGCACATCTTAACCTTGGAAAGAGCTCATGGTGCCAGTCTTAGAAATGTAAAAGAAGCAATTTTTTTTCTTTGAAGATTTTGAAATTTCTAGATTAAAAAAAAAATTTAGGTCAACAAATCTTAGCTGTGCATATTTACGGGACACAGTGTGATACTGTGGCTTCTGTACAATGTGGAACGACCACATCTTCACATTCAACACATTCATAAACTTCCAACTTGTAAACACTACAGCCGGCTATTAACCTTTCCAAACGTCTGCTCCCCTTGGCTAAATCCTCATCTTAGAAAGTTCTGTGATAGTGAGATCACATCACGTTCCAAGAAAGCACCTGATTTCTGTGATAGTGAGATCACATCACGTTCCCAGAAAGCACCTGATGTGCAGTGCACTAGTGCTGAGTCCTGGCAGAACTAAGACACTTCATAGCCTCAAGAATTTTTTCCCAAAGGATGTGAGCTATGACCACTCAATCCAGTGGGTTTGAACTTCTGGGCACTATAAGCCTGTCAAAATTTTTCCATCACATGGAAATGAGAGCCCATGGAAGTGATGTAGCCCACAACGAAGCTTTGTAGTCAAACCAACCTGCTTCAGATCCTAACTCTGTACTCTCTAGCATGTAACCCAAGCTGTCCCAGTCCTCAGCTCCTGTATCTGGTAGGTACAAAGATCTCACTCACCTGTGTGCTCATTAGGGAGTAAGTGAAGCTGTGTAATTGGAACATATAGTGTGTATGTAAGTACTCAAATGTGTGGCTAAATCTCTCCCTTGCTTCTTCCAAACTAATGCTTTGCTAAACTGTGTTTCTAACTTTAACCTCCTCTACAGCTGAAATCTTCCCAGGATATTACCATAGACTAGCAAAAAAATCAGTCTTGAAGGGTAGGCCGGGATACCCAGGCAGAGAGAAGTACATTATCCTTTTGAATATCCCTTCTGAAACACGAACAGACTAGGAGTACAGCCGGTGGTACAGGATGTACCTGACATGAGGCCCTGGATTTGATCCTCAGCACAAAACAGTAAAATAAAATAAAGTATAAAATAAAAAGAACTCTGGGAGCTATCCCCACAGCCAGGTGATACATGCCTCTGTCCCACCAGAGTCCAAGCCTGACCAAGCTCGCTCTGCCCTGCGCTGTTGCGCTTACCAGCTTGCGGATGCGGTCCAGCACCAAATCAATACTCTCCTTGCCCACCGTGTAATGCCCACGGGCGTAATTGTTAGCCGCATCCTCCTTCCCTGTGATCAGCTGCTCGGGGTGGAAGAGCTGGCGGTAGGTTCCTGCCCGTACCTCGTCTGTCAAGAAACAGGACCCCCTTATTTAGACCCTGGTTTCCAGGAGAGACACTCTATCCCTCTCAGACAAGACTTGCAGCTGAGTATGAGACTGCCCAGGACTGAAGCCAGCCCACCCCAGAGCCAGCCTGCAAATGACTGAGAGATCCTCCGTAAAAAGGCCACTAACCGCGCCTGAGCCCCTGAGCCAAACTAGAGTGGAGAAGGAGCCTTGAGATCAGACACCACTCATCAAACCCCAAAGCTAACTCCTTTCCTTCCCTCCACCTGGATCTGGTTCCTCCGAGGCGCTCCCCCACCCCAACCCTCCCTGCAAGCTAGTCCCCAACAGCAATGATTTAACCCAAGCTCATTTGCATTCGAGAGTTCTAAGTGTGAAAAAAGATTCAGAGTGACTGCCCTCCCACAAGTTGTCCCTCCTTTAGCTTCACTTCAGTACTCCGGAATGTGTGCCAGGCATTGGCCACTGATCGATGCTAGAGATGGTTTCCGTGCGCATGCGCATGGGAGTGAGGCATTTGCTCCGCCACTGAGCCACACCCCCAGCCCTAGACAGACTTTAGAAAAACTCTGAAACAGAGTCCTGGAGTCTGGCAGGTCCTGGAGGAGCAAAGGCCTTCGTAGAGGCTTTCACAGGGTACCTGCTCAGTTCTTGCGGTCCAAGCAGAGAGGATGCATCTGGTCCCACCTGTCATTACCTCATCCAGAGAAATCACCCAACTGGCCTGGGATAATGGCCCGCACTCTGCCTCTGTATAAAACACCCAGAAGGCAGAGCACCTGAGAATGACCTAGACGATAGATCCAGGGGCAGAACTGCTAGACGTAGGAAAGGACAAGGGAGGGAAGGGGTGGAGCCTAGGGAATGCTGTCCTGGGAAAGCCGGAATCCATCTGTGTTTTGCTGGTCTGAAGGAGTGTTGTTCCGCAAATGCAGCACCTTGTCCACAGTGCGGTTGTGAACGTGTCTACTCTCACCAGGGTTGGCTGTGAAGTGCTGCAGGATTAGACTATACCCACGAGGCCAGACTGCAGCTCATAGAACCAGAAACCTCCACACTGGGAAATGGACTGTTTGAGAGGTTTCTAACAATCTCTAAAACTTTTTTTCTGCTTTTTGTTTGTTCGCTTGTTTGTCAAGACAGTGTTTCTCTGTTGTAGACCAGGCTGGCCTCAAAAATCTGCCTTGCCTCTGCCTCCCGAGTGCCGAGATTAAAGGCGTGCGCCACCACCGCGTGGCCTTTTTTGTTTTTAACTCCCTACTTTCAGTAGCAATCTTGGCCATTTCTATCTGTCTTAGCAGGTTTAAGAAGCATTTAGCTCTGCATAGATTAACAGAGACCTTCTGACCCCTATTTACAAGCTCCCCAAGGAGCTAAGCGAAGCCACATGGAGGATGAGTCAAGCTGACTTCACTCACCACCGCCTTTCGTCTTGTCCACTCGCCTAAATCAAAGCCCCCGGCACTTTGCCGTTTCCAATAGAGAGCTCCCGGCCAGTACTCACCTACTACAGTAGGTTCCAGATCGACCATGACAGCCCGGGGCACATGCTTTCCATTGCCAGTCTCGCTGAAAAAGGTGGTGAAGGAGTCGTCATCATTGATCTTGCAGGCCTGAGTACCAAAGGTTCCATCTGCCTGGATGCCGTGCTCCAAGCAGAAGAGCTCCCAGCAGGCATTGCCAATCTGAACTCCAGCTTGACCCACGTGGACTGATATGCATTCTCGCTGTGGAAATAGCACATATCAAGGTCAGAGAAATCAGGACCTTGCCATGGACGGAGGTCCCACTTGTAAAGACTGGGTTTTCCTCACATTCAATGCCTAGGACACTCAACCCCACAACCACACCACATCACGAACAGGAGGCATCTGGGGTCCCCAGGTGCCTGGCACCACTCTATCTGGCACAAGATAAGGTCCCAAAGAAGTCAGTTGTTCGGTGGCTTGCCTGCTCCAGAGATTGCTCTTTAAAGTTATTCTTTTGAACCTGGTACTGATGAAGAAGCAAAGACAGAACTGACTTTAACCTTATCACAACACTTGGTGGCAGCGTTCACATTAATTCCTCAACACTGACCTTCTGATACATCACACACATGGGTGTGTACACGGAGCCTCAGACATCACAGGGCAACCACCACAGGCACAGTCAGTGTTGTGGCTATAAATGTAGAAATAATAAACGAGCTGCATACCACCAAGGTCAAGTTAGGTTCTTCCTGAATGCTGTGAAATTAGAAACATTTTTGGAGCCACCATTAATTACCTTGTTGCTTAGGTCAGGCCAAATGCTAAACAAAATTCATCTTTTGAAGGCCCTTCTATCTGTATTGTTCTGATTTGAAGTCTCAATTGTCTTATCGAGCCTAGCATTATCACCTGAAGATGTGTGTGTGTGTGTCTGTGTGTGTATGTCTGTGTGTGTGTGTGTATGTGTGTGTGTGTCTGTGCATGTGTGTGTGTCTGTGTATGTGTGTGTGTCTATGTCTGTGTGTGTATCTCTGTGTGTGTCTGTGTATGTGTTTGTGTGTGTGCCTGTGTCTGTGTGTGTGTGACTGTGTCTGTGTGTGTGTGACTGTGTGTGTGTCTGTGTATGTGTCTGTGTGTCTATGTCTGTGTGTGTATCTCTGTGTGTGTCTGTGTGTGTGTTTGTGTGTGTGCCTGTGTCTGTGTGTGTGTGTGACTGTGTCTGTATGTGTGTCTGTGTATGTGTGTGTGTCTGTGTATGTGTGTATGTGTGTGTATGTCTGTGTGTGTGTCTGTGTCTGTGTGTGTGTCTGTGTATGTATGTGTATGTGTGTCTGTATATGTGTGTGTGTATGTGTGTATATGTCTATGTGTGTGTCTGTGTATGTGTGTATGTCTGTGTCTGTGTGTGTGTCTGTGTATGTGTGTGTCTATGTCTGTGTGTCTATGTCTGTGTATGTGTGTATGTTTGTGTGTGTCTGTGTCTGTGTGTATCAGTGTATGTGTGTGTGTGTGTCTGTGTATGTGTGTATCTGTGTATATGTGTATGTCTGTGTATGTGTGTATGTGTGTGTGTCTGTGTCTGTGTGTATCTGTGTATGTGTGTGTGTGTGTCTGTGTATGTGTGTCTGTGTATGTGTGTATGTTTGTGCGTGTGTATGTTTGTGTGTGTGTGTGTGTGTGTGTGTGTGTGTGTGTGTTCAGAACTCTTCCAGGCAGGTTTCCTGGGGAAATGGACTCATCCTCCAACCATCCCCAGCCTGTGGGGAAGCAATGGCCTACATGAGGTGACTCTGTACTGTGTCACATGCCAGAGCCCAGCAGAGAAGCATGTGCCTGGTCTGTAGGTTTCTATTCTTATCCATGACCTGACATAGCATTTTCCAGTTCTGGGTAACCCAAGCCAGGAGCAGAGCCTCCAGAGAGGAGGCTGGTCACGGAAACAAGCAGTGTCCACACTGAAGTTCAGACTTCTGGGAATTTGGAAGCCTCTTTGGACATAGGAACAGAGAGATGCCCTGAATGTCTCTAAGGGCCAGAGATTTCAGGACTGTTACTCCCTGGTTCCATGTTGCAGCTGACTATTTTTCCCCATCACCCTGCTAGCCCTTGCCCCAAGAAGGAAAGTGTGCAGGCATTCAAAGCCACCAATATGGAGCACAGCACTGCAGTCTGGCAGTACTTTTCAATGCCCAGCAGATGGCTTCACTCACAGCTTGCCCACACCCAGGGTTCACAGCTAGCCAACTCTGTTTGCTGTGTTGTATGACCTTGGCTGAGTCACTTAACCGTCTCTTCATCTGAAAATAAGCATTTAGCCATGATTGTCATTGGCTTTACCATTGTCATCCTTATGATCCTGTACATGATCCTGTAGCTTATCCTCCGCCTGCTGGGAGCACAGGGAGGGAGTCAGAGCTCTCAGGCTCCTGTTCTTAGTCCCTTTGGTGCAGGGCTGCTTTCTATGTCTTAAGACTCAACTCAGGACTAAGGAAAGCACATCCTACCCCAAGCAAAAACTATAAAACCACAGTACGCATTCAGCAAGAAGCTATGGCCTCTCAGGAAGGGGCCAGACACTGGAGGAGCATTGGGCAGGCCCCCACGGAAGCTGATCCTGGCTCTGTTCCTCCAAAATGGCAAAAATCATCTGTGGCCCCAAACTTCAGCTTTCTGAGATGTGTCCCTTCATGTCACCATTGTACGCCAACCATTACCTCACCCCGCCCCTGGCTTATTGAGGGTGCCACCTGGTTTCCAGTCTGCGGAGTTCCATTCTGGAACACTCTAGGCCTTGCCAGGGAAGATGCATGGCTGTGGCTGGAAGCTTTTAAAAAATCATAGAAAGAAGAGCAGAGGACAGTACTGTTACGTAGCGGTGACGGAGCCTGCGATCCCGCACTTTTGTCTTCGACGCCCTCCTGGATCTCATATTAATCACAGAGACCCTCTCTCTCAGCCCCTCCTCCTCGCTCCCCCTCTTCTCCAAAAACCGAAAGAGTAAACACCAAAACAGAAGGTATCCTGAGAAAAGCTCATTTGTCGCCGACTCAAGCTGTCCTTTTCATCCCACCTCTGAGCTACATTCCGCAGAACGATGCTATTGCAACTGCCCTGGTTGCGCTTTCTCCCTACACCTTCTCTCCTCCCTTTCTCTCTCTGTCTGTCTCTCTCTCCCTCCATCCCTCCCCCTCCCTGGCATACTTGGCAAGTATTCATTGCTCTCGTGGTGGGGACCGTGCCGCATCCGTGTGCGGAACACAAGAGCTACACAGACTATGAAGATTTTGAATTCTGCCTTGAACAAATAAAGATAGAGAAATTATTTTTAATTGCAAAGTATGAAAGATGGGGCTAAGTACGAATGTTCTTAGTGTCTAGGATTATGTCTGAAGCATCTAGCACTAAAATATCATGGTATCTGTTCATTAAAGTACTATTTTTAATGTTTAACAGCATTGGGGATCAAACCCAGGCCCTTCAGATGTTAGGCAAGTGAGCTACACTCCAAGCTATTTTAAAATACATTAACAAACACAGGAGATGAGTCAATGTGGCCTAAAATGATAATAATTACACCTAAGCAACAAACTTAGGGGTGGTGTTATACTCATCTATTTCTCTGGTGGTTTCAACTTTTTCATAGTAAAACTCAAGAAGTTAGTAACAGAGTAAAAGAAACAGATGAAAAGTAGGAGTCAGAGTAGAAACTTCATCCACTGTAATGACCTTAGCGTGGTTCTTCCCGGCTCAGAACCGACATTTACTAAGGGCCCACCCTGTGTGGACAAGTGAAAATTTCAAAGCTGCATAAAGAGAGTTTGCCTACCATAGGCAAGATCCTGGGCTTTACCGCTGTTTCCTGTTTGGAATTTTGCATGGCAAGCTTGGTACTGACATCCACTGCCAGGCTTGCACTGAGGTAGATACAGCCACACCCCAAGGTACCCCCAAGTTCAGATGAAGAGGGAGGCAGGAGGTTGTGGGGTGCAGAGGGTAGAGTTTAGTTGTAAGTGAAATTACAATTTATATGAGGCATCTGAGAACCCAGTGGTTCATGAGCGTCCTTGGAATCCCACAGGATGCTTTGCTCCTCGTGGGATACGATGGTTTGGATCTGGAATGTCTTCCAGACGCATACCTGTTAAAGGCTTGCCCACTATCAGGAACAGGAACTACCTATCCGGCACTATCAGGAAATAGGAAACACTAAGAGGTGGAGCCCAGCAGTGTGTGTTTAGGTTCTCAAAGGCATACCCTCCTAGGACTGTGGAACCCCACTCTCTCCCTCTTTCTCTCTTTTCCGCCCTATCCGTCAAGTATATGGTTTGACACTTGTTTCTGCCATGAACCATTTCACCTCAGGCCCAGAACCAACAGCACCTCCAAAGCTATGAGCCAAAACAAACCTTTCACTTCTTAAGTAGATAACCTCAGGGTTTGTTACCCTGGTGGAAGTCATCCCGGTGCCGAGTGGCCTTCTCTACACTGTCTGCTCAGACACCCCTCTTCCTGCCTGAAGTTTCACACAGATGGGGACAGAAGGCCAGTGTGAGACACTTGGGAGGTCACACCCATGAAAGGTCATCCATCTGCCATGCTGAGGCTGTGATTTAAGCTCAGAACACTGAGCACGTAGGTAGATTGGCCCCATAGATCACCTAATATAGATGAGATAAAGGTTTAGACTGAAGATTCACAACAATGCAGCAGAAAAGAACCCAGGGCTTGTGGATCCCACCTGAGCTTAGCCCTCTGTACCCTACAACCTCCTGCCTCTCTTACTCTGAATTTCCAGGGTCTTGGGGTGTGGCTTCATCTACCTAATATACAAGTCTGGTTAGGGGACATCAGTACCAAACCCGTCATGCAAGATTCCAAACGGGAAATGCTCTCTGCACAGAAATGCTGGGAGAGGATCAAGGACCAGTCTCTTTAAAAATGAGCCATCCTCCTCTGCTGCTACCCAGGAGGTTGTTCCTTGTGATGAACTGTGCAGCCGGAGATGGGGGTGAGGGGAGGGGAAGCAAAGGTAAGCTGAGTCAGCAAGGATATTTCAGTCATATGTTGCTCCAAACTCATATCTCAGGTTCCCCTTGGTAGCCGGAGCTCCAGTTCCCCTCCCCTTCTAGATTCTATTTTGAATCTGGGCCTGTGGAGCTTTGCTCTCTGGAATCCCTGTAAGGGAAGGCTCTGTGTGCTCCCAGAGTCCCTGAACTCAACAATCTGGGGGGTGAGGGGAGATACACATATGCCCCTCTCAAGAAAAGTGACACCCCTTAATAGACCTGATATGCCAGAACCCTAAAAAAGTTCATCCCAACATAATGAGCGCTGCCATGTGCAAGGCGGCTGTAAACAGCAGTGTGCTGGTGCCTATTGGTTTTCTGGACTCCAGTTAAATGTCACTCCCTACTGGCATGAAGTAAGGATGACCACAGGCCGGCTAAGGGCCTGCTGTGCTTGCTCATAAAAGTCCTTCTGTTTATCATATAGCGCTCGGCCGTGATGGCTGCTTCTCCAACTGTCTTTAGTTTCTGTCCTGACACAGAAACTAAACTCTATAAACAAGCGACTGAGTTTCCAGGACCAAGCTCTGCTTGGATATAGCAGCGATGAGCAAGAAAAAGAGCCTTCGGTGGGCTTACAGCCCACTTCACACGAAGACTGGGCAGAAAACACATAGACGGACACAGCTCAACAGGAGTTCAAAGGAGGAAATCATAACTGCTGGCTTGGTCTGCTGAGGAAGTGTAGACAGGCCTCATGCATTTTGATGAGCTTAGGAATAGTGAACAAGAGGTAGGAGAGTTTAGGACACAACTGTCCCACCGCTGCCCAGTTTCTATGCAGCATGAGCTCAAGAAGGGCAGAGCTGGCGAGACAGCTGTGTCCCCTCTGCCCATCCTCCATGGAAAGCAGATCTGCCACAGAAAAGAATATTCTAGAACTCTGCAGCCTTTCAGAGTCTACGACAAGAAACCCTTCCTTGTGTCGATGCTGCTTAAAATATCTCCCCGATTTTAGTATTGCCGTTTCCTTTTGCTCTGTTATCGGAAGACTGAAACGAGCTACTCGCTCTGAAACGAGCTACTCAATGCAGAATGCACTGAGTCTTTTTGACATTTCAAGGCCAGTGACACAGCTCAGTGGTGAAGCAATGTCATGTGTAAGACCCTGGTCTGAGCCCTAGCACCACAACAACAAGTCAGCTCAAGATTTCACATTAAAAAACATTAAGAGCGAGGTGCTTCTCTAGGAAAGTCGGTGACTCAGACAGCACCAGGAACTGTGCGACGGGCTGAGACAGGTCTATTGTCCCCGACCACCTGTGCTCAGTTACCATGCAGTTGCTCTTGGGAAGCCTATTATCAGAACATTATTTCTAGTTGCTGGGCTAGAATAATAAGTCACATGTATTTTAGGACCTAGGTTACAAAGCTCGCAAGTGAAAAGTAGAATCCACAGTGTTCCAGAGGGATAATTAAAGTAAGAACAAACGTGACTCGTCAAAGATTGCGTTATCTCTGCTCAGACCCTTCAATTAGAGTGTATCCAGCATCACTGGCAAGAGAGAAAAGATAACAAATGAGCAACAGCCAGAGCAGAGGTGACCTAAATGAGCATCGGTGAGAGAAGGCAGCCCGGGAGAGGCGCTCAGATGGTATCATGGCAACAAGAGAGCTGAGAGACCAGCGGCAGGCTGCTTGGTAAGTAGATTTCGGCACAGGAGACCCCGCGGTGGCCAAGGCCCTTGGGCCCCAGCTGGCATTGGGACAGGACAAGCTATAGCTCAGGTTCCAGTGTGACGCACACACTGCCTGCTGCAGTTCTCCATGCTCTTCCAGGAGACAAGGGAAATGCCCACCACAAAGGCCACTGTCAGTTCCCTAGTGGCCCAAGAAAAAACAAATAGTTGGTTTGAAGGAAACACTTCCTTCCTCAAACAATACCACATCCTTCTTATCACTGGCTGGGTTACCAGCCATTTCCCCCTCTCAAGGCCCCCTCACTGAGGACACTCAGAAGGCACTTGGTCTCCCTCAGCTGTGCACTGGCTTGAGCTAAGTCTAAGATTCCTATCAAGACTCACTCAACAGCTTTACCTCACCACCTTAATCAAGGACCCATCCCATCCCTCAGGAGCAGGTACATGAGAACCTGGGGGAAGAAACCTGTCCTTGGTGATGGGAAGGGAGAGATGGCTGTAACCCCACACAGTGCTCTGGGTCACATTTGCTCTGCACAGCACAACCACACGGGACCACTGAGTGATGCAGAGGACACCAGACATGGCAATGACTCCATCCCTACCCCCAGGCACTCTGCCTTCCCCTCTAACTGCCAGTTTTGCCTAGAGTTCAGAATCTTTATCAGCCTTTGAAGTCAATTTCCATCTGATGCAACCAGTGTTCCCCAAAGCCGTAAGAAAGCATGAAAGTATTTCAAAGGTCATGCCGTAGGTATCCCCATCTCCCTGTGACCTTTATAAAATCTCTCTCTGGGCCCTGCTACCGCTGACATGGGCTCAGCTTAAGGTTCGCCAGGGTTCTCCACACTGCTTCCCCCCTTAAGTGTCACCAGCACATTCCCAGGGGCCTCTTGCTGGAAGAACACAGAGAGCAGATGGGATGCTGGGCTGTGGGACTGGCCTCCTGATCTGATGGTTAGGAAGGCTTGGGAGCGGGTTTAAGCTCAGGGCTTCTCATCGCTGTGTAACTTGAGTGTCTGGTGAGGGACCACTAAAGGACATAGCAGATGGAGCGACAGCACCCAGTAAAGTCAGCAAATCACAAAGACTCCACCTGCCTAGCGACTGAAGAGTGGCCACTCTGAAAAGATGTGTGGGGACCAGTTACATGTTTCTTAACCAACAAATATAGAAATGCCAAAGCTAATTCTGCTCAACCCCGCCGAGACGGCTGCCGGAAACCTGATCCACTGGAGGAAGTGAAGACGCTCATGAAAGGGTGGGATTCTTGGGATCAAGGTTTCCAATGATCATTCTAGGCTTTCAGGGATGAGACAGGGTCTGGGGGTGTGGCTCAGAGGTAGCACAGCTGCCACACACACAGCCTTGGCCCCCGGATTCCATCCCCAGCACTGTAAAAATAAAAAGGAAAGAAGGATTGAATCTCCTAGCTGCTCAGAAGGCTGAGGGGTGAAAGGTGGGGGAATGAGGAGGGGGCAGCCTGGACAATGTAATGAGATCCCATCTCAAAATAAAAAATAAAAGGGAGAAGGAGGGAAGGAAGGACGTAAAAAGAAAAAAAAATCATCAAGAGGTTCTGTGAATGGGAAATGTGGCCCATCAAGACAGTGCTGGGCATACAAAGAATGTTCTCAGTGCACAGAGTTCAGGGTTTTGCAATGAAAAGATACACGTTTTTCAAGGTGTTTGACCATCTAGGTTTTCAAAACTTAAGCTCTACTGTTGTTTCGTTCCCAGGTATATTCAGAAACTCCCTATTCTGTGCACATTGCCATTTGCTCAAAGGGCTGGATTATGATCTTTGCCCCTTCTCCAAGCACCCTTTAAGTTCTACTCTGGGAGTCTGTAGATATTCCGGTCAGAATTAAAGTACAGAAGTGAAAGCACTATGGAATTGTTGTAAGCAATAGCTACAATAGCTACCAGTACTATGCACTGGTTAATTATCAGTTCTACAGTATGTGGCCAAATAAACAAAGCAAGTCTGACATTGAGGCCAGAGAGATGGCTCAGCAGGAAATAGCACTTGCCAAGCAAGGCTGATGAGTTTGAGCACCAGATTCCATGATGAAAGAACACCAATGCACAAGGACACATGTGCCTCTGGGTATGCAAGCATACACACACACACACACACACACACACACACACACACACACACAAATAAAACTTTAAACTTTTTTTCTGGGCATGATACTGCTTGTCTTTAATCCCAGCACTTAAGAGGCAGAGGCAGGTGGATCTCTGTGAATTTGAGGCCAGCCTGGTCTACAAAGTGAGTTCCAGGTCAGCTAGGATACATAGTGAGTCCCTATTTTAAAGGGGAAAAAAAAGAATTATTGACTGATAATAGCCAATAAGCAAAAGCAAAACAGAATAATTCATAGAATAAGAGTAAATATATGTATATAAGAGTATACTATGTGTGTGCGTAATTTCATATATTTATATGTTATTTAAATATATATCAAAATCACTTTATAACAGAAAACCTAAAAATAATAAAATCTGTGTAGAGTCTTGGAAGTTTGAACTAAGCCTTTTGAACTAAGTTTGAACTAAGTCCAGAGAAGTGTATGGCTTTCCTGAAGTCACACAGCTGAATGCCAAAATCTGAACTTCAGCTCTGTGCTCCTTCTAATGGTTCCACAGTAGGGACCTGAGCTAAAGTGGTTTCCTCTGATCACACTCTACTGCGTTCCCAAATTCTTCAAGCTCCCAGGTTTGTCTGGGAGCATGCTGGAGAGTCGGGGAGTGATGGGCAGGCTTAGAGGGAGGACTAACAGGACCAGAGCCAGAAAGTCTTGGGCACCCTCCCAAATGAACAGCCAGAGAGGAGGAGGGGTGGAGCTGGAGGAGAGGGAAAGGGGAGGGAGGAGAGAAGGGAGGTTCTGGCTGGCTGCGCCGTCACTGACACCTGAGCAAGTGCGCTCAGAGAACCTGACCTTGGCCTGTGAGATATTCTTATTCTGCCCCCCCCCCACCCTAACCCTTCTGCCCCGCTTCACCTCGAAAACACTAAGGCTCCAGGTGGTGGAGAAGGGGATTGAGGCCAACGCTAGGTCCCGCAGCTGGGTGTCCCAGGAGCTTTAGCGGAGCTGCTGCCCCTGCTGCCCCGCTCAGAGGGGTCTCCAGCTATAAAGGTAGCAGCCGCTAGTGCAGACAGCCACCAGCGAGGAACCGCTGCCTCTGCCTCGAAGCCAGGAAAGGAAATAAAATTCAGCGGCTGAGGTCCCCTGGTCTCCGCGGAGGGAAACTTCCCAGGGCTGAAGTCTTTGTGACTTTGACAGCTGAGCAAGGCGAGGAGCCTGCGCTTGCGCCAGGCGCCGGGTTGGGTCCGGAGGACTCGGCTCCAAATAAAAGCGCTCCCAACCCAAGCCGATGGCGGGATCACGAGAGTGGAGAATGACCCCACTCTGGAGCCTGTCACTTTTGAGTGGGTTTGGAGACTTGACTCCAACTACTCCCCGAGCCACCCAGGTCCAGACCACCTGTCCGGAATCCCTCGGCATCCCATTTCTCCTCACTCGGGCCCACGAGCGGTCCCCCAAGATGCCCACTCGGCCGGGCTCTCCAGGTCCGCCCGCGCTGCTCACATCAGAGAGCGCTCATCTCCCTTAGGTTCCTTTAAGAGGCGAATGGTCCATGCTCGCTTTCTCCACAGAATAAAAGGTTCTTGACAACTAGATGTTTCCCACTCCCGGGAACTGAGCCTTGACCCTGAACTGACCCACACACCCTCCAGGAGACTTACAGCCAGCACAGTGGAACCAAAGCCTCCCGGCAGCTACCCCGTGGCCCCGCAGCTCTCCGCCCTGCGCCTGAGCGCGCCCCTGGCCACCCCGGGCCGGGAAGTCTCACCATCGTGGCCGCTCTCCTCGCCTGCTTGCCTCTCAGCTGGGCCTGCCCACCCCAACTGCTCCAGATACGGCCGCCTCCGCGGTTGTGACACACTGCGAGGGAGGGGGCCTGAGACAGACATGCTGGGCCAGCAGCTGCCCTGCAGCATCACAGTACCCGCGGAGGGGAGGGACCTGGGTAAGTCACAATGGCACTTCCCCGCCCATCCGCAGGCTCCCTGGTCCAGCCCCGCTGTTTCTCATGCCCGAAGCTGAGACTGAGTTCCTGCACCTCGCTGAGTCCAGGACGGGTGCACACATACCCCGCATCCGCTCCGAGATCAGCATTGGAAAACTGTGGAAAAATACTTCAAAACAAAATGCTCATTTCTCCCCCAAATGTTCACTGTCTTCCTTGTGCCAGCACTGGCTGGCTGGTGTGGTGGGAAAGCACTGGTCTGTTAACCAGAGTCACCACAGCCCAGTAGAAACAACGGGATATAAAACCAGGCCCGGGTCACATGCTTCTGTTTCCACCACCACCTGCCTGGTTACCAGAGAATTCAGTTCTTACTGGTGTTCATATGGCTCCTGATAATACAGCAAGCACTCCCTCATGGATTCGGGGATTCAGTACTGTTTTAAATACTCTCACAGTATCACCCCTTCCTGACCCACTCCCACAAAATCCATCCCTTCCTACTTAATCCCCAAATGGACAGGTGGCACTTCTCACATACTCCAGAACATCCGGGTTATCGCTGCCTTTGCCTGTACTAGGACCTCCTCTTTGTTGTCACAGATGACACTGAAGACCCGAGGGATCTCCTCACTCCGCATCTAGTTAGGTAGAGGTCGGTGACCAGCCTTGCTAAGAGCCTCTGTTCTCTAGTCACCCACATCACTGGCTTCAACGTGTTCCTTCCTCTCCAGGCTGCTGAGGGCTGGATGGTTCGAGGCAAAATTCCCTACCAGGGACCACTTCATACTGAAAGCCTTTCTTCTCTCTTTCTCTGGCAACTGCCCACCATACAAGACGAACTTGGCGCTGCTGTGGCCAGATGTCCCTCTTAGTTTCCAAATATAGGCCAGATGTCCCTCTTCGTTTCCAAATATAAAGAGCCATATGAATATGGCTCCTATCCTTTCTATTCTCAGGAGCCAGCAGAGTGAAACTTAGTATCCATGAGAGTGTTTAATATGCCCCCTGCAATTTGTGTATTTGCCTATTTATGAGTCTCTCTGTCTCTCTTTTTCTCCTCCCCCTTCTTTCTCACCAGGGTTTCCCTGTGTAGTCCCAGCTATCCTGGAACTCTATCTGTAGACCAGACTCAAACTCAAAGATCCACCTGCCTCTGCCTCCTGAATGCTGGGATTGAAGCCATGTGCCACCACTGCCTGGCTCAAGTTTCTTGATGATAGGATACATGTTTTAATCATCTTTGCATGTGAGAAAGTATTAAACACACTTCCCACTGATACACAATCTCCAAGCTGGGGCTGCCCATCCCAACTGCTGCAGATAAGCCACCTCCATGGCTGTAACATCCCATGGAGGATGCTGGAGAATGACACGCTGGACCAGCAGCTCCCCCGCAGCATCAGAGTATGCCCACAGAGAGGAAGGGCCAGGCAGGTCACAATCTTATAAAGTAGTAACTTCAAAATGGAGATTCATAACTTAATTGCTTGTGTCAAACTCATAGCAAATGCTCAATAAAGAATAGTTATTATTATTAGTTCCACAAGTTATTTCTCTTTCTAAACTCCTATGGCATGTTCTACTTACTTCTTCTATTCATTTATTACTTATTACTTTTATATGCTTTGGATTATAGGTTGTGTGTATATGTGTTTCAAAACTCTTATAAAATTGCAACACCTGTTATGTTGTTTAGCTTAGTGCCTTCCCCACCAGAGGACTCAGAGACTACACCTGAATAAGTTAATGTTCCAAGTGCTCTTTGTAAGCCATCAAATGTACAATGAACCGGCTCTTAATGTCTCAGGATAAAATCGATGATATTAGTAATACTGATGGCATTCAGTTGCATCCTGTAATGGTAATATCTTTGACTACCTCATCTTTATGGGATTTTAATGGAGCCATGACTATGCCACAAATGCTAAATCTTTTGGTTCCAGAGAAATAAAAAGAATCTTGAGTATCGTTTATGAAATTGTCACCAATTTCACAGCTGAAGCCCTAAGCCCCAGTGGGGTATATTTGAAGGCAGGGACTTTAAATTAAAGAGAAGACCCTGGGGCTGAAGAGCTGGCGCAACTATTAAGACCACTTGCTTTTGCAGAGGACCAGGGTTCGATTCCCAGTACCCACATGGCAGTGCACAACTGTCTGTAACTCTAATTCCAGAGGTCCTGATGCCCTCTCTGGCCTGCTCAGGCATCACATGCATGCGGTATACAGACATACATGCAGGTAAAACATTCATATCCATAAAGTAAAAATTTTTTTTAAAAAAAGGATAAGGCCCTAATCCAACAGGACTGGTGTTCTTACAAGAATTGAGAGATACTCTAAGAATGTACTCCCACAGGTCCATGTGAGGACACAGCAAAAAGGCCATCTGCACACCAGGGAGAGAGGCCTTAGGAGAATCTAAGCCCCCTGCACTTGATCTTGAACCTTCAGTCCCAAGAAAATACATTTCTACCTTTAAGCTGCCCAGTCTGTGGTATTTTGTCTTGGCAGCATAAACAGATTGGCAATGGCTTCATTGAGAAACTTTATTTATTAAGGCTTTATTTATTAAGAAATGTGAGCTGGGAGTTGAGAGATGGCTCAGCGGCTAGGATCACTGGCTGCTCTCTCAGAGAACCAGGTTCGATTTCCAGCACCCACATGGCAGCTCACAGCTGTCTATAACTCTGGCCTAAGAGGATTCAATGCTCTCTTCTGGCCTCTACTGGCACTCCATGAACCCACACATGAAATAAAATGGAAAAAAAAATCACATAGGACCTCATAAATATGAAAATAAAAAAGATGTGATTCTTTTATTTTTCAGTCCTCATTCTTAAAATTATTTGACGCAAGCAATTCCAGAATGCTTGCTGATACTACACCATCCCACCCCTACCCCATGTGTCCCCTCCTGAGTAGAACTTTTGAAAGACAAAAGGTCATGTTTTCCCTATAAGTGTGTGTGAGTGTGTGTGTGTGTGTGTGTGTGTGTGTGTGTGTGTGTGTGTGTGTGTGTTGCTTTAACTAGGCCACAGGGTGTCAAACACCTGGGTGTATCTGCAAGAGCATTTCTGAATGAAATTAACATCATGTTAATCAAATGCCTTCCTATACATGAATAGGCTCACTCAAATGAAAACAGAACAGAGTAAAAAGACGAAGTTCCAAGGGGCCATCTATGCTTTCTTGAATTTGGATTAGAACTGACATCATTGACTCTCTGCGTCTGCAGCCTGCATGCACATCTTAGCACGTTAGCCAGTGCTAAACATGAACATAACATCAACATAACAGCATGAACCAATCTTTGTAACCAATCTCCTTAGGGCTGGATGTGTGGGTCGATGGTGGAGCATCACCCTCGCAGGTGCAAAGTTCTGGGTTTGATCCCCAGCACTGCACATGTAAACGAAGTAAATCTCTTTAATCTATATCTAGGTAGATAAGTAAATAAAAAGATATTTCCGTTCCTTGGAGGAATGTCAGTCCTCCTTGCTGCAAATAGAGAAACTATGTCAGATCCAGGCTGTTCGTGAGAAAGCAACCACTCGTACTGCATTTGAAAAGCCTTCTGAAGGAACTACCTACACCTCCGCCACATTCTGGTTAGGAGGCGTGAGTCTACTTCTTTATATGCATTTCTATACAGTGAGTTCATGGTACTAGAGTACTTAGAATGGTGATCTAAAAGTTGAGCCATACTCATTTGAATAAGAGATGTCTACACACGATACAGAAGAGTTAGTCCTCGCAGGAATGAATATGTATGTGTACATTTGAATTTGTGGTAGTGAGGATTGAACCTGGAGTCTTGTCTGTGTTAGGCAAGTGCTCTACAACTGATATAGCCCCAGTCCTTTTTTTCTTTTTCTTTTTCCTTTTTCTTAACCTTTTATTTCTGAGACAGTCTCACTATGTTACCTGGGCTAACCTTAAACTTACTGTGTAGATCAGACTAGCCTTGAATTTTGATCTACCAGTCTCAGCCTCCTACACAGCTGGGATTCCAGGCCTACTGGTGATAGTCATATATTAATTTTTACAGTACTTTCTGTTATTGAGCTAATGTTGTGCGTTATTTCATTCAAAACAGGTACAGAAATTAAAATATCATCACATTTTTTACTTCATTTTACCAATAAAGAATTCGAGCCCTACAGAAGTTGATTCTTAGTCCTCATTAACTAACTGGGAAAAGGCAGAGCTTGACTTTACATCCAGGAGTCTGACACCAAAGGCTTGAGCTCAAATGTGATTGTTGGCTATGATCCCAAACTGGTAGATCAAACCTTTCATGGTGAGGCTCATCCATGAGGGTCCAAATATCTAGAATGATGCTGCCAGGTATGGGGTGCCAAAGATGGAGTTTACCTTGTGGAAAGAACCAGGAAGAACTTTCAATGTCCAGATACCCATGGCCTGTGGCAGCAAGCCAGCAATATCTTATCATGAGATAACCTGGATTCAAGAACTTGACATTGGTCATTAGTGTTATGTATCCCTAGCACCTTGAGTACATTCATATTTAAGTGTTAATATTCAAATCTTATATCTCAGAGTCTAAAGGGCATTTGGAAAAAGGAAACATGAACATCTTAGCCATAGTGTCGCAAACACAGTGGTCCCCTTTTCAAAACTCCATGGTTAATGGAGCTGTAATCAGGCTACCATCAGGAGAAAAGCAAAGCTCAGGACAGCTGTAAGACCACACGATCCCACCAGCCCTTCTCCTAGGTAATTCTTCCAAAGTCAACATGGGGTGGCTGGGTCATTTTTTTTCTTAGGTTGGAGAAGACATTCTCTTCACACTAGCCCTGATTCTTCCCCACTCCCACGCACGCTGATGTCACAAATGGCAACTTTCAGGACATCGTCTCTTTAGCTTCCACTCCTGTTCAACTCACCGGCCTGGGAGTGGGAAGAGCTTCTTAATGACCCCAGTCAATCACACACACCACACTCAGCAGAAGGGAACAGGAGGCAATGTGTGCTTGGAGCTGTAAGCCAAGGATAGCCATCAAAATGCAGAGGCCATTAAGGACAAGGGACCAAGAAAAACTCAGCTCCTTCTCCAATGCTTCAGGCACCCTATAGGCCGGCACCTGAAGCTTAGATTCCCTCAAGACATCTAAAGTAGTGTCAACTCAGGAACCACCTCCAGTTTTAAAGAAACTGAGGCATAGGGAAGATGATTTGTCAAAGCAAGGGGAGCCAAGACATCAACTCACAAATTACAGTCTTGGGAACCATGCTCCTAAATACCATCCCATAGTACCCACTCGCTTGTGTAGCAAAACTACTTCACTGAGTATATACCTTGCTTTTGGTTTGTTTGTTTTTTCTAAAGCCATGAAAGGATTACTAATCCTTGCATCTTAAAGTAGTTTGTACTTAGCATCCTCAAGACTCTGAGTACACACACACACACACACACACACACACACACACACACACGTCTTTTGGCCATTGTCTTCAGCATCTATGAAAAGAGTTATCATCACTCAATCACTAAAATCCACAGAACACCAATGACTATTAAGAGGAGAGGGGATCCTAGAATTGTCTACAGCTGTGAGTGTTCGCTGGAAGGAGACTTCCACCCACTGCGAAGAGAGACTGGGAATGGGTGTGGCGGCATCTCGGTAGGATCACAAGACAATTCTGCCAGCACCCAGCTTTGTACCAGACTAGAGAGAGGAAGCAGGATCTCAAACCACTGCTAGGAGAGGACTAAAGATGCAAAGTGGCTCCTTTTTGGAAGAGGCAGCTTAACTGCTGGGATCTGACAAAAGCCAGTGGCAACCCAAGAGTGTGGCTTGCCTACCTGAGTCATCCTGGTGGAGCCACCAATCTGTCTTTGTCACGGCCAGTGCAGCGCTGGTGAGTTGAGCAAGGACACTACCAAAACAGGTACCAAAGCTGGTCCTTCCTCCTCTCTGCCCTCATCCTCAGTCCTAATGTTTGCCTTACTGTTCCGCAGCTTGGCAACCTCTGTTCCTTCCTTGCTCTGGCTCTCAAGACCAAAATCCACCTTCATTCAGCTCATCTTTAGTACATGGACTCTTGTGCATATAGCCTTATCCTAGGTGCAACCGTGAAAGGTCAGACCTCGACCTCTGATGCCAGTCAGCCTAGTTTATTGACCCCTACTCTATCTGCTTTGCCATCGCCATCCCGGCCTCACCGCTGTGATGCAAGATACAATCTGTTAACACGTGGGAAGCTGAGCAGGGTGACACACATCTCAGGCCTATGAGGCCAGAGGGACACTCTACTAGCCTCCTCAGAGCATGTCCTTTGACTGAGTGAAATGAATGGTTTATGAAGTGCAAGAAAATGCCAGAAAGGAAACATATTTCGGTAGTGGCCACAGCACTGGCCTCACAGAGGGAGGAACATTGCTGAGGAGTGAGTTACTATCAGTTCGATAAACCCTGGGGAAATGAAGATCAGAGAACGCTGGACATGAGTACACGTGGGACTAACCCAGCGAGTAACAAGAACAACACCCAACAGTTGGGATGGAGAATATGGTAGGGACAGCAGGGGTCCAAGTTTTCTCTGCAGCTGGAAATGAAGTCAGCAAACCTTGAGAGGTCAGACACAGAGCTGGGAAACTTCCAGATAAAGGTAGCAGTAGCTGAATTTACAGAAGTAAAACCAGTCTCCAAGAGAAAGAGCAAAGGAATGAGAAAAGATCACACACACACACACACACACACACGCACGCACGCACACACCACATACCCCTGTACCACTCACCCCACCTCCCTACATGTACCCCACATTCCACAGCCCTACAGAGGAAGGCAAAGCATGGAGCTGAGCAAAGGTGGTATGCTGCCACCCTGGGAAAATAAGTATTTTATGTAAAGGTAGAGGGCCGTAGGAGAGGCTCAGGGGCAGAGCCCAGCCTAGCATGCTCCAAATCCTGAGTTCTCTCTCTAGTGTAGGAAAACAAACAAACAAAGAGTAATAATGCTTTTTTTTTCAGAACCTAACACCTCTGAGAGTGTTGATCACAGTTTAGCCATGCAGATTGGTTTTCTGCCTCAAAAACATCTCCAAGTAAATAACACTGATATTATTGTTAAAGTGATTTTTTTTAATGAAATATGTCTACAAAATCCTTTGGGTTTTCAAATATCAAGTCTTCAAATATCTTCTTATGCTTGTCAGTTGCCGTCTATCTGATACTCACACCTCAGGTCAAACAAAAGGGACAAGGGGTGTGGGACACAAACATGAGACTGGGTCGGAAGCATTAAAACCAGGCCACGAAGCCCAACCTGGGAGTTCAGATCTGGCCCCGGAGGAGAGATCAGGCAGAGGATGCCCACTTACCCTTCGGTTTCAAGTGCAGACTGTTATTTCCTCCACGGGTTCTCAAGCTGCCAAGGTTAGGTGTTTATACTAAAAACAAAACAAACTTAAAAGGCTGATGGTCACGGTGGCGCAGGCCTGTAATCCCAGCAGTAAGGGAGTAGAGACGGGACGCTCCAGAGTTCAAGGTCATTCTCTGCCACAGAGTTCAGTTAGTTTGTTAGTTCAGCTTGATTATATCTGTAGGCGAATTATCATATGATTCACACACATGTGAGCACATGCACACACACTCATATACAAAATACCCCTATCCCATCCAAGGAGATGGGAGAATCCCCCCATTAGGTGCCTGAGACTGAGGATAACAGCATATCCTACCATCTCTAGTTACTTACTTATTTTTATACTTATCACATATAGATGTGATAAAGATCACAAACTGGAGGCCAGCAAGATGGCTCAGGAGGTAAAGGTGCTTGCTGCCAAGGTTGAAGACCCACATGGTAAACAGAGAGAACCAACTCCCATAGGTTGTCGCCTAACCTCCACACAGGTGCTGTGGCATGCAAGTGCACACACACAACATCTAAATAAAATTTCTTTTAAGTTTGTAAGTTGGATATAGTATGAAGTTAATCATAGCACTTGATAACAATATAGAACTATCATAATAACACTATAATAAATGATAGGCACATGTTCGTTCTCCCCGCCCCCCCCCCCCCCCAATCTTACTGAACTGTATATATTCAGTTTGGTACCCTCCAGGGCTAACCAGTGGCAACTGAAATTGTGAAAGCAAAACCTCAGATAAGTGGACAGCTTGGAGCAACATAAGACGTGGAAAACAGGGCTGGGGTGTAGCTGACTGGTAGATGCTATACTTAGCATTCGTGAGACCCTAATTACGTCCATCCCCAACACCATAAAAAAGGAGAGTATTTGTTCTATCAAAAGGCCTGCAGGCTAACTAATAACATCTGGATCTGCTTAATCCAGAGAAGGGCTCACTGAGTTGCTCAAGCATTGTGCCCCTCGCATTTGACTTGGATTTCAAAATACTAAGGGAAGGAACCAAACTACAGGAGAGAAGCATAGGGGGCCTGCGTAAAACATTTAAGAATTTCTTGATTAACTTCCAATGAGTAGGGTGAGGTCAACCAGGGCCAGGCCACAGCAGCTTGCCTAACTAAGGCAGGGGTAAATTTACCACACCCTCAAATGGAGGAGGGGGATGTCAAAGTCCACTAACCCTGAATAACCCTGCTTTTTCATACAGAGAGAGGCAAGTCAGACCAGGATCCCTGACAGTTTTATATGCTGTTCACATCAGACCTCTCTCTTTCAGTCATTTCTTCTGAGAGCTTTAGAGGCAGACTAAAAGCTCAGGGAAAACCTGGAAGTCCAGAATATGCAGGGGCCTGCCCTCCGCCCAGACACACAGACATTGCTGGGGCAGTGACCGGGTGGACAGAGCGGCTGCTCTGTGAAGTGACAGTAAGGAGCTCCGACCATTGTCTGTGGGTCTTAATCCTGGAAGAGGGACATGGATTCCAGCAACACAATAGGAAAAGGAGGCGCGGTGCCTGCACTCAGGAGGCTAAAGCAGGAACATCCCTTGAGCCAATCCAGGCAATGTGGCTAACACACCTCAAAGTTGATTGGTTGGCTTTGTTCGTTTTAGGGTCTTAAGGGGGGTGGTTGTTTTTTAACTCTTAGATTTGTTTACCTGCATGTATATATGTGTACCACGTGTGTGCCTGGTACCCAAGGAAGTCAGAGGAAGGTGTCAGATGCCCTGGAACTGAACTTACCAAGGGTTGAGTCACCATGTGGGTGCTGGAATAAGGTCCTCTGCAATAAGAAGTGACCTTGACCACTAAGCCACCTCCTCAGCCCCTGCTTTTGTTTTTAAAGGAAAAAGTGATCGTGGTTATACAGCTATGAAAAATGAGGCAAGTCTACCTGTGCTCACAGGGAACAAAATCCCCTTGATTAATGAAGTTTTTTTTTTTTCAATGTGGCAAGGGTATGTAGGAACTGTAGTATACTATCATTGTATAAGAGAAAGGAGAACCTGAAAGATAGGTGGACATATCTGATGAACAGACCCTAGCAGCAGTGACCTGGGGGCAGAAAATGGAGAATGAGCAGGTGGAAGGGGCAGGCTTTCTTTCCAATGATGACCCTTTTATATTTTATGTTTTGCATGTCTAAAACTCTAATGTCTTTTAATGGTCTTCATATACATATGTGCAGACATGCACATGCTTCTTAGAACATCATGTCCTCCGTCAGGTGCTAGCTATCCTGCTGCCTGCCTACCTCTACCTCTAATCCCATCCACCCACACCAGCTCAGCCTCCTGTCTAACCCCAGGACACCCGCTCCTGCCGTCCTAGGCACCCTGACATTAGAATGTCTGTTCTATATCACATACTGCAGGCACCTGAGAGCTGACTGACTCTATCTAAAGTTTTTCCTCTCTGATACATCTGCCTACTAACAATGAAGTCCAGCCAGAGAGTGACAGAGAAGACTGGGGGAGGAGGGGCAGTAAGAACCCTAGGAGGGTTGGAGGCCCAGATTTTATTCAGTATGTGACTTAGAGCAAATGGTTTTACCTTTCTGAGTCTCGGTTTCATTAACTGAAAAAGGAGGTGGTTGCAAGATACCATCTGCAACTAAGACTCTCTAGACCCAACATCTCCCAATCCCAGCATGCACTGCTCTTCTCGGACACCGATCCCTCTCTGAAACTGGCCAGGATGTGTGGTGTCTTGAATGGCAGTATCCAAACGCAAGCAACATAAGATATTTAAAACATTCTAGAAGTCTCACTACAAAAAGTAGAAAGAGATGAAACTAGTTTCAATAGATTTTATTTAACCCGATATATCCAAAATATTATCATTTCAACATGCAGTCAATATAAAAATTTTTGTATTTCCATTCTTTTACTTTTTATTTTTATTTTTTAGTGCTTGGTCTTTGAAATCCAGTGTGTATGTTTTGCAATTATAGAACGTGTCCACATGGGTGAGCCACATTTCAAATGCTCAGAAGCCATCTTTGGCTGATGGCTACTGTGCTGGTCTAACAAGAAGACCCTCCCTTCACTGTGACCTCCTTAAGCCCAGGGCTGAGGACCAGTCCACATCCTTGGAAAGGTCAAAGTAACATCAACAGTTTGGGTTGCTAATCACCTGACAGGCGGGTAAGGTTAGGGCTGGGTACAGACAGCCCTGCAGCATTTATCACAAGCACAAGCCACAGCACCACAAGCCACCAGCAGAACAACAGTGAGGAGCATCAGGAGAGAGCAGGAAGACAGGCTGGGCACAGTGGAGCCTTACGTTCTGGGTTTCATAGCACGGGACAGCACACACACCAAAGGCACATGCCCTCTTCCATCAGACCACTCATTCACCCCTCCAAGCACCTGCTCACCCTCCGTTGAGCCTGGGAACAGCCACCGCTCTCTTCCCCAGGGCTGGAGAAAGTGCCAAAAGTTTCCTAAGCACCCATTTGCTCATGGAAGAGTCCCTGTGAGATGAGAACAGACTTGCAGATGAGGAGTCACCCACACAGCAGAGCAGCAATGAGCCTGACTCAAACAGTGCATGTTCTTACTCTGCAGCTTCCAAGAGCTTACAGCTCTGGAGGAGGCAAGCAATCCCACCATGACCCCATCACTACTGCAGGAGAAGTGTGAGGCAGGGCTAGGAAGATAGAGCTGGGAAAGGATGTCAGGTAACCCTTGAGCAAGCCTGGAAGCCAAGGATTCCCTGGGGCAGAGGCTGCTAGGAGACAGACCCTCCAGCAGTAACAGCCAAGCCACACACAGAGGCCTGAGGAGGGCCTGGCAGCTGGAACAAGGCATGCCCAGGGAACAGGGCAACACAGCAAACCTGCAAGCAATGGGCCTGAGTTTCCATTAAGAAGAATTTGGATTTTACCCTGTGGGCCATGGAAGCCATTAAGAGTTTTTTCTAGGGCGGTGAAGTCCGGATTCTCCTTTTACAGCCATTCTCTGCAAGATGCATGAGTCACGGATACTCAGAGGCTGGTGGGTGGAGTTCATCACTTGAGCCCAGGGGTTCTGGGCCAAGTTGAGCAACAACAGTGAGATTCCCATCTCAAAAGCAAGCAAGGAAGGAGTTCTTGTCAAGGGATTTCTCTTCTTCCTGAATCTTTCTCTTTCCCCGGTGATCTGGGGTCTATTTAAAAGTCACACAAAAATGATGGTTCTGTTTCCCAAGTCTTCAGGATTTAGATGGAATCCTGAGTGTCTGTGAAGTTTGCTCTTCTAAAGAAAAGATGTTGACTCACAGTTCCTAAAATTCAACCAACAGAAAGCTAGCTAACTGTCTGTGTTCTCATCATCCACACTGACAGGCCCGGGTGTGGGCGGCCACTGAGGGCCTCCTCCTGGTGGCACCTGAGTGCTCTCTATTTACTTACACAGAAACACGCAAAACCCTTGTGGTCAATCAGAAGGGCTGCTGAGGACATGGCCAGGGCTTCCTCCCCGAGGTTTGTCCCTTTGGCCCCCACCAGCCCCCTTGGCCCAACCCCCACAGCCCTCCCAGCTCACCTGATTACCCAGTTCCATTTTCAGCTCTCAGCTCTGAGACTGGCCTACTTTTCACACCACACGAGCAAAGAAACTTGGGCATTATACAGACAACAGAACACAACTAGGACAACAGGGCACAGAGAAGAGACCTGCCATGGTGTGTACCGAGGAGAAACAGTGATGAGACAGAGTTGGCTGGAGAGGTCAAAGGGCGATGGGGGACCTTGGGAAGACACTGGGTCCAAGGAAGCAGTGGTTGGCCCCTGGAAAACTGGAAAACTGAGCTAAGAGTAAGAGGCACCCAGAAAGATCACGTTCCCCAGAGATAAAGGTCAGGCAGGCTCACTTTGCACACAGTAGTCACCTGGGTGGGTTGGAGGCCTCATCCTGTCTGAACAGCAAAACACCTCAAGCAGAAGCCTCTTGTCCTGCAGCAGGACCAATGGGAGGGGAGGAGCATGGGAGAAGAGGCTCCTCCGGTTTCATTCTAACTCAGATACTGCCCTGTGTAGCAGTTCTCAGAAGCAAGGGCCGTTCCACCAGATGTCTGTGAACTCTCAGCTCCCTCGCACCCTGACCTGGAAACTCAGCCTCTGCCTTTGTCAAGAAATCAGAGTGTTTCAACACATGTTGCCTGCTCCTGAACCTCTCCTTTTTGAGGAGCTGTTGCAGTAAGAGGTAAGAGAACCGTTCTTGGAAGCCGGACCTCTGCTCCAGGCAGCCCAGCCACGTTCCCTCTGAGACCAGCCACCGAGGGGTGCTCAAAGGCAGCAAGCCACAGCTCACCCGCCTTGGTCACTCTTTCTAGAATGAAGTAGGCCCACTCCCACAGTACTATCTTCCTGCTTCTGTAGATGTGGACTGTAAGAGACCAAGGAACGCAGGTAGGACCACTCAGTCACGGAGGGCAAGTGGGTAGAGGCGAGCGAGGGTGGCCTTCTGGAACCGGCGGAAGAGCTGAGCCAGCTGGTACAGGAAGGGCAGTGAAGAAGGAGAGGCTGTGGGAAGGGAGAAACTATCATGAGTGTTCTTTCCCTCGGCCCTCCACGGTAGCTGGAAAGCACATCTGGGCTTCCTGTTATTCCAGCCTCCTCCTCAACAAGGACTTTCTCTGTCTCTGAGATATGATTTCTCCACTTGAATTACAGTATAACCTTAAATTTCTAGGGAAAAAAAAAAAATCTAGATTTATTTACATTTTGGTCTTTCATGATATTTATACTACAGATAATGGTGACTCTTGAGAGAAGCCCACACCTGTTCTTCCAGATGTGTCTCAGGTGTGTCTTGCTCTCTTCTGAGTGTCTCCCTTTCTTAACACTCATGCTTAGGCATGTATTCAAATATATGGCTGGATAGGTATATGGTTAAGAGCACTTGCTGCTCTTGCAAAGACACAGGTTCAGTTCCCAGCACCCACATCTGACTATAACTCCAGTTCCAGGGATCCAACACTTCTGCCTCCAAGAGCACCAGGCATTTAGTGCACACACATACATGCAGACTCTTACATATTTTTTTAAAGTCTAAAAAAATGCTGATCAAGCCCCAATATTTCATGAAAAAAACAAAAACAAAAACACTGGTAGCAATGGCTGCCACTGGGGGAGGCATTCTGGAAGACTTTCACTACATTTTATACCTTTCTATGCTTTTTCAGTTTGGAGCCTTGTGACAGTACTACCTATTTTACCACAAATTATCTACATTCAAAATAAAGAAAAATCTACCATTTGTTTATTTTCCTTGCTTGAATTATGGTTTAAAAAAACAGGAAATATATACTTCTCTGTTCTGGCTTGATTTGAGTTGTTTTGTTTGAGGCAGGGCCTCATGTAGCACAGGCTGGCTGGCCTGGAACTTCTGATTTTCCCGCCTTCATCTCCTAAATGCTGGGACGACAGGTATGTGCCACCACACCAAGTTTCATGTGGTGCTGGGGATTAAACACAAGCCTTAGTGTATACCAGGCAAGCATGGCATCTAAGCTCAGCCCTGGCCTCCTAAATAAGGAATACATATTTCTTTCTTAAACAGAAAATATATTCTTGCTTCTTAGAAGGCTGAGGCAGGAGCTTCAGCTGGGGCTAGAGGTTGGGGCCAGGCTTAGCAACACAGTGAGACACACACAGACTGCCACTCAAAATGGGGAAAGGTGGTGTTTAGGGCTAAGGAGATGGCTCGGTGGTAAAGTATTTGCTGAATAAATGTGAAGACCTACCTGAGTTTGAATCCTGAACACCCATGTGAAAGTCAGGCATCGTGGTAGCACATGCCTGTAATCCCACGGCAAGTTCCAGGTTCAGTAAAGAGACTCTCAAAAACTAAAGTCGATGGGCTGGGGCTACAGTTCAGTGGCAGAGTGCTTGCCCACATATATGAGGCTCTAGATTTAACCTGCAGCCGCCACCACCATCACCATCATCATCATCAAGTGGACAGTAAGAGAAGAAGCACCAACAATAACCTCTAGCCTCTATGCATATGCATGTCTGCATACACATATATGCGTGTGCGTGCACACATGCACACACACACAGTGGGGGAGATGCATGTATTCCTTTGCACACATGCACACATGCACACATGCACACACACACACATAGTGGTGGAGATGCATGTACTCCTCTGCACACATGCACCTATGCACACACACACACACACACACACACACACAGTTGGGGAGATGCATGTACTCCTCTGCACACATGCACCTATACACACACACACACACACACAGTGGGGGAGATGCATGTACTCCTCCATAAGCACACACACAGTGAGGGAGATTTATTCCTCTAGGGCTAAGGATGAAGCCCAGTGCACACAGGCTCTGTAAGCCACCTACCACCAACTCTATCCCTAGCCCTCCATACATGTTATTTTTCTTTAAAGAAACTGACCTCCTTTCTACCAAGTTCTATTTGCAGCCCACCCCCAGGTCCTCCTCTCCTGAGAGCCAGGACACATCCGAGGAAGCTCTGAGCTGCCCAGTACACAGCCAAGTTCACAGCAAGTTCAAATGGCTTTCTTCGTCACAATTACGAGATCAGGATGATGACACAAAGGGTTTAGGGGACGCCTAAGAAATGTCTAATTTCCTATGAAATCTACAAAATCGAGAGTCAGGGGCAGACGGGAAATCATACAAACTAAACTTCCTTTTTTACATGTACTTTTCCAGTGCTGAGTACTTCCAGTACTTCCCATGTTAGGCATGGCTACTCACCCATCTTTTTCTGGAAGCTGCAAGTGACTTTCCTGTATAACCAATAGGGCTGAGAGGGGACATTCCTGTTCAGAGTCCAGCAAAGGGGTCAAAACAGTGTTTTTCAACCTTCCTAATGCTGCGACCCTTTAATACAGTTCATCATGTTGTGTAACCCCCAACCATAAAATTATTTTCATTGCTATATCATAATTGTAATTCTGCTGCTGTTATGAATCGTAATGTAAACGTCTTAGGTGACCCCTGTGAAAGGTCATTCAACTCCCAAAGGGGTTGCAACCCATAGGCTGAGAACCACTGAGCTATATTTACAACACAAATTCTAACTGACTAAAGAAGGAAAGTGAGCAAAACAAGGACCTAAAGTCAAAAGGTGACAGCTTTAAAAACAGGCAAATTGTGTGACTCTGGTCTAGTCACTTTGCCTCTCTGGTTATCAGATTTCTCAGCCAAAAACGAAAGAAAATGAATGGACCAGAATAAAGGTTTCGCATTTCCCCCTCGGTTTAGAAAGTTGCATAATTCTATCCTAAGTCTAAAGTCTTGAGAAAAGTAGAGACAAGCTCACAATTCGTAGAGGGTAGCCTGGCAGAAAGCCTGGCTTGGTGGTGCACACCTACAATCTCAGCATTCGGGAGGCTGAGACAAAAAAGCTTGAAGCCATTCTGTGCTAAAAGCAAGACCTTGTCTTTTTTCTTTTCTTTTTTTTTTTTTTTTGAGGGGGAAGTTCTCCAATAGCAGTCACCTAACTGTGGCCCAGTGTCTGTACATCTGAGTGATCACTCCCCAGGAAATCACCAAGTGTGTTCCCAAGTCTCTCTTGGAAAGCTCACACTTTCTACTTCACCCAAAAGCCCAACGATACCAAGCAGAGAAGGTTCTGTAAACCAAAATATCATTTAGCTGTTTCAAGTTATTTTCCCACATTTTCTAAAATGTATCAGAATTTCATTTACAATTTCAAGGTCACACTAGCCAGGAGAAACTTGGATGAACAAACTTTTTTTTAGGTGTTATGATGAGGAAGGCTTCTTTATCTTACATTCTGACTAGAGGTTGCCGCTGGATGGCGCAGAAGCGTAGGTGACTCGGTTGGCATAGAGGTCAACAGGGAATGTTCCCCAAACTGCTCTCCTAGGCTCTAGGCCTAGTCTCTCCTGGGTAAGGCAGATTCTTGCTTTTTGTGGAAAAGGCTCAGGGAACAATGTCACAGGAGGTGGCTGTCCCCAGCAGGCCCCCATAGTGCTGAAGAGTACCTGCTCTCACAGGCCCTGCTGTCAGTCCCCTTCACTCACCTGGGTCAAACCGGAACACCAGGAGACAGAGGAGCAGGATGGCCAGGAGGCTCTTTTTGAAGGGTTGAGAGAGGAGGTGGCTCACCGCAGAGCCCCAAAGCCGGCGAAGCAACACCATCAGTGACAGCAACTTACGGGAGAATGAACCTAACCGAGGGACAGAGCATGCAGTCAGTCAGGCATATCTGCTTCCCCCGCTCTGAGCTAGATCTGAAGAGTCACTCCAAACACAAGAATGATTTCCTTGAATAGCTCACGAAACAGTTGGAAAGAAAATGCTAAAAGCTCTATAAAAAATGGCATTGTTTGTTTGGGGTTGGGTTTGGGTTGGCTTTTACAGTGATGAGCAAGTATCTTGCAGATACTCGGCAAGGACTCTGCCGCCAAGCTACATCCACAGCTGTCCAAAGTGTTTTAAGGATAGGCTGTATGAAGAGTCACACAACCGCGTGCATGCAAGACCTCCGCAGCTGTGTGTGCTTATGTTTGATAGCGTTCTCTTGATTCTACAGCATTCTTCATATTACGAACTGACATGTGTTCATGTCAGAGCCATATTTCCGACACATTAACACACAGAAACGAAGGGCCTTTAATATATGTGGTAGAGAATTCAAGATTTGGATTATAAATAAAATCATGAATACTAGGAGTCCAAGAACAGGCAGTGCCAGTCCCGACAGAACCTTCTGGACTTGCTTCAGAGGTTAGAGTTGTACTGCTAATTTCCATGTCAACCTGACTCAGACTACACAGTCATTTGGGTAGAGAGAACCTCAACTGAGGAAATGCCACCACCAGATTGGCCTATGGGCAAGCCTGTGGGGCATTTTCCTGATTAACTATTGATGGAGGTGGGCCTATTCCACAGGGGGTGGTACCATCCCCGGGTGGGTGGTCCTGGGTTGAATACAGAAGCATGCTGAGCAAACTATGAAGACCAAACCAGTAAGCAGCAGTCCTCTAAGACTCTGCTTCAGTTCCTGCCTCCAGGTTCCTGTCTTGAGTTCCTGACTTCCTTTAATGATGGACTGTGATTCGGAAGCGTAGATGAAATAAACTCTCTCCTCCCTAAGTTGCTTTTGGCCTCGGTGCTTTATCACAGCTATAGACACCCTAACTAAGACAATGGGTGGAGGGCCTGGCAGCCACAGGCAATCCCTAAAACCAAACACCTGCCAGCAAAGAAGTGATTCCGTCCCAGCAGGCCTGCAGAGAAAAGTGCGTTGGAGAATGGGATTACAGTTTCCTGATTAAAACAACAGGCTTTCATGTAAATTTTAAAAAGGAGAAAACTTAGCATCCTTCAGCTGTCCAAACACAGAAGGTGCTACAAGAGGGTAGAAAGCTAACTGTTTTTTAAGCTCTACTCTAAAATGTATACTCTGTTTCTGATGGCGGATAAGTGCGTAAGAATATATCCAGTGTGAAAGTATAAAATCCAACGTGAAGCTTCACACCTACTCAAATCGTATAGGAGTTCACCGAGTTGTACAGTCTTTCAGTCTGGTTCCTTTCTCTGTGTGTTTTGTTTTTGTTTTTAATTTGCAATCATTTTCGTCATGTCTAAATTTTTATTTATTTGTTCCACCACACAATAACGTGATATCACAGCAAATAAAAGGTACGCAACCTTTTCTATAATAGAGTTCATGCACACTACATGTTCAGCTCCCGGCAGCCATATTGTGGGGTTCATAACTGCCTGTAACTGCAGTTCCAGAGCATCTGATACCTCTAGTCTCCATGGGCACCTGCATTCACATGTACATATCCACACACAGACATCTACATGGATATAATTTAAGATATTAAAAATATTTTTTTTTTCAGGACAGTATTTCTCTGTTGTAACTCGGGCTGTCCTGGAACTCACTCTGTAGACCAGGCTGGCCTCCTAGCTCACAGAGATCTGCCTGCCCTCTGCCTCCCAAGCGATGAGATTAAAGGTGTGCGCCACCACTTCCCGGCTAAATACTTTTTTATAAAAGGACAGAAGACACTGCTTCAGGAGACAGGCAATTTTCTAACCTTAGAAGTACTCACACACGGACTGAAGGAAAAGGAACTGAAAGAACTGAGGAGCAAGGATGGTCTGGGGCCAAGGGCCTTTAAAGTTCCTGTAGTAGAACAATGCTACCCCCCAGCCCGCTCCACCACCTTGTAATGATGCTCCCAGAAGCACTAAGTAGCACAACTGCATGCTAAAGAAGAAGGCAGGCCTCAGCCGAGAAAAACAAAACGCTCAAAAGCTCTAGTTAAGTGAAGGCAGACAGGAGGTGGGGCACAAAGACCCAAAGCTGAAGGTCATTTTTATTTCCTAAGTTACAGAGCTGAGCTGTGTGTATAGAAAGGCCATTTGAAGGAGGAGTAACAGCCCCCAGGCCAGCGGGATGGAAACTAAAAATCTAGAGAGAGGATCCTAAGGAGATGACTAATCAGACCCCAAAGGAAAGCGACTTTTCAAGAGACAAGTCAGGGTCAGGAGACCCAGCAACATCTCCTCAAAGGTAGACTCTGTCCTCCAACCTCACAGTCTGGTTTGGTTTTGAGAGGACCAGCACCCCCTAGTGGTGGGAGACACTGACCTTGCCTCTCTACTTATTGTCAAATACTTGCTTTCCCAGCAGCCCCTTGCTTCCTCCCGAGATATGACAGCCAATCCAGTATTCAGATTCTGAATCAGAAGGATCCCCTAGATGCCACCTACTTGATTTATAAGGCACCACATGGCCAGTTTTCAAGGCTGCTGTCATGTTTTTTGTAATTGGACAGCCCTGACATCAGTATGTAACTAAGGAAAATAAAACTGCTTTGTATGGCCATACGCTTATCTCTCAGTGTCTACTTGAGCTATTAGCACAAACCCAACAGTTTGTTATACAATACAGTGGCATTCTATTCTGTGACTTAAGAGTTATTCTTAAGTTCCTAAGCTTGGGAAAGTTAGGAAGGTACAGAGGATGTCACAGGGCCCCCCCGCCCTGCAGAGGCCACAGAGCCCTGATGTCCTACCTTCCTGGCTCAGCTTCTGGGGCTCCTGAGAGTTCAAGAGCTCCTGAGTGTGCTGTTGTCTTGCAGTATGGATGACCTGGAGCACTTCCACCCGCTGCTCCTCTCGGAAAGCTGCAGAGCCTACTGCCAGCTCCTCGGCCTCTGACCAGTGGCCCAAGGGTAGCAGCACCCGAAGCAGGTGCAGTTCGGCCATTGATGCAAATTCTGGAAGGCCCTGGTTGTTGGGGTCTTGGAGCCAGGCATTGACCACATCCAGCACAGCTCCTGGCTCTTGCATTTTGCTGTATAAAAGGATGCTGTGTCCCCAAAGAACGCAATCCCAAAAAAGAAGAGTCAGTGCTGTACAGGCAGCTCATTCTCAAAACCACAAATTTCTCCTCCCCTCCCCTCCCCTCCCAGGTCCTGCAGCCCATCCCTATTAGGAATTAGAGGCTGGGGGCTGCAGAAATGGTGACTAGGAGTGTGATTCATAGCAGCCATATTGGACAGCTCACAACCACTTGTAATCCAGCTCCAGGGTATCTGAGACCATCTTCTGACCTCCAAGAGCACTGGCACTCATGTGCGCACACACACACACATATACACAATTTTTAAAAATAATAACAATTTTTTTAAGAATTAGAAATGGAGGGCCAGAGAGATGGCTCAGAGGTTAAGCGGACTGGCTGTTCCTTCAGAGGACCCGAGTTCAATTCTCAGCACCTACATGTAGAAGGCTCACAACTGACTGTAACTACAGTTCTAGGGTATTCAACACCCTCTTCTGGCATCTGCGGGCACTAAGCACGCATGTAACGCAGACATACAGTACATGTAATGCAGACATACATTCAGGCAAAACACCTATACACATAATAAAATAAAAAGTACAAAAATAAGTTTTCGTCTGGGTTTTTTAAGACAGGGTTTCTCTGTGTAGCCCTGGCTGTTCTAGAACTTGCTCTGTAGACCAGGCTGGCCTTGAACTCACAGAGATTCACCTGCCTCTGCCTCCAGAGTGCTAGGATTAAAGGTGTGTGCCACCATTGCCCAGCTGTAGATTATTTTTTAAAAAGAGCATTTGCTGTGCATGAGGATCAGAGTTGGGAACCCGGCACCCATGTAACCATACCCAAGCTGGATATGGTTCCAGCCACACCTGCAATCCCAGCATTGAGTGGAGAAGAGACTGGAGGATCAACGGGGGCTTGCTGGCTAACAGCCTAGCCTAGAAAGAATGAGAGCTTCAGGTTCAAGGACAGACCCTGCCTCAAAGGAATAAGGCAGAGAGTGATAAAAGAGGGCTCCAAGGACCCTTCTCTGATGTCTGTGCACATACACCACACATACACAAAATACACACACACTCTTTTTAAAGAATTAGCGACCCCCAGGCGGCAGCAGAAAGCTTGATTGGCTGTCTCCTCATCAGCCCGCTTCACTACTATCCTCTGTGCATGCTTGTGTCGCCTATCCTACTCCTGAATGCCTCCTTCCTTATCCGTAATTGCTGTGGTTTGAGGTCTGGACAAAGTGGGGAGACCTGACTTTGAAGGGAACTGAGACGGAAGGACAAAGGAGTCATGAGACCCTGACTCAGGCGAGGACTTGTGTTCCTACACTGACCCAGCATCAGCAACAAGGACCTACCACAGCTCCAGGACTTTGGGAGGCAGCTTTTCAGGAACCTGGTAATACTGGAGGACCCAGGACAAGACTTCCCTCCACCGATCCATTTCTGCCAGAGCCTGGATCCCCACAACACACAGGGAGCATTTCACCTCCACAGCACTGTCAGCAGAAAGACACAAGTCGGGTTTAGAAGTACCGCCCACCACCACCATTCCCTCCTCCACTCTGGGCCTGTCATCCAGCCTCCAATTCAGAGAACTCCGTCATTCCTATGCCTGTTATTTATTGGGCCGGGCCTCACCACTGGTCTCTTGGGCTGCCCTTCTCCCCTGGAATTAAGTTTTGGAAACCTTTTAGAAGCAAATGAACTATTGCCCAACACTCATCTTTGCATTCAGGTGGAATCAGAATGGAACTGAACAGCAATCCTGTGGGAATGACACCCGGCATGCATGCAGCAAAGAGGTGTGGGTTGAAGGAGAGTGGGTGTAAAGAGTTTGCTTAGTGAGAAATGGGCTTGGAGTGAGGTTTCCGGCTAGGTGATCATACAGGAACTTTTGGAATTATCTGCGTCCAGTTGCAAAGTCCTCAACATTCGCTGCCACAAAAAAAAAAAAAAATAAAATAAATAAAAAAATAAAACCACAGCCAAGTCTTCCCAGTTTTTGCTTCTCTGCTGTCAACTTCTGATTAGTCTTGCCCAACGCCTTTCTTAGTGTGGCCTCACACAGCTCTAAGGAAGATTACACTCCACAGAGAAATGGTGCCCCCAACTGCCAGAGGAGGCCTATGCATTAGGAAGAACAACCCAGGGCAAGGGTTTCCCAAAGATAATTCATCTGCTCCTTCAACAGGACCAGAACAGTGTCCCTCTGCCGTGACCCCCATTTTCTATGGTCTGTCAAGGCCATAAGTGAATAGGAGGTGGATCCCCAAAGGAGGTTTTCTGCTACCTGCTTACTGAACCCTCTAAAGACTGAATACGTAATAGATAACCACCCTGTCTTCCTGCACTGAAAGGGTGAGCAAAGAATTGGCCCTGGCTTCCCCCAAAACTGTTACATGATTTGACTTCATTGTACAGTGAGTGGCCCTTTCCTCCTCGGCAGCACGGGTTCAGGGGTGAACAAACAGCCTCTCTCAGAGAGGACCGCCCTAGTGAAAGCCAGGTGTAAAGTTACTTTGGTGCAATCTGGCAATGCCAGAAATTCTGAGACCGAATTCCTCCCCTAGAGGACCCAGGAAAGAAGGCAGCCCAGCACGTACATGCTACTAGCGGGCTCCTCAGCCAGGCTCTGCCAGGCCCGTTCGCAAGTCTCTAGTGCGGCACGGAAGTCCAGGTGCACCACCAGCAGGTCGGCCGCCTCCTCCAGCAGCAGCACCGCGGGCGACACGGCCGGGAGGGCACGCGCAGGCTCGCTGCTCCGCAAAGGGCCCCCGAGCCCTTTCAAGGAGGCTGCAGAAGTCGAGGAGTCACTCTTCATAGCCAGCCTGGGCTCGGCCAGGTCTCCTCACACGTCAAGAGGACAGCCTCTCCGGAGCCTCCAGGAGAGCCGGAGTGGGCCCGAATGCTGACCGGCAAGCCTTGCACTCTTCTCCTCCACGCCTCTCCAGGTCAGTCCCTAGGCAAGCACCAAGAAGACTCTGGACCCGAGGCACAGCCTGCGCTCACCGACAGCCTAACTCCTGGGGGAACTGGCCCGCACGTGGATCCGGAGAGTTGAGATGCTGCCGAATGCCCGACACTAGTTCCTCCCGTCCCTCGACGGATGCAGGAAGGACCCGAGCTCCCGGAGTCGCAAACTAGCCGACACAGTCCAGCACCGGGAACCCACAGCGGTGGACACCTTGCCCTCACCCTACGGCGCACGCGCGCGCTGGAGCGTGGGAGTCTGGGAGTTGTAGTCCCGGCCCCTTGGTTCTGCGTAGCTCCGAGGGGCGTTCCGACTACAACCTACAACCTCCTGCGCCCAGAGACTGTCATCCCCTAGAGAGAATGCTCCAGCTCACCAGCTTCGGGATGGGAAAGACGGGACAATTCGGTGGTTAGTGAAGTCGCCTAAGTCCTGTGAAATGAGGTCCTGCCTTCACTAACCGGAAGAGGCCAGACGGAAGAAATTGCAGTAAGGAAGTGGAACTACCTGCACCTTTATTCTGAACCTCTAAATAAAGCTTTAAGGACGTCGGCAGGGAGCCCAGGAAAGACAATGAAAGGAAACACCATAGCTGGTTATTTTCCATTTCTGAATTCAGTGCTTTAAAAGTCTGGCACCATGCAAAGCGCTTTCTGTGCAATCTCAATTATTTCTTTATCTCTATGAATTAAAGACACCTTTACTCCATTTTAGAGGCATAAGAGGTGACACAACTACTAAGACACAAAAGCACTGTGGAACTAAGACACTTTTTGGCTGAAAGTAGTTTCGGGACTGAGATAGAACCAATCTTTGCTTTGTATTCAGCAGATGAACCATAAACACGCGGGCGAGTTATGTAAGCTCCTAGAACCTGCATTGTTAACGTAAAATAAAGATATCATAAAAACAACGGCCTGCATGTGTAATGCTATTTTTCAGAACAATACTGGAACCAAAGTAAGAACTGCTAAATTGCAGCTATTATATAATTTGAGACAGACACAAAAGTCACTCATTTGTGTGCTTCAGGCAGGGTCTCCTAATTCTTCCACATTTGCACTCGACCTTCTTTCTCAGTTTTACTTTCGTCTAGTTCTCGAATTTTTGAACCCTCTCCCTAGGATCCCTAGAATTATTTGCTCCCCTTGTGCCTGGGTAGGACACTAGGCACAGTTCAGAACCTGCTCGCCTCATATGTGCCTTTCTCTTGAAGAACCAGCCTGCCTCCATCTTGGGCTTAAAAGACATATTCTGTAAGACAAACTAGGTTCATTCCTGTTGCTGATTGAACCTCTCTTTAACAAGAATTGTACTATGTACCTATAACCTTAACTACAAATGGCTCTGTACCACCTGTTTCAGGATTGGCAATCACATCTTTGTTTCAAAAATTATTTTAAACCATCTTGCAACCCTACCTTTGTTTCAAAAAGATTATGACTACCTTGTTAGGACCCCCTTGCAATCATGTCTTTGTTTCAGGATGTTTTTATGACTAACCTGTTACGCTTATGTTCTGCTCCTATAACCCCACCCATTTTCACCCAATTGGAAACCCCTTATCCCTGAGCTAATAAAACCTGTCTTCCTCACATCAATGCTGACCTTCTGAACCCTGCTTTTAGGGAGAGGCAGCCCGTGTACACAAATAAAAAAAAATCTTGCTTTAATTAATTGCTTGCTTTAATTAATTTGGCCATGATGATTTGGATCGCTGGCCTTTCTTCTCTCGTCTTTGGGATTAACATTTGTATTGCTAACCTGAGTGGGAAGGGGGGAAAAAAAGGACCTGACTGATCGGTTTATTGTAGATATCAGGGAGAAAAAAATAGCAAGAGGCATCTGTAAGGGTCCAGACTGAACATGGCCATGGAGGGAGGGGGAAGCAAGAGAGAAAGAGAAGAGGGACAGAGAGGAACTGCGGACCAAAAGACCAAGAGAGGATGTGGAGACCAAGAAGGCAAGAGATGGTGCTGCCACAATGGCTGAGGCTATATAGATATCAGAGCAGCTGGTCGGAGGGCAGTGAAACGGGCTAGAGAAGGTTAGGGTAGGGGATGAGTATGTCAGCCAGGATGATTCCATAACAGGTATTGGCGATGGTGAGAGAGACAGGCACCAGTGTCTGCTGTTAATATGAAATAGACATCTGTGAGAAGTTTTGCTTGTTTTGGTTTCTTTAAAAACCAAAAATGAGCCGGGTGGTGGTGGCACTTGCTTGTAATCCCAGCACTAGGGAGGCAGAGGCAGGCAGATCTCTGTGAGTTCGAGGCCAGTCTGGTCTACAGAGTGAGTTCCAGGACAGCCAGAGTTATAACAGAGAAACCCTGTTTCAAAAAAAAAAAAATGGCATTTGGACTAGGTTTATGTTCCCATCCCAGGTGTGGTGGATGATTATGAGTTTGATTTGGAATATTCGATACTGGTGGATATTTTGGTTACGTGCAGCTGTTTTGATATGTATTGCTTGTCCCTGGGATTGTGCACAGCTTGGATTTAGGAGAATTTTGCTTAGAGTATATAAGGGTTGAAGATCCAAGAGCTGGTTTGGGTGCTGATCGGTGGTTCATTGGTTGTTTTATCTGTTGTCGGTGTGTTGATTCTTGCGTAGAAGAACATCTGTTAGAGAGATTGGGTTCGCAGATAGGAGCTGAGATGCTAGTCTGACTCACTGTCTTCTAGTCCTCCCCAAGCTTAGGACAACCTAATAAGGCTGTGAAGTTTTCTACTTTTCTCCCGCTATGAAGACTGCCTGCAAAAGTGGTGAAAACTTTTTGAATTCCACAAGAGCCAGGGCTACACAGAGAAACCTTGCCTGGAAATTTTATATATATATAAATCTAATATATAATAAATAAATAATATATATTAGATTTTATATATACATATATGTGTGTATATATTAGATTTTTCTAATATAATTTATTTCTAATATAATATAATTTTTCTAATATAATAAAAAAAATTTTTCTACGTTTGTTTGTGAGCACACACACAGGTGCCACAGCACACATGGACGTCAGAGAACAGCCTGTCAGGGTCAGTTCTCTCCATTTGTGTCTCAGGGATCACACTTAGGTCACCAGGCTTGGTGGCAAGCCCCTTTGCTCGCTGAGCCATCTCACTGGCCCCACAAATACTTTCTGATGTTAGTGGGCAGCAGGCATTGTTCTAGACCCTGAGAGTCCACAGAAATCAAGCAGAACGAAGATACCTGCCTTGGCGAGATTATAACATAATGGAAAGAAACCAACAACCAAAGTAAGTAAATGCCTATTAAACAGTTGTGCATGCCTGGGGACCCAGCTACTTGTGAGGTGGATGTGGAAAGATTATTCTGAGGCCAGGAATTGGAGAGCAGCCTGGGCAGCACAGCAAGACTCCTGCTTCTAAATGCACACATATGCACACATGTACGTACACACATTAAGCAAGTGATATAATGTAACAAAGCAGGTCACATAATAAAATCAATAAACACATGCAATAGTGTCAGGTGGTAAAGACTAAGGAGAAAGAGAAGGTAGATGGGAGGAACCATGAAGAGATCAGCACAATGGATACATTTGCCTTTGTTTTCCAACAGCAAGTCCAGGGATAGGCACAGAACAGACAGAAAATATGGCCTTTTGCTTTGCACCAGCCCTTGTTACTGGGCTCAGTATTTGGAGCATCACATTTGTGACCGACATATTCTCTGTGACACTGTGAGGAGACCTTCTTCCTCGACAGACAATATCTATCCCCCACAGCAAACACTACAGCAAAGCAGAGATGTTTGGAATATGAGTGCATAGTCTGAGGCTGCCAAAATGTTCCATCAGCTCTGCCTACAGCTGAACATTAAATAATAAAGAGTATTAGTAACAACATAATTATAGGGTTGCAAAATACAGCGACTCATCTGTCTCTCAAACTGAGTTGTTTTAATTTTTTTTTGGTATGGGTGTTTTGCTGCAGGTATGACTACACACCACATGTATGCCTGACACCTGCAGAGGCCAGAGGAGGGTGTTATAGGAGATCCCCCCAGAAATGGAGTTATAGATGGTCGTGAAACATCTGTAGATGTTGTAGAAGTTTATTTTTAGTTATGTATAATTGTTTTGTGCACTTTTGGATGAGGGACTGCCTAGGTCTTAGCATTTTGTATTGTTTGTGGGTGTTGAATTTATGTGGGGATGTTTGATTGCTGATGATCCGCATGTGCTATCAGTACAATACCTGAGGAGTTCTGTATCAATAAAAACACCTGAGTGGAGACACTCAGGGTTCCACTGTCCAGTGTGGTGCTTGTCATGATAGTGGTTCCCTCTGTTGAGGTCTGGGTTTACATCTATGAAAATGTCTCCTTGTCTTTTTTGCTGAGCCACCACAGTAGGTGTACAACTACAATGTGGGTACGGAGACTCAAACCTGGGTCCTCTGGAAGGACAACAAGCGCTCCTAACCTCTGGGCCATCTCTTAGGCCTTCAAACTGAGTTTTAACGTGTATCCTGGAAAGTCAGGAGAGCAGGGGTTCGGAGATGTCTTAGACAGTGACTCAGTTAATAGTCAGTCGCAAATATAAGGACCTGAGTTTGGGTTCTCAACACCCACATTAAAAAAATGTACACACTCCTGTAATACCGGCCTTGGAAGTGGAAACAGGAAGGTCTCTGGGACTGACTTCCCAAGATAGCCAAACCAATGAGCTTCAGGTACCGTGAAAGACCCAACCTCAAAAGATACATTGAAGAGCCATAGAGGGATACACTGTGTGTCAACCTCTGGTCTCCACGTACACACACACACACACACACACACACACACACACACACACACACAGAACCGAAAGAGCAGCAGCAAAAACTAGGAAAATGAGACGTCTACCCTTAGGGGCACCGCTCTGTAAAGGAAGCCTGGAAAAGTCTTAATTCCTAACAAATTTCTCACTATTCCAAGTTTTTCCAGCAGATGGCAGAACAGCCTTAAAATAATCTTCCTTGCCAGAAATAAATTTCTCTATTTAGTGGTACAGTACCCAGAATGAGGTCAAGATATTTAAAGCCGGAGTGGGGTGTGCTAAAACTCATATAAAAATAAGACTGAATCCACGTGTGCTAAATGCATGTTAAAACATCACGATGAGACCCATTATTTTGTACAATTAATACACATAATAAATGTTAGTAAAAATAAGCTTGTGCTTCATTTATTTGTTTGACTTAACCTTCAGTCACACATATGGAACTCCATAGTGCGCTCTGTGTTAACACCTAATCTTTAATAATTATACCTACAAATTGACTCCTCAACA
The DNA here is from genome assembly GCA_026225945.1 of Cricetomys ansorgei. Classification (NCBI taxonomy): domain Eukaryota; kingdom Metazoa; phylum Chordata; class Mammalia; order Rodentia; family Nesomyidae; genus Cricetomys; species Cricetomys ansorgei. The sequence continues at coordinate 4,613,808 of JAMJFZ010003746.1, read as the reverse complement.
CACCATTGCTGTGACCTACTGTTCTCTTTTTTTGAGTATACCCAGAGTTTCAAAAGTCAACATTTATCCAGTATGGTCCAGCCAGTATGGTCTATGTGTGTAAGAGTGTATGAAATACCTAGCCAGCCAGATTTCTTCCTGACTCAGGGCCTTGATACAGGATGGTTAGGAAGTACCCTCCTTTCATTGGCTCATCCTTGAAATAAGAACAGTTCTCCCAGTCAACAAGGCCGAGTTAGTATCTGTATTGGTGGGATTATCTCACTGTGGGGAAACCAGCAGAACAAATGAGATGCCAGTCTCCACATCACGACTCAGCTCCTAGTGCCTGCCTGTGACTTGGTTTCTTCCTTCCATGTGACACCCTCTGCACTCAGCCCAGGGCACCTCTTCATGTGCATAGGTTGATACCCACAGGATGGCACCCTGCTGTGGCAGGAGTCTTGGTTCCTTCTGTGACAAAACTGGCTGACTGCTCATAACCACTCCACTTCCCTGTGCGTCCCTGAGGGCATGGATGTACACCTGCCACACAGAGTAGCCACGAGCATCAGAGAGACTAGGCTAGCCTGTTGAATCTCTAAATCTCTGGCATCCTTCAGGCTAATGACTGCTGCCATATATTCAGGCTCAAATAAGGAACAGAATGTTCTTCGCTGCCAGATTCTGGAATCTTAATTTGTGAACTTAATTTCAGAAACAGGCTGTCCTTGAACTTGCTATGTAGTGAAGGATAACCTTGAACTTCTTCCTGCCTGTCTCTCCAGAGTACCAGGATCATGGGCATATGTCACCATATCCAGTTTATATGGTCGTAGAGGTTGAATTCAGGACTTCATGCATACTAGGCAAGCAGTCTACGTACTAAGACACAGCTTCAAACCCTGAGTCCAAGTCTTCTGTGCAAGGTCAGAAATGTTCACATCTCTGGTCAGCCTAGCCTGGCTTGCTCCCTTCAAACTGGTTCCACATTCCAAGCCAGTAAACTGTCTCCACAGCTGCTCTCTTAAACCTGTTCCAGACAACCAAAGGCCCTCCGTACAGGTTATCTGCACCAGCGCTCTACAGGCAATAGGTCCCATTAAGTGTGGACCTTTGGCCTGGTGCAAGCCAAAGAGGTTACGTATAGGCAGGGTAGAGGCTTTCCCAGGAATTCAAGGGTGTGCCTCCCTGGGTCCAGACCTTCAGACACTTTTATGGTTCTTTGGTAAAGCTGAGACTCAAAGTTCAGAGCTGAACTCAACGCTCCTGTTTTCCCCTCCTCGTTTAGATGCAGCAGCAATTGGACTTCTGTAATCGCCACAGTTGTAATCCTCCTGCAGAGCTCATTAACATAATGATGTCTTGGTTTACGTGGCATGCGTTGACTCCACGCTAGGTGCTCTTCAGAGTACCCATTAGTCATCTTAATCGACATTATGACTTGGGCCTTGAATCATTCTTATTTTGTAGATTAAGAAAGTGAGATACAGAAAGCTGAGTAACTTGCCAAGGTCCCAGGACGAGTGCACAGCAGAAAAGAGCTCTGGGCCCCAGGATCTCCTTTCTAACCTAGGATGTAACACTGACTCTTCAAAACCCATGATGCTTGTCTTATTTGCACTTGGCAGCGACCGTATAAGGGAAATAACACTGTTACTGAATGGAGGGAAAGGATGTCATGGTATTTTAATTTTAAAATGACATTATTATTGTTGTTGTTCCTACTTACTGCTTCTGCTAACGCTTAGAAACTCTGCCCAAGCCCCAAATCCATGTCTTCCATGGCAGGGCTCCAAGTTAAGGTTCCCAGCACTCCCTTGGCTATCCACAAAAACAAAAGCAAACAAGAGCCGTTAATATGCCAGGTACAGGGCGCACAATTTTAACCCGAGCACTCTGGAGGAGAGGCGGGTGGTTCTCTGAATTTGAGGCCAGCTAGGTCTGCCTGCATAGTAAGTTCTGAGTCAGCCAGAGCTGCATAATGAAAATAATGTAAAATAAAAATAAATAAAAAAGCCATTTGTAATTCTCTTCATCCATCTTGAAGGTGCCTGAGGTGCTCACCAGGGAGCCCTTCTCAAGAGACCCTTCTTCACTGACCTAGAAGTCAAGAAGATCTGTTTGGAAAAGATGATCTAATCTCAGGACACAGAGTGACAGCTGTTTGGAACACGGAACAGATGCTCTCAGAATGGGTATCCAGCCTGATCCTGCTGTCCAAGGACTAAAATGCTCTCCTCTCCAGAGTTCAAGGTCACTGCTCCTTCCTGCAATGGCTTTTTCATGCCTCGCCTATATGCCTTTCCCAATTTGCATATTTCCTTTTAACTCTACCATTCCCATATTTGTGTCTTTCCTAAAGTCAGAGTTCGGGTCTCGCTCGTGTTAGAACCCCTGAGCTCCTCAGTGTGGTACAAAGCAGTAGACATGCAGTGCTCTGCAGCTCTCCTGCCTGGCTCTCACCGTTCCCTCTTCACATTGGAGCACCCTTGCTGGAGAGCAAAGAGTGGAAAGTGTCAGCCCCACCCAGCCCAGCTCCTGAGAAAAGAGGAACACCTATCCCAACCCTCAGGAGGCTGAGGCAGGAGGATGAGGAGCTCAAGGCCAGCTGGGCTGTATAATAAGAGCCTGCCTCAGAAACTAAGAGAAGGAAATTTTCAGTGATTTCCAGATGTCAATACCCAACCTGTCTTCTTGCCTATGAGTGATTTTCAACTTCTTTTCTAGAGTAATTTTTCTTGGTTTCTAGGAAACGATCTAATAAAGCCTGTGGCTCTGATTCAGAGAGCTTGGGATTGGAAGGAGCCTTATATGACAGTCAAGGACACTGAGGACCAGGCAGCTGCTTCTGGAGCTCAGTGAAATGATGCCAGATGGAATGCTGGAGATGGAGACCACAAATATACACACACACACACACACACACACACACACACATTATATATCCAATAACAGTTCCGTTCATTTCAAAGTTACAAATTACTTCACTAAGCTCCAGTCTCATTCATTTTATAAAGATCCTCTCTCTGCAGCCAAAACACCAGGAAAATCACCTGCCTGGGATTCTCCCAGGACACCTCTAGGAGGTGCCATCATATCAAAGCTGTATAAATGATGCCCCTGTAGTTGTGCAGCTTGACCACCTTTGGTGGGATGGGGGTGGGGAGCACAGCCACAAGAGCTTTCGGTGCTAAAGTTCTGATGTACTGTTCTCTTCCTGAAGGTGTGCTCAGGTGCATGTGTGGCAACAACAAAGAGCCTTCCCAGCCCGAAGGCTCTTATTCTCAGGGAGGGTGGGATCCCCACAGACAAGCTGTCTCCAGGCACATGCAGACTTGCCTGTGGAAAGCTCTCTGCAGAGAAGATTGTCATGCACAGTAGGCTCACTGCTGCCATCCCTTCCATTTTGTTTCCTGATGAAGAGTGCATTTGCTCCCGGGCATCTGGCTCTTCGCAGTGTTGCCGGCAATGGTGGCATGTTACAGGTAGGCTCACCACACCCTTCCCCTAATCCCTCGGGACAAAGGGTGATTATGGGGGCAATGTGAATGTGTGGGCGAGTTCAGCGTCCTCTTCTCTGACAGCCAGGATCCAAGGGACCACAAAGAATAGAGGTAGAAAAACAGAAATTCCGTGTAACCATAGCAAACAAGGAAATGCATGTGTACACAGGCTCTGTCTGAAACCACCATGTTATCACAGCCCATGAAGCAAACAGGAGTGAGGGGGAAAGGCACACACCCCACCCCTACCCCTGCTCCAGGGCTGTCTTGAAGGACTCCGCCTTTCTCTCTCAGTTTTCATCATTAAGATCTTCTCCAGCTCCTCCTTGTTCCCAGAGACACTATCTTTCTCTTTCTTTTCTAGGGAAGCACTCTGTAGGCCTGAAGGAGCACCTGGGGCCCTTCCTTATATCCTTACAAACTGAGACCTGGCTCTCCAGAATATGCTGCCTTTTATCTTCTCACATTTTTGTTGAAATTAAACATACCCAATGTAAACATAACTCTATCGAGATCCCTCAAGTGCAAAGAGAATAATGAACACACAGTCTCTCTGTGAAATTACATACAGTGACGCTGTCCCTGGGCTGGCCTACCCACTTGCAGTCACAGGAGTCCTTGTTAGCACTCTCTTGGATATTAGTAGTACCCACTACCTAAAACAAGAAATCAAGAATTAACGCTAGGATTCACATGTTTGTAGTTCTCTGTCGCTAAGTAATATTCATAGAGTCTTGGGCCGTAAAACTAGAAGGAAAATTCCAGACTTCTATTTCTCCTTTTCTGTTCAATGCTGATGACTCCTCCCATTTGGGCAATACTTTCCAAATTAAGAAGCCCTTTCACCTTATTTTACTTGCTTGTCACCAAGTAAGATGACCAAAGGTGAAGAATGTAATCTGTGGATTACTCTATAATGTGACCTCAAGTTCACAGGACTAGAAACAGCGGCCAGAGAGGTTAAGTGATTGACCTGAAGTCTCAGCCAGGGTTCTAAGCTCTCTGATACTGTCTACTGCTGCCACGCCACACCATGCCAGTCTCCAGCCTCTAAAGAGCTGGGAGTCCAAACTCTCAAGTCCAGTAGGGCAATAGTGGCGCACGCCTTTAACCCCAGCACTATGGAGGCAGAGGCAGGCGGATCTCTGTGAGTTCGAGGCCAGCCTGGTCTACAGAGTGAGTTCCAGGACAGCCAGTCACAACAGAGAAAACCTATCCTGGAAACAAAACAAAACTCTGAGGTCCCCAGGTAGGCTAGCTCTTGCCAAGCTCTCCAGAAATCCCTGTGGCTGCAGTAGCATCTACCTCATCCACAACTGCTGAGCACTTCTACCTTAGCTGGAAAGAAGGAAGCCAAAGCCAGTGGCCCCGAGCAGATCCAAACCCTCCTCATTGAGACTTTCCTGCGCTTTTCTTCCAGAACAGACTTGGTCTTTTCATAGAGGAAGGAGAGTTTATTCTTGAGGACACGAAATTAGAGATGACGAAAGAGGATAGAATGAGATGCAGGACAACCACTTAAATACAGAGTGGGTGGGGAGACATAGGAGGAATTAAACCACATCTTCCTGGCGTGTAGGCTGAGTTGGTTTGTGGAGGCCATTAGGCAATCAAAATTAATATTTTCCCCTATAGAGATAACAATTTTCCTTTATAAGGTCCTCCTTGCTGGAATGAGCTCAAAGGGCTTCATGGATGCTGGTTAATTACCCTACCCAATGAACAATTTGGGAAGTAGGAAAAGAGGGAGGTAATTATTTCCATTTTACAGGTTAGAAGACTGAGCCATGAAAGAGTGGTGCCTTGCTCAAAACCAGAGCTGAAAACAGCAGGCCAGCCTCCTATGAGTGCCCTTCCCTCTCCCATGTGTACACAGGTTTCCTGTTGATAGATGTCCTCTTGAGGAAGGACTACCCAGTTACGGCCAGAGAACTACAGCTCCCAGCAGACACTGAGAGGAGACAGGGCTGTGCCCCTAGTGCCCATTTTAGATTCCCAAATATGGAGAAGGACTGGGCTTTGGAAGAGGAGCAGACCGGTCACCCTTAAGAGAGGGGGAGGATGAGGTAAGTTTGGAACATTTAACTCTATCATCTCTGTGTCTGTCCAGGGTTTGGAATGTAGCATTCTGAAGTCATGATGTTGTAAATCTCTCTGGAAGATCTCTCTTTCTTAAATCAAGCAGTTCAGTGGCACACTCTTCTCAGGGTAGATGTGTGAGGAAAGGCTACTCGCAGGGCATCAGATGCCTGGGTGTGAACAACACAGAAGGGGATGTTGGTGGTGGCCAGAGGAAAGCAGAGGAAGACCCGCATGCTGCACAGGAGAATTCCAGGGGCTGGAGTGGCTGGCAGCCTGGCTGATCCAAAGACAGCAGGCCAGGGAGGGCAAGGGTTACTCATTTACTGCCTTGGGGGCTGTGGAGCCGGCCTAGTGGGAAAGGCGTGACGATGCTATTTCTACCACTCCTGTTTTTGTTCTGTCCCAAAACGCTAATGAAAACACTCACCTGGATGGAGGAACTGAATCCTGGGGTGGGGTGGGGTGGGGGTGGGAGGGCAACTAGAAATCAGAGCTCTGCCTTCAGAAGGCTTGGTAGAGGTTGGGACAAAGGGATGGATGGAGCAGAGGGAAGAAAAAGACAGACAATGCATGGCAGTGCGACATGTGTGCCCTGCGGCCACTGTGTATTGACCAAGCACCGACCACGTGCCAGGCTCTGTTCTAAGCCACTTGGGGCATAGTGTATGCATCAAAAGAAAAGGCTCCCGTCCTTCTAGATGTCTTCTGGTGACACTGATGTCTCGGGGAGAGCTAGCAGATACAGAGTCTGGGATGATGACCAAAGAGAGTCTGATGCTGCTGAAAAAGAGTTTGGGACCAAATGGAACATGGTCTCAGAATGACAGGACCCTTCCCTCTAAGCGTTGTAGGAAGGCATGGTTGCTTCAGTTTGGTATGGTTTGGGTGAGGGGTCTGTGGTGTCTGATCAGGGCCTTGCCTGTGCTGACAGACACCCTACTGCTGAGCTTCGTCATCGGCCTTTAATTGGTTTGAGGGATTGAGACAGCTTCTCAATATCTAGCATACTCTGGCCTCAAATTTGCAATCCTCCTGCCTCCACCTCCCCAGTTGGATTACAGACATATGCTATGATGCCCCCATCATTCTTAAGCAGTGATGCGGTGTCACCTGTATGGTTGAGTAGAGGAATTTAAATGGGTTCCTTTAAATGGATGATGGACGATGGAGTGTCCCAGAGTTGGGGTGAGGAAGGCCTAGCTGCAGATCCAATTAGCACTGTGCTCTAGAGAGAGAGGCATTCCAGTCGGGAGGAACTTCTGAAGTCAGGGGTAGAGAGGGTGGCGTGAGGTGATTTCCAGTTTCATCTTCGCAGAGCATGCTCATGTCATGGGCGGCAGTAGTAGTTGAAGCCTGAGAGAAGATGGGAAATGTTTTTGAAGGCTTTCTGTCAAAAGACCCTAGGCCTCAGGCCAACAATAAAAACCTCAGGGGCATTTTTTTCACACAATTCAAATTCCCAGTCTGGGAACCTGGCCTCCACCAGGAAATCAGTGTTGTCCCTCAGAGAGAAACCAAGTTGTCTGCATCGTACAGCAGGGACACCATTTACTTTGCATAGGAAAGGCAGCCCCTGTGCGTGCTATAATCCACAAGGTGAATGGTACCCCTGGAGGGATAAAGCATCGCTCCTGTCAAAGCACACAGTGTGGCTGAAGAAGTGATTACTGAGTGCAATGGGCAATCGTTAGTCAGATTATTGTTAATGTGACACAGTCCCTAAGATAAACAATTCCTTCCCTTTAAAATGAGGAGAGGAAGGGGCTAGGGAGATGGCTTAGTCAGTGAAGAGCTTGCCATGGAAGCATGAGGACCCGAGTTTCATGCCTAGCACCCACGTTAAAAACCAAACCAAACCACTACCACCACCACCACCACCAAGAGCTGGTACTGAGATGTGAGCTGGGTGGAGTGGAGACAGAAGGATCCCTAGGGCTTGTGTCGGCGAGCCAGTCTAGCTTAACTGCCCAACTCCAGCTTTAATGAAGAGACCCTGTCTCAAAAACTAAAGTGGAGACTCTCTCCTCCTGCTTCTCTCAAGGTCAAGTCCAGTCTGTTGACCATGATCAGATTACTGCTCTCTCTGCTCTGGACTCTTCCAGATGCCTCTGGCTGTTCTCGTCTCTGTTCTGATCTTCATTGTTGTTGTTTTGGGTTTGTCCCATCGGTTTATAGTTGTTGCTGTTGTTCTCCTCCCCACCCCGCGCCCTCCTGTTCCTGTTCTTCCTTCTCCTTTTTAGGAGGGCTTGCTTTATTTTGAGACATGGCCTCAACACAAAATTTTATCCTTTTTACTGAGGGCTTGGGATTAAACGCTTGTGTCACCATACGCAGCCCTGATCTGTACACTTAGAGCACCCTTACTTGCTTATATTGCAGTAACCACCAATTCTTAAGTGAATTCCCACTAAACTATTAACTCTTTTGGAGTTCAGCTGTACGTGTTATTTTTGTATCTCTAACTTCTGACCATGGAGGGAGTCGATGACTATGTTTTTTAATTTTTTAGAAATGTACTTTATGTGTGTGTGGTGTTTTGCCTGAATGTGTGGGTACACTACATGAATGCCTGATACCCACAGAGCCCAGAAGAAGGAGTCTGATCCCCCGGAACTAGAGTTAAAGACAGTTGTGAGCTGCCATGTAGGTGCTAGGAATTGAACCCAGGTCCTCTGGAAGAGCAACCAGTGCTCTTAACCACTGAGCCCTCTCTCCAGACCCTAGGTCTGTGAGCGTTTATTGAATGAATGAGAAGAACGCCTTGGCTTAATGAGTAGCCAGGTCTCACGAAGTAAAGAAAGTCGTGTGGATTTTCCAGACCTATAACTTGATTCAAAACATACCCGTTACCTAGAAACTTGACTTCTCCGCACAAGCTCTCCAGCCCCCTCTGCTCCCCTCAACTCCTTCCATTCCTCATCCGCATCTCGCCTACCCTGGGCTCCCCCTGGGTACTTGTTTGCTGAGGGAACTTACCAAAGTAGCCTTTGAAGCGAGAACACGCTGTTCTTGGACGCAGCTTCCTTTCACCCTTCTTCCTAAGCATGAGGATGTGGGTGGCCTGCACCCTCTCGAAACCTCAAATCGGCCCCCTCCCTCCACCTCCGAGATAGAGCAGAGGTGAAAACTTGATTCCGTTTAAAGTATAGGGCTGGTGTCAACAGAGAGGAGGAGAATCAGTACTTAGCTGGGCGAACGAAGGCCAGAAAAATCAAGGCTGAAATTAAGATGAACCTCTTTGACTCAGGCGGTGTTTAAATAGATTTCCACAGCAGGATTGTCTGGTTGAAGCTAATGTGAGACCCCATGAAACACTTCCTGCCCTGGAATTCTGCGCCAAAGGCCAGATGTGGCCTTCCTGAGACCCAGCTTCCACTGACGCTATTTGGATCTGCAATAAATTAGCCAGTCCTGAGAGGTGGAGAAAGCACGGCTCCCAAAGAGGACCATTCACTGGGTCAGGATGCCCTGCAGCATCGCCTCAACTCCCGGCAGCACAGAACAATGGTCTCCAGTACGCAGCATGGCCTGGGTTAAGTGGGCAATCTCAGCAGTCCAGGACCCTCAGCAAATGGGTAGGTTGGGACTCAGAAGCAGAGACTTCGCCATGCCATTGTGCCACCAGCTCCTTCCCACATTCCTAACACTGACTACTCACCGAATGAACCGTGGGCCAGCGCTAATCGTTTTGACACACCGGGCTGAAACAATCCTTCAGGGAAGCCCAGCAGTCAACCTTAATCGTCTTCTTCCAAAAGTTTTTGTGGTGCTGGAGATGGATCCCAGGGCATCAAGTTGGCCAGTTGGAAAAGAGTCTAGACCATCCTTCCTTTTGTAAAATGTAAAAAATAATTTACAAGAGAGGACCAAATTCTTGATGCCCGTCAGACACATGGACATGGTATATATACAGTACTATCTCTGCAGACTCATATGTGAGGAACTCAACTTGTCAAATTATGACATAGTTGCTCCATGGCATGGTTATGGTTAGGAGGTATTTATTGTAGACGTATGAGAGGGGAGAGAGAGAGAGAGAAAGAACAGCCAGAGGCATCTGGAAGAGCATCTGAAAGAGTCCAGAGCAGAGAAAGCAGTAGTCTGATCATGGCCAACAAACTGGACTTGGCCTTGAGAGAAGCAGGAGGAAAGAGGAGGAGGAGGAGGGAGACAGGAAAAGAGAGAGGGAGAAAGGGAAACAGAGCATGGGCAAAAGAGCATAGCTGAAATAGCAGGGTTACTAGAAGAATGAGTAGCTGGAGGGAAGAAAGGAAGCTCATGAGCTGGAGAGGTTTAGGGTAAGGGAGGAGGTGGGAAGAGCTAAGGTGTCAGCATGGACTCTAAAATGTGTAGCAGGTTCTTGTGATGCCGAGGGAGTCTAGAGGCCAGCATCCTTTTTGGTATGCCAATAGATGCCACAGATGGCCATTTCTTCTTCCAGTGATTAGGGAAATAGCTCCTTTTTGTGGTGAAGCACTGGCTTCAGAAGTCCTGAGGAATGCTGGCTTTTGTCTAACCACAAGTATTTGGGGAGATGGAGTTTCCTTTGAACCTGACAAGCAAGGTATTCTTTCTCCTAGCCAGCCCAGGTGCAAGCAAGAGTTGATGGGGGTTAGGCATAAGAAACAGGGCTGGAGGGGGGATCTGGATCCAAACACGTATCTAGGTTTTGTGTAGAAAGCCCTGGGTCTGGGCCAGAGCATCCAGGTTATTCTTCTACTTCACACAGATCAAGCTACTCACACTTTGATTCTCAGATTCTTTATCGATGAAAAGGAGCTGGGGCTGTGGGGTTGGAACAGAACTGTAGATTGACCATAAGGGTAAAATGCAGACGTTGCTCAGATAGAACCTTCAGTCATATAGAGTGCCACATCCAAAAAGTTGCATAAATCTTTTAAGTTTTTGTATAATTGAATCTCCAATCCAATCAGCATGTTTTATGAATATTCTATTACTCCCCCTCCTGTTTTCTCTCCCTCTCCTTTATCTGGTTCTGGGGATAGAACCCAAGGCCTCATTTATGTTAGCAAGTGCCGTGCCACCTGGCTTTATAGATATTCTCAAGGTATAAATTTGTTGCTACCCAAATGGCCCAGCCTGAGGATCTCTATGATTCTCATTGGTTAAATCACTCAGCCTTCAAAATGCTGACAAACTCCCTATCTAGCTGTCTACCATTGACTTCTAAGTTGTAAAGAAAACAACCTCAGACCCTCTTTTCTGAATAAGTCAAATTCTTCCTCATCCCTGGACCTTGGCAAACTCCAAGTTCTCGACTGAGAAAGCTCAGTGAGAGACTCCCATGCCACTTACAGGCCAGTGTGCCAAAAGCAGAGACTCCGCCATGTCCTCAACCGTCACCACTGTGCAGAATGCATGAGGTGCCCCCAGAATATGTGTGGTACCCTGATTCCCCTCCCCACCCACTTAGTTTTTCTTTGCTATTCACATGCTGACTGGCCCAACCTCACCCTGTGAGATGCCATAGAGATTAGCTAATTAATGATAGTGACTCTCCAGGGACATTGGGTTGTTAATATTTAACAGCTACAGCTGAGAGAGCAGTGACCCAGGAAGGCAGCGGTGAAAGGCTCTGAACATCCTGGACCATCAAGGCCAGCCCGTTGCCCAGGTACCCTGCTGCACACCCTGGGTGCGGGCCTGCCCTCCACTCTCAGCGCTTCCTGGAGCCTGCACTCCACAGTTGGCAAGGCACAACAATGCAGCCTGGAGGCTCAGCCCCACCCCACCATCCAATACACATACTGACCCTCCTCCTGGGGAGTCTAGACCTCTGAGGATTCTGGGAGATCGAGAGGCCATCATCACTGCTTTGGATCCTACTCCCCATTCCCAGAGCAGAAAACAGAGCCTAGGAATATGAAGGAGATAGAAAAATGGAGGGTAATGGTGACTGGCAGTGAATACATCAGGAGACCTGAGCCTGCCGCCCACCGGGAAAAGTCAGCCATGGATTGTTCTGTTTATACTTAATATAAACTGGCAGTTTAAACTTGGATTTAACAGATTGTGCCGTAGTTGCAGGCCATTCACGAAGACAAATGCACGACACAGTTTTTGTCCCTCCAGATTCCTTCCAAGCTTTGGCACTAGTCCACACCAAGTCTTGCTATTTTCCTGGATAACGTCACTGTCTAAACAAACCGATTATTTACAAACGAGGGATCACATTAGTGTGTCATAAAACTGATTTAGAGGGTCGTAACAACATTATGCTTTAAAAAAAAACAATAGAAATATGTCAGAGTGCTTCGCCTGAAGGAAGCGTGGTTTGGATCCAAGTTATTTACTTAAGTAATACATACTATACAAAACATACTAATGAGATATAATTTCAATAATATAACATATATGTGTACAGTAGATCCTAGTGTAAACAAGATTTCTTATTGTAAATAATGTCTTACTGTGCGGCATAATAAAAATTTAAAGTATTTGTATATCATGTGGCCTTATAAGGGAAGAAAATTCTGACACTTGGGGACATTATAGTAAATGAAGTCAGTCAGTTAAAAAAAGAAAATTTTACTCGATACCATTTATATGAGGCTCCTAGAATAGCCAAATTCATCAAGAAATTCATAGAATTCCATAGCCTGGTGATGGTGTCTGGAGCAGAATTTCTGTTTTTCTGAGGAAAAGAGTTCTGAGGTAGATGGTGGTGATGGTGATGGTGATGGTGATGGTGATGGTGATGGTGGTGATGGTGATGATGGTGGTGATGATGATGATGATGATGGTGATGGTGGTGATGGTGATGATGATGATGGTGATGGTGGTGATGGTGATGGTGGTGATGGTGATGGTGATGATGATGGTGGTGATGGTGATGGTGATGGTGGTGATGGTGATGGTGATGATGGTGATGGTGATGGTGGTGATGGTGATGGTGATGATGGTGGTGATGATGATGATGGTGATGGTGGTGATGGTGATGGTGATGGTGATGGTGGTGATGGTGATGGTGATGGTGATGGTGATGGTGATGGTGGTGATGATGATGATGGTGATGGTGGTGATGGTGATGGTGATGGTGATGGTGGTGATGGTGGTGATGGTAATGGTGATGATGATGGTGGTGATGGTGATGGTGATGGTGGTGGTGATAGTGATGATGGTGGTGGTGGTGATGATGGTGGTGATGGTGATGGTGATGGTGATGGTGGGAATACCTTTTATGGGGAGGATCGATCAGGAGCCTACTGTATTGCCCGGACTCAATTTGAGCTTACTATGTAGTTCAAGGTGGCCTTGAACTTGCAATCCTCCCACCTCTGTCTCCCAAGTGCTAGGACTGTTAGTATGTGCCACCACACAGTTTTCTTCCCCTACACGTGGGTTCTGAAGATGTGAACCCAAGCTCTTTGGGAAAACATCAAGCACTTTATCTATAGAGTCATCTCCCCACCCCTAATATTCTTAATGCTCTTAATACAGTGTGCTTGGTTCACTTTTAAAAGGTTAAGATGGTAAAATGCTGTGTGCTTTTGTTGTTGTTTTGGTGAGACAGGGTCTCATTGTGTAGCCTTGACTGACCTGGAACTGAGAGAGACTAGCCTTCTTCCTCTGCCTCCTGAGTACTGGGATTAAAGGTGTGGGCCACCATGCCTGGCTGCTAGGTGCATTTCACCACAATTTATTTTAAGCCATGGGAGAAGCCTCCTAGGCCTTAAACCTCAGTTAAACTGACTTTCATCTCCCCTCACACCCATTCCCCAGGCCTAACCCTGGGCCTGCTCATGGGGAGGAGCTCCCAGACCTCCTCCTTTCCCAGCTCTCTCACTCCCCCACTAGACAGCAGCATTTCTGCTCTTTCCCCTGCTCTCTTGGTCAGGCCACCTTCACTTCCCTGAGAGGCTGCAAGAGTCTTCGTAACTGCTGTTCTGCCCCTGCAGCTCACCCTCCAAGTTAGGAGTGACATTTCTAAAATTCGAACCTGACCTCAACACTGAACAAGGCAGGCATGATGATGTGGCTTCCAGTTACCATACCTCCCCTCCTCCCTGTCCTCCTGAGGGGGCACGTACTCTAAACTTACCTGTATTTCTTGCAATCCATTAAGATTCTAGAACTGAGCATGGTGGCAATCATAATCCCAGCTCTTGGGAGGTAGGTCAGTGCCATTGGCAGACGCTTAGAGCAATGAGACATTGGTAGACAAGAGGCTGTTCACATGGGTGGATGTCACAGGTTTTGAGATTCAAACCTACAGTTAATTTCCATCAACATGTCCAGATGGAAGCATCTCAATCAGAGCTTAAAGGAGGGTTTATCCAGGGGGACGGACAGGCTTGTGTTTGTATACACACACACACACACAAACACGCGCGCGCGCGCGCACAGGGCATGTCCACAGAGCTGGTGCCCTGGGTGGTGGACTGCTGTACATGGAAAAAGGTCTCAGTCACTCTTCCTCTCCCAAACACCCACCTACGTTTGCTTCCATCTCTATCTGGCCCTGCAAAGCATTGACAAACTGCCTTTGGGGAAGGTGAGGCTGGCTGAAACCTGAAGCTCTGACTTCAGAGACTGGACAAAGCCTATGAAATCACACGTCCTGACATTTCTAGAACTGTCCAGACTCAAAACTCTGTTCTCATTTGCCATAAAAATCAGCAAATTATCCAAGGGGTTTTGACATTTCCATTTCTAAAGAACACCTCTGAGGAAGCCCCACATGCCTCCAGTTAATAAGAAAAGGTCTTTTGGCAGACATCATGTCCAAATCTTTTATTTTAAAACTAAGATCAGTGGACCCAAGTTTTTCAACGAACACTGGCTCCTCTGCTTGTATCAGCCTATAATCCCAGCTAGTGTCTCATTCTCTCCCATCCTAAGACATTATCGGGCTTATTAGTGGACAGATATCCCATAAACCCTTAGCAGACATGTATAACTTAGTGGGAATGTGCTTTAGCTTTCTTGATGAGAGCAAAGTTTCAGTGAATGGCTCGTGCCAGCACACAGTCGGCCACCTAGTGAGTTCCTTGACTTTCCTGTCATCACCGAAGATTGTTTTAACATCTTCCCGATCACTTCCTCTTGGCATCACTCTGTGTATATGTTTGTAAACTCTATGTCCACAGTGCTTCAGGCATAGACATGATGTTTCCCAGCCTCCCAAAACTTTCCTCTGAATACATGACTGAGCAGCCATGACCCAGAGGTAAACATAATAGATCTAAGAGGCCAAGAGGCATCACAGCCAGCTTCTTTCTGTGCAAGGAGCTTGTCTTCAGAGTCTCTTTCTGGTGAGCGTGGCTCCTTGGTCTGCACCCTTGACAAACATTCCTGGATGGTAGGAGCTAGCACCCTAGAGGAAGTCAGGCACGAATCTCAGGGCCCATGGGGATGGGGTGTGCTTCCCACCCAATGATGGTACCAAGAATGGCCTAGCATCCGAAAGCATTTGACAGGTAGAAAGGAATGGAAATAAATACCAAATTCCATCTCATGGGAAGACAGAGACACTGCTAAGAAAAATCAGCGTGTGAGGCTCGAGCCAAGGCGCCCCCCCCCCTTTTTAATAGTACTAGTTACTGCATTGGTAACTGGAGATTAAACTGTTTGACTTGACGAGAGCCCTACAGATGAAAGCTAAGAGAAGCAAAACAGAAGAATTGGAAATTCCGCCCAGCTAGGAGGCACAGATTAAAAGCTGCTCCCCACACATGTATCCAGCCCAGATGAAGAGAAGGCAAACAGATGATGCCAGCCAGGGTCGTCCAAGGAAACAAGAAAGAGTTCTATAAATATAACAAGAAAGAAAATATTTGTTTTAGCTGATGAGATCACCACTCATGGCTCATAACAGGGATCTTTTGTTGCTCCCTTAATTGAAGCTTAGAAAAGAGCAGAAATCAGACTCCTACCCCACAGGGTTCCAGTGGGTTGGCCCAGGTTAAATTAGATGCAGCTGAAGTCATTAAGGCTCAATACCATCAATCTGGTCTGTGGCCTGGGTTTTTGTGGACATGTTGGTCCCACTCTTCCCACCTCCTGCTTGTTCCAACCTCCACCTGGCTAGTATTTTATACTAGAAAATGGGAACAAAACCAGGAAGAGACAGATAGAGTCCACGGGCTGGGCACAGGAGGGGTCTCACGTTCTCCACAATTTCCTCTAAGGGTACTCCCCATAGCACACAAGTCAGGAGTGTTGGAGGCACCCCAACTACTCAGTGCCTACCATGTGTCAAGTTGAGTGCTAGACATTGGCAGTAGACCGATCCCTGCTTTGAGAACCTTGCATTCAGAAGTTCAAGGTGTGGGACCAGGGTGTTGTTGGAGGCGGGTGACGCACATAATGACTACGTGAGGTAATCGCGTAAGGTAATCGTGTACTGATAAATGTACACGGAGAATTAAGTAGAGATAAGTGATTGGGGCTCCTTTAGCTCAGAAGTTAGGGCAAGCTGTCTGAGCAGGTGTCATTATATCTGGCACCTGGAAGATGAAGTTGCAACAGGCAAGATTGGGAAGACAGGCAAGGCACAGGGGATAAAGAGGGCAGAGAGAGGAAGAAAGATCTCCATCCAGCCAGGCAGAATGAGGATGGTTAACACAGGTTAGAGCAGTTCCTGGTAGGGTAAAGGTGCTATTCACAATAATATTAAGGAACTATTCATTTTTATTTTTTCCTTTTCTCCCCCTGGTCCTGGAGATTGAGGCCAAGGCCTTGCCCAGGACAGGGAATCACTTGACAACTGAGCTGAACCCCTTGCTCTCCTTTTACTTCTTATTTGGAGACAAGAACCTCATTAAGTTGCCCGGCTGGTTGACTTGCCTCAGGCTCCTGAGGATCCGGGATTATAGGCCTGAACCACACATTCTCTCCCTCTCTATCGCTCTAGCTCTAGCTCTAGATGTACTGGGAATCAAACTCAGGACCTACGCATTCGAGGGAAGCATTCTGCCACTCAACTATACCTCTAGCCCCCAAGATTTCTTTAATTTTAATTGATGAGAGCAAAAGAAAGAATAAGATTTTCAGACAGAACGGGGAGACATCAAACCTTTTCCCTTGAGGAGTAAAGGGATGGGTCACAGAGTCAGAGGAGAGCGTGACATCAGACTGAACAGACAAGAGACGTCCACTCTACTAAAGCAGGGAGATGCCATTGGCAAGGCGGGCGGGGTGCAAGGGGAAGAGAGGGTAGGTCTCATCTGACCACTTGGTTTTCTCCACAAAGTATGAAGCAAGGTCCTTATCTCATGTGGAAGATAGGGAAGGGTGCTGGAGGTTTAACATGAATGTAAGAAGCTGTGTTCTCCAAAGTCCTGTGTTCTCCAAAGGCAAAAGAGAGAAGACTGGGGAGGTGGAGCTGGCAGGTGGAGACACACTGGCAACTCAAATTACCTCTCACAAGGCTGACTGTGTCATGGGCGCCAGTCATTTAATTTCAGCTGAGCAGGTATTTTGTAAGTGACTTACCTAGGAAGGTAAGTCTGAGAGGCATAGTATGGTCTGTCTGGCTAAAGAGAGAGTTTTTATAGTAAATTAAATACTTTGAGTGCAAATATCATTCTTTTTTGGAGATGAAAGATTGTCTATCAAAAAGTATCCTGCCTAAGCAGAGGAAGTAGGGCTTACCATGGGGAGGAACACCTACGTGTGGCCTTCCATGGAAGGAGTGGGAGCCAGGACAGGCACTTAGCTTAGAAAGGCAGATTTTGGGAACCCATCCATCCCATCACCAGGGGCCACCATAACCTGTTGTCCTCCAACCTCTGGACCTGTCTCCATCATGTGTTTTACCCCAAGATTGCTTTAATGAGCCACTCTCCGTTGATGGTCCATTTCGTCATCAGTAGAAACAGCAGTTCTTGGGAGGCTCTCGTTTCTCTGGGAGTACCTTCAGTTCACAGGCCCACCTCTTCCTAACACTGCAGAGCATATAGCTAATTGAGAGATTCTGGCAGAAACACAGCCAGAAAGAACATGGTGATCCAGCCACATCTGTCTCCTCTCATGATAAGCCCAATCTCACTCCTTGCATAGCAGAACGGTCTGTTTGGTTACTAACAATTATCCCTCATGTCTAACTCTGAGGCCTTGAGGACCCACGCCACCAGAGACCTGTAAGTGGCAGGCAGAGGAGAGTGATTGGAGACCCTCAGGTTGGACTCCAAAGATGTGCTCTTCATGACACACCAGAGAGAAGGAACCAAGGCTTGATCTGAACTGGCAAAGTGAACTGAGTCTGGAATTGCTGGTGAGGCTGCTTCCCTAAAAGGCAACTCAAACCCTTTCTTCTGCCTGCCTTTCCCAGGAACTCTGGCCCCCTGCCACCACACTGCTACCAAGATTGCTTCAGACTCCATGGGGGCAGGGTTCCTCTCATCCACTCCCTTAGCTCAGCCCTTTGAACTCCTTCTTGACTGCTTGCCATCACTTGGGACAAGACAGAACCAGAAAACCCTTTCAAGCAAATTCTGGAAAGGCAAAATGCCCCCGTTCAGTCTCTCTGGGTTAGTCTCCTGGACTCAGCCCCCAGAAGCTTCATTCCAGCCCAAGGACTTCAGAACCTAAACTCCAGCGGTGGGAGGGTGGGATGTGGTCTCCTGGTCTAGCGGATCACACGGAAGCGAGATAGATTGGGGTTGTGACCCTAAAGCGGTGTGTGTATCACAGCAAAGGGGGCTCAAGGCCACTGTAGGTCTCAAACCCCATGCCCTCCGAAAAGTGACTCACAAATTGGAAAAGGAGAGATGAAGAGATTGCTGCCACTGCTGAGGCCTCTGGAGGCTTTCTTGGGTGCACACTGGGGTACGGACAGCGCACAACTCCTGTGTGAAGCCACACTTTGCCATATTCTTCTTCTTCAATGGTGCCATCTGTCCAAGAGATGACTTTTTTATTTATTTTATTTTATTTTATTTTATTTTATTTTATTTTATTTTATGTGCATTGGTGTGAGGGTATCAGATCCCCTGGAATCAGAGTCACAGACAGTTGTGAGCAGCCATGTGGGTGCTGGGAACTGGAAGAACAGTTAGTGCTCTGAAATGCTGAGCCATCTCTCCGGCCCCAGTTGGAGACTTCTGACAGGCGCTATATCTGAGTCCCCAGGTCCAAGAGTGGTAGTAAGAAGCAAGAGGGGAAAACAAGCAAACAAATGAACAAAAAACAAAAACAAAAACAAAAAAAAAACCTTGAAAGTGAACTGAAGACTGACTTGGAATGTGAGAGGGGAATGGAAGGGCAGATAAAAATTAAGTCTCTGAGAAAGATGAGTGAGGCGCAGCCTTAGCTAACAGCAGCAGCAAGCTGTCCCTGGCCTGCTGAGCCAGCCACAGAGCTGAGACATGTGCTTTTTTTCTATATATATATATATTTTATACATCTGGCCCCCCTCTTCCCCTCCTTCCACTCCTCCCAGCTCCCCCATTTCCTTCTCCCTCAGATCTCTCTCTCACACACACACTCCTCTCCCCAGATAAGAGCAGTTCTTTCAGGATTCCTGCTCAAACAGGGCATAACAAGATGAAACAAGGTGGGCACTAATGCCTGCATTAAGAATGGACTAGGCAACCCAGTGGGAGGAAAAGAGTCCCAAGGGCAGGCAAAAGCATCAGAAACACACACACACACTCCAATCTGTAGGAGCTCCGCAAGAACATCAAGCCAGACAACCACATGACATATCTAGGGGGGCCTGCAGGTTCCCCATGTCTGCTGCTTCAGGCTCTATGAACCCCCAAGAGTGCTGATCAGTTGGCTCCATAGGACTTGTTCTCCTACTGTCCGAGACCCCTCTGCTCCCACAATCCCTCCTCTCCAACTTCCTCAGGATTCCCTGAGCTCTGCACAATATTTGGCCCTGGGCCATTGCATCTGCTCCAACCAACTGCCGGAGGAAGCCTCTCTGATAAAGAATGGGCTAGACGCCGACCTATGATTAGAGCAGGATGTCGTTAGAAATCATCTCATGGCTATCCCAGTCTCTAGTTCCTGGTCTGCCCTGTTGTAGCTGGCATAGGTTCCCTCCCTTGGCATTAGGTTTTGCCCTTCCATTGTCCCAGCAGCTCCTGGAGGGAGGATAAGTTACAGGTCAAATTTGGGGTTTGTGGCTGGGATGGTGTCCCAGTCTCACCACTGGAAGCCCTACTGGTTTACAGTAGATGGCCTGTGCAGGCTCCCCAGCCCCCATTGCTAGAGGTTCTCTACAGGGCCTCCCTGGTAGATTCCAGTGAGTTTCTACCACCCTAGGTCTCCCAATCTCCCCTTAAGGTCCTCTGATTCTGGTCATCTCTCCATATATTCTCTCCCTTATCTCTCTCCCCACAACCTGGTCCCTTCTCTTCCCATTCCCATCCTCCCCCAGCCTACCCACGTCATCTGTTCCACTTTCCCTTTACCAGGGAGTTCCCTGTGTCCCCACTGGTACCCTCCTTGTTGTACAGTCTCTCTGGTCTGTAGATTGCAGCCCCTTTGTCCTTTGCTTAACAGCCAATATCCACACAACGCAAATGACAGCTCATGCTGGCAAGGATGTAGAGCAAGCGGAACATGCCTTCATTGCTGGTAGGAGTGCAAATTTGTGCAGCCACTATGGGAATCAATAAGGTGATTCCTCAGGAAATTGGGAATTGACCTACCTCAGCACCTAGCTGTATCACTCCTGGGCATATACCTATATATAGTACGTTCCATCCTACCACAAGGATACTTGCTCAACCATGTTCATAACAGCTTTATTTATAATAGCCAGAAACTGGAAACAACCTAGTTGCCCTCAACCAAAGAATGGATTAAGAAATTGTGGTATATTTACACAATGGAGTATTACTCAGCTATTTTAAAAAATGACTTCACAAAGTTTGCAGGCAAATGGATGGAACTAGAAAAAAAAAATCATCCTGAGTGAGGTAACCCAGTCCTGGAAAGATAAACATGGTATGTATTCACTTATATGTGGATATTGACTGTTTTTAAACAGAGGAGTTTACCCCTGTTTATCCCTAGAGCTGGTCAGGAACAGCTCTAGCTTTGGGGCCCTGCAGAAAGAACTATGTTTCCGGGACCTCCTGGATCTGATCTAGCACTTGCACTTGTTTTCCTTTTAAAAAATAAGGTTTTCAGCTGGGCGGTGGTGGCACACGCCTTTAATCCCCGCACTTGAGAGGCAGAGGCAGGTGGATCTCTGTGAGTTCAAGGCCAGCCCGGTCTACAGAGTGTTCCAGAACAGCCAGAGTTATAACAGAGAAACCCTGTTTCAAAAAACCAAATAATAGTAATAATGATGATGATGATGATGATGTTGTTTATTATTTGAGAATTTCACACAACATATTTTGATATTAATTCCCTTCGCCAACTCCTCCCAGATCTATTTCCACTACCCACCCAACTCCACATTCTCTCTCTCTCTCTCTCTCTCTCTCTCTCTCTCTCTTTTTTTAAGTGCACCAAGTCCAATATGTGGCCCCCCTCCCATTTTTGGCTCTTTACAGCTTATTGCATAAAGAAGTTATACTAATCCCGATTTTAAAATTAATCCCAAATGGTTAAATTATACAAGCTGTGAAAGCTGTGAAGTTTTTGACTTGTTTTTAAGCATGTGAAGAAACAGAAGGGAACTGCAAGAAATCCTCACGTAAGCTTCAGAGATCCTCCAGCCCTGAAAAACTATGAGCTTCAGCCAGTGGCTCTCTGCCACCACAGACTCTCCAGGAGCTGGCGTGTGTTCCTGCACTGGGCAGCCGGTAGCTGCATTACGTCTCCATACCCTGAGTGCTCAGTTGCAGTACAATGGCAGGTGGACTTCTTGCCTGCGTGCTTTCACTGCTGTTTTTGTATCACGATCAACAATCCCTGGGATAGTAGTCGGCTCTTGCTGCCACTTCTCTCTTGAATCCTCAGTACCAGCTGGAAGCAGGTTGCCACTATTACTTGCAGCCACAAAGGGTTGAAAGAAAGGCCGAGGTCCCGAATTTCTGATTCCTCTTCCTTGTTGGAAACACTTGATGGGAGCAGGCAGGATGGGGGTGTCAGAATGAAGCGAGGGGCTCCAGGCAGAGGCTTCCCGAATGAACTTACTACCACACAGTGGAGATTTGAGATCTACATTTATTACATACTCTGGGCCATTGGAGGAAAAGTTGATTGTCCTCAGGAGTCTATTTGCTATTCAAACACACACACACACACACACACACACACACACACACACACACACTTTCTCCTTAATAAAATCAATTCGAGATATGACCAACAGAGCAAAGAAAATAAGAGATACGCCATTATTAGTACCATTTAAGACAGAGGGGTTTTTGTCTTTTATTTTTATTAGGATATATTAATTATGCAGGATGAGTTTCATCATGACATTTCCAAACATATGTGTATATAATGAATTTTGATCACATTCACACACCTGTTACCTTCTCTTGTACTCTTCCCTTCTCCTTCTCAATTCGTCCCCCTGAAATGAAAGTTCTTTATTTCAAAAAACTGAGGGTATTGTTTTGTTTTGTTCATAGTGCTGGACACTGAGCCTAGGGTCTCACGCTTGCTAGACAAGGAAGCCCTGTTGCAACCTGTTGTGAAGGCTTGTTCCCCTAGGGCTCCAGAAGTTAATACATCTCCTTTTCTTTGCAGGAATGTTTGATTCTGACCCAATGGCAAGCCTTCCTAAATGCAACCAATATATACCTTCAGTTCAGTTTGTTATTTTTTTTAAAAATTACACTTTTTAATTATATACACGTGTCTGTATATATGCGCATGAGTTCAGGGGTTAAGGGTGGAGCTCAGTAGTAGAGAGAACTAACATAAATGAGGGATTTGCTTTGCAAAATAAATACATAAGAGTTGAGTGATTGTGAATAAATTTGACTATAAAAATAGGGCATATAGATGATTTTGAAAGATAGTAAGGTGTTGCCCACTGTGGGTGGTGCCATCCCTGAGCAAGTGATCCTTAGTTGTATGAGAAATCAGGCTGAGCAAGCCATGGGGAGCAAGCCAGTAAGCAGTGTTCCTCCACGACCTCTGTTTCAGTCCCTGTCTTGGTTTCCCTCAATAGACTGTGACTCAGGATATATAAGCTAAATAAACCCCTTCTTCCTCAAGATGCTTTTGGTTATGGTATTCTATCACAGCAATAGGAACTCTCACTAATACAGCGTCTCATGTGAACCAGGCTGGTCTTTATAACTATGTAGCCAAGGATAACCTTGAATTCTGATCCCCCTGCCTCCACCAAGAGCTGGATCACTTTTCAGGAAGGTCCTCTTGCAGCAGAGGCTGCTGCTTTCAGTCAGGAGGAGCATTTTGTAGAGAAATAGAACAAAGCCACAGGAGAGGATTAGCCCTGAACCCAGTCAGCCTGTGTGTCCTCAAGCTGTGCTGGCCCCAGTGTTCTGGCACACACACCTACACAGGGTGTTGAACTCCCCTTAAAGGGGCCCTGCTTCCAACCCTCTCCTGTACTTCAAACCCTGAACTCCCCAGCGGTCCCCACCTGAGAGATAACTCTCGGGTTCTCAGAGAAGAAAGAGTGGTTTGCTCCCAGTCTGGCTCCTGGAAGTCAGGAGAATAGGTGGGAGGGGAAGAGCCCCAATGGGAGGGCTGGCTGCCTTGCTGCAGAGAGGGACAGGGGACATTGAATAGGACCATGCTGTTCTTTGTCCACATCTGGGGATGGGGTTCTGGCAGCTGGCTTTGGCCCCCGTCCTTGGCCTCCATCCCGCCATGCTCTTCTTCAGGCACAGTCACAGGCCTTCAGTGTCATACTTTCAGGGTCACATGACCTAATCTTTGCACAGCTGCCTTGGGGAAGGGAGTAAGGGAGAGGCTGAGACAGAGAGCAGCCGCTCAGTTCTTACCATATTTGAAGCTAAATGATTCTCCTAGGCATGACTAAAAGCTGTCACACAGAGCTGGAGTGTGCTTCAGGGGGACAGTGCTTGTCCAGCCTGCGACAGACCCCGGGCCTACGGGTAACACAAGGAAGAAAGGCTAACATCAGAGCGCTCTTTCTCTGATGTGTTCTCGAGGCACACCATAAACCACATTCCCCCCAGTCCTGGACTGTCCACACCCTTAGCATCCTCTGCCCTGCACACACACGATTCTGCTTGCTTGTTTGGTGTCTGGAGACAAAAACTCAGCTTTCACCTCCTCATTTATGCTGGTTCTACTGCTAAGCTACACGCCTAGCCCCTGAACTCATGTGCACATACACAAACACATATACATAATTAAAAAGTAGTTTAAAAATAATGACTAACTGAACTGAAGGGAATAAGAAGAGGTAGTTTATTCTGGAGCCAAATTTGAGTTATCATGGCCAAGGAATTCATTCAGATCTCTGTAAATACAATGTTCCAATATGAAAGCCGTTTCATGGTGTTTTTTTCATTTTTGTTTTTTAAGATTTATTTATTTAATGAGTGCTCTGTCTGCATGTACACCTACATGACAGAAAAGGGCACTGGATTCCATTATTGATGATTGTGAGCCACCATGAGGTGCTGGGAATTGAACTCAGAACTGTAGGATTTCTTCATGAGCTCTCATCCCCAGGAAGTAGCTAAGCCATAGCCAGCAGCACAGCTCTGGGGAAGGAGGGGAAGAAGAGGTCAGGGCATGGCCACAGGTCCAAGGCAGATCTTCGATAGCCCTCAGGGGTAACAGAATTCCCAGGAGGCATGGCAGTGGATGCAACTCAGTGGCTACATTTATAGGGAAAAAGAAGGGTCTCTGACACCCAGGGACATCAGGGAAGGCCCATTGTTTAGGGCAGCACAGGTAAGACCATCTCATTATGAGACACTCATAACCTAGACCTAGGTGGCCATATTCCATCAGATGATCCCTAAAGTTCTGGGAGCCTCTTTTGCATAGATAGCTGTTTTCATGCAGACCGGAGTGAGAGAACTTATATTGTCATATAGGGAGAAGGAAATCCCAGCCCTGGGGCCCCAGCATCAGGTAAACATCAGCCAGGTTGCATACCTTTGAGGGGGGTGTTGCCTTTGAAGAGGTGGTGCCATGTTGTAAAAGCAGGCAGCATAGCTGTGGTTTGTCAAAGTGGAAAGGGAGGAGCCTTCCACTCTCAGAGTGAGAATTCTGGGGTTCAAAGCACCATTCAACCACCTCTTTAGCTCTAGGACAGCCCCACAAGAACCTCAGGAAGAGCAGATAGTGTTCTTAACTGTTGAGTCATCTCTTCAGCCACATATAGAGTTTTTATAGTAACAGAACAAAGAAAGCTATAAATCAAGGCATTTTAAAAGTACATTGATGGGGACGGGAGAGACGGCTCAGGGGTTAAGATCACTGACTGCTCTGCCAGAGGACCCAGATTCAAATCCCAGCACCCACATGTCAGCTCACCGCTGTCTGTAACTCCAGTTCTAGGGGATCTGACACCTTCAAGTAGACGTGCACGCAGGTAAAACACCATTGCACATAGAATAAGATAAAATTTAAAATACGTTGATGGAAACATTCCCACAGGATAAGGGTGTCTTATCTACAAGTTTTACATGGCCTCTGATAGCGCTCTTAGGCTTCTACTAGTAAAGGATATGTTTTCTTAAGTTAATACATTTTAAAAGGTTTTATCTGTTTATCAGGATGTCAGATCTGACCCAGGGGTGGGCAAGGAACGGCTCTTTGGGGACTAAAAACGCCCAAGAAAAATTGAAATTAGGCTATCAAATCAGCAACATTTCAAACTCTTCCAGCCATTGAAGTTTTTGTCAGCTGATCAGTCTATGTAAATAGCTTCTTTCCAGGGGTTCTCACTCATAGTTGATTAGTTGGTTGTTGTTTGGTTTCTTTTTTTTTTTAAGTATTTATTTTATTTTTTAAATTATGTATACGTGTGTGTGTGTGTGTGTGTGTGTGTGTGTGTGTGTGTGTGTGTGTCTATGTATGAGTATGTACAAGTGAGTGCAGGTACATGAGGGAGCCAGAAGGGGGCACCAGATCCCCTAGAGCTAGAGTTACAGGTGATTGTGACCTATCTGAAGTAGGTGCTGGGGCCTGAATCCGGGTCCTCTGGAAGAGCAGTACTGATCTCAACTAATGAATTATCTCTCCAGCCTTTAGAACCCAGTTTAGTTAGAACCCAGCCTGGCTTCTAACTCTCCCTCCTTCTGCCTCTACCTCCTGACTGCTGAGCTTAACCTCATCCAACCTACATACTTCTCTTAATTGTCTGAAACTTCAACTCTCTCCTAAGTACACACATTCTGCCAAAACACAAAACAAGTGTGTACATACTATCACAATTCCTGCAAGAACAATGAGCATTTTAACCAAATAAGTTGTGTACAAGATGTTAGATATATGCATTAACACCACCACCACCCCCCAGAAATACTCAGTGGCTCTGGAACTGATTGCAGCTGCTGTCTCTGGTATCAACGCTTGAGCTCCATCTATTAATATGTGTGTTTGTCAGGGGGAAAGTTACCTACTAAGATCAAACTTCACACACCATGACTTTAAAAAAAAAAATCAACCCTTGTGGGTTGGAGATGTAGTTCAATGGTAGAGTACTTGCCAGCACAAGAAAGAGAGAGAGAGAGAGAGAGAGAGAGAGAGAGAGAGAAAGGAAGGAAGGAAGGAAGGAAGAAGAAAGGAAGGAAGGAAGGAAGAAAGAAGGAAGAAAGCCTCAAGTCCATTCGTCCAGACCCTAGGATAAATTCTTCACTCTCAGCCCTTCCCAAAGAGCCATAATCACTGCTTCATTGTTTCTACCAGCTTCTCCCGCCATCAATGACATCTCAGCTAAAGGGGTAAGATGTGTTGTCTGCCCACATTGCCCCAGGCTACCTCTACTGTACTTTATCTGGTCACATCAGGAGAGTTCCAGAGTAATGTGGCTTATGAAGACTAGATTCGAAATAAATGACTGTGGCCTTGGGTTTTTTGTTTGCTTGTTTGCTGTATGTGTTTTGTTTTTTGCTTTTTTAAAGCAAACAGGAGCTGGGAAGGTAGCTCAGCAGAGGAGCACTTGACTAACCTGTACAAGGTTCTGGGTTCCTTTCCACCTCTGCAAAACTAAAGGAACAACAACAAAGGACCAGTCTTAAATATTCAAATGAAGTCTTGAGTAATATTGAGAGGGGAAGGCATCGGGTCTATTCTTTCCCAAGGGCACTAGTGGGAAAGCAGCATTCATTTAGACGGGAAAGTTTTGATGTTATTTTAAAACTAGTGGCCTTACATTATAGATATCTAAGACAGCCATGAAACAGAAGCAGCAGAGCCTAATAGAATAGGGCTCTAATCAGAGCTACTCCGGAGGGTTAGGTAGGCGGCTCAAGAGTTCAAGGCTGAGACAGGAGGTTTAAAAGTTCAAGGCCAATCTAAGATATAGAATGAGTTCAAGGCTAGCCCAGGCAACTTAGACTCTGTATCAAAAATCAAAAGAGCTGGTAATGTAGCTAAATTTATCTTCTTGTCATGTGCAAGGCCCTGGGCTCAGTCCCCAGCACCACAAAAGAGGAAGTGATGGGAAGGGTGGAGGTGGGAAGGAGGGGAGGAAGGACAGAGGAAGAAATCAGGAGAGAAATATACAAACGACTAGCAAGCACATAGTAAACGTTCCGTTGCCGAATCCTTGGCTGATCGTAGGAACTGAATCCTATATAATGTTGATTAGCAAACTTCAGCCATGCTCAAATCCTGGTTCAGTGTGGTCTACAAGCTAAGGATAGTTTTACGTTTAAACAATCAAAAGCAGAATAGTATTTCATGACATGTGAAAAATTATAGCAATCCCAAATTTCAGTGTGTATGCATAACATTTTATTGGAGCACAGCCACGCTCCTCTATTTACAGTCTCGTGGCTTTGTGTAAGTGACAAGTGTCAAGTGGTTATGGCAGAGACTGTATGGCTCTCAAAGCTTGAAACATTATCTGGCCTTTTACCAGGAACTTGTGCTCCCAAACACTGCTTTTCAGGTCCTTAATGTCTTTAGGATGGGTGTGTATTATTCACAGTGAAGCTGGCCTTAGTGACACCTGCTCCCAGGCTTTATCCAAACACTGCTGTATCGGTCTTTAGTATCTTTGGGACAGGTATGTATCAATCACAATGAAGCTGGCTTTTCTGGACACAGCAGCCTCAAACCAGAGTGGCCTACTCAACAGAGGGGCTTAGTTTTCCTCTCTCTCTCTCTCTCTCTCTCTCTCTCTCATACACACATACACACTCACACACACAAAACAAAGAAGTGTGGTTAGGACTGGTGGTGCACACCTTTAATCCCAGCACTTGGGAGGCAGAGACATGAAGATCCTGAGTTTGAGACCAGCTTGGCGTACATATAGGGTTCTAGGCCAGCCAAGGCTACATAGTGGGACAGGAAGAGTGAATGAGCCTGGAGCTGGCTCAGTTGGGAAAGTGGTTGCTGTGCAAACGTGAGAACCTGACTTCAAATCCACAGTGGCCACATAAGAAGCCAGCAGCAGCCCTGTACCTGCAATCCCAGGGAGACCTCTGGGGTTCGCTGGCCAACCAGTCTACACAAATTGATGATTGATGAGCTCCAGGCCCAGCGAGAGACCCAGTCTCACAGCCCTGGGTGGAGGTGGCTCAGGATGTAAAGTACCTGCCGTGGAAGCCTGACACCCTGAATTTCCCCACAATGAAAGAAAAAGTGCACTGGGGTAGCACATGCTTATTATCCTAGTACTGAGGAGACAGAGAGAGGCAGAACCCTGCGACTTGCTGCCAGCCAGCCTTAGTCTATCTGGCAAATTCCAGGCCAGAAAAAGACATTATCTCAAAAAAAAAAAAAGTGGCCAGCACCCAAAGTTAACTTTTGGTTTCTACATACACATGTGCGTGCACACACATACACAATCAAAAAAGGGAAAAAAGACACATAGTTTATGGCTGAATAGACCTCCATCTAAATAAAACTAGGGTCCCATTACTAGGCAAAGACAGTAGATGAGAGCTGGACAACCAGCTGCCCAGGCCTGGGAACAAGAGGACCCTGTATCCTTACCGTCACACTTCATACAGTGCTTGCCTTTAAACACACAAGCTCTGAAGTACCATTTGCCCTTTGCTAGCACAGATCTTCTCAGCTTCCTCAGGTCTAGCTCTTCACAAAGCAGAGTTTATGAAGCCTGTAGGCTTTACAGCTTCACTGTGGAACAATGAGAGCATGGAAGTTCAGAGAGTGCCCACGGCACACTTGCTCGCTCTGGTTCCCAGTGACGGAACTCACCAGGCAGTGGTGGTGCCACTTTGATCCCAGCACTCAGGAGGCAGAGGCAGGCAGATCTCTGTGAGTCTGAGGCCAGCCTGGTCTACAGAGTGAGTTCCAGGACAGCCAGAGTGACAGCAGAGAAACCCTGTCTGGGAAAACCAAACAACAACAACAAAAAAAAAACAAAAACAGGTCTCCAGCCCCAAGTCCTTCTGCTTTCCTGACACACACAATATTTCTAAAGTGTGTCTTAAATACTTGATTTCTACCATTTGTACCTTCTTTGGGTCTTTTAAAGGGTCCCTTAGTGTTTCTATGTGACCCTCTAGAGACATTCAGTAGTGGTTCAGTCAGGAGGGCTGAAGATCTGACAAGGATAGAGAACCAACCTACAAGATGGATCCAGACATGTCCACTCCCAGTCCTCACGGTCTGGGGTTGGGGATTTGGTTCAGTGGTGGAGCACTTGCCTAGCAAGCATACGGCCCTGGGTTTGGTTTAAGAGCTAAGGCTCTTGGGGAGAGGAGCAGGAGTGATAAACCACAAGTCCTGTTGATTTCATCTGCTTTAATTATGATTATAAGGGGACAGTTACATTGTTGGTGGCCTTGTCTCGGGTCTATGAATCTTTTAGGATATATATATATATACCTTTGGTTTGAGAGGCTTATTTACAGAATGAGATACTGTCTATCAATTGTAGGCTATGATCCATCACACATAGGATGACACAGGGCATGAGGATCCCCTGTAAGCAGGCTTTGGGGACTCAGAACAGAGACATTTGTTTGAGCTGCTAAGAGCTCTCTGGTTATAGATGTTCCCACAGTTTAAAACTAAGCAGGTATCTACATATACAGTTTGAGGCTCATTCTTTGGTGATGTTTATCCAGATCATTACTGGGTATCCCCCATCTCTCATCCAGTCGCCTGGCTCCTTAATGTCCCATGACTAGTTACTCAGGCTCAGAACATTTGTTATCACCTAAGTAAAAGGTTTATGGCGCTTTCAGTATGGCACCCTCGTTACTTTCCATTGTTTTATCCTCCCTTCCCTTGGTTATGTTTACCAGGCCTTCAACTCAAGCATAGTGGGTCCAGCCTCTATTCTGCAGTTCATATGGCAGCTTCAGTGGTCAGGAACACTTGATAAGTCCCTTGAATATGGGGATGGCAGCATGGGGATATGGCCAGTACTCAGTTTTTCAAGAACCGGTCTTTACATTCCACGGTTGGAAGTGCAGTGCCTCTACCTGTATTTTGCAGACCACATAACATCTCATAATGGGGACAGTCCCGTGTCCCTTCTGGCAGCTGTTCTAATCCTGAGAAGGGCTGCAGGAGACATGTGGTCCAGGGGAGTCAGATCTCTAAGATGAGCTTAGTTGCGTGTGTTTTAAGGTTTGCTTCGTTGTTTCTACTCCCCCAGATGAAGGGGGGTGCCATCGAGTATGACAGTTCCACGTCATGTTTATTCTTCCCATGGTTCCCTGTAATGTCTTAGAAGTAAAATGGCTGGCATCATCTGAATCTGTGTTTCCTACAAGACCAAACAGTAGTACACTCTGTTCTAGGGTTACCTAGGTGACATTGCCAGCAGTAGCAGTCCGGGGAGAGTCTTGGAGATCAATATTATCCCATTTAGAGACTGCATTTTGAAAATTTTGTTCTGCTGAGGAAATTCCTTCTCCGAGTGAGGGCTGTATTCTCAGATAACCAGAACTGCCCTTGTAACCATCCCCCTTCCTTGCCCTGGGAAGAGGATGTTTCAAATGGACCTCATCTCAGCCCAGGTATAGAAGCTAGGACTCAGGGACTGGCTCCGTTATTCTGCCATACCCACAGGCTCTTCCAAGAGGGCTCCATGTCTTTCTTGAACACCTTACTTCAGCACTAGTGAGTGGTACATCTACAAATCTAACCACTCCTTGTCCCACAAGAATTTTAAAGGAATAGAAACATTTTGGGGCCTGTTGTTTACAGGGAAGGGGAAAGATTTCCATGTTCTTTTTACATTGTTCTAATTCCTTCCTGAGGCCGGAATAGGGATTGGGCCGGACTGTCAGCCTTCCTTCTCTTCATTCTGCAGTTCCCTGTGATCTGATCCCTCAGCTGTCCCTAGGTCTTTCTGCCCTCCCTTTTGTGGAACATGAAAAGGTGGCCAACAAGACAGGGGATCCCAGGACCTTTCATCTGGATCTCTTTGTTTCTTTTAAAGACAGGATGTGTTAGTTACTTTTCTGCTGCTGTAATAAAACACCACAAGCAAAAGCAACTTATGGAAGAAACAGTTTATTTTGGTTTATGGTTCCAGAGGGATAAGAGTCCATCATGGCGGATAGGCAATGGCAGCAAGTGGCAGGCATGGTGGCCAGAGCAGGAAGCAGAGAGTCATATCCTCAACTGGGAGCATGAGGCAGAAAGCAAACAGGAAGTGGGACAAGACTATAAACACTCAAAGCCTTGCCCCAGTGACATACTTCCTCCAGCCAGGCTCCGTCTCCCAAAGGTTCCTCAACCTTCTCAACAGTGTTGCCAACTAGGGACCAAGTGTTCAAACATCTGAGCGATGGGAGACATTTCTCAAACTACCGCACAGGATCTCACTATGTAGCCCTGGCTGGCCTGAACGTAGAAGAAATCTACCTGCTTCTGCCTCCCATGTGCTGTTACTGAAGGCGTACACTATCACACAGGGCTTCCCTGGTCATTTTTTTTTTTTTAAGGGAAAGGAGTTAATTCCTTCATTATATAGAGCATACTGTTTCTTCCTGAGAGGGTGGGATTTTATCATTAACATAAAGGATTAGAGCCTGGTGTGCCCAATCTTCTGGGCAAGTGTAACCCCCATTTCACATCAAGATCGCCCCATCCCTGCTGCCTCCAAACAAGGGATGCTACTAGCTCTTATTCAGGCCGAGCCCCCCAGAGCCTAGTGCCAGAGTTACCATAAGGAACCTAAAGAATGTGCAAGGCCAGCACTTGGTCCCCAGGGAAGGAGAAAAAAAGGAACTAAATAAACATTGACAAGTCTGCCTGGAACTCTTGAACTTCCTCTGAACTCACGTTAGAATTCACTTAAGGCTGAGAGAGAAGTGGAACAGGACTGTGTCCAGAAATCACGACCAAAGACTCAGAGCATGGGGATGGGAGTGTGACAAACCTTCTGGAAAAGCTGACTGTACGTTCCGAGGGACAGCCAAATCCTGCATCAGAAACTGGCATATGGGAAGAGATACAAAGGCCACAGCCCCGAGAGGGCAGGTGTTCCTGCAGTACGTGCCTGGCTGTGGATCCAAACAATTTAAGAGGAAAATGACATAATAGAGAAAGAAATAGAATGTTTAATTTATTTAGTTTAGGTTGGAAGTGGATAAAGAGAATGTTTAAATAAATAAATAAATAAATAAATAAATAGATAAATAAATAAATAGAAACAAACAAAACCAGGGTCTCGTGTTGCCCAGACGGGCTTCGGATAGGTTACGTGGCTCAGAATAACCCTACCCTCTATCTCTTGAGTTCTAGGATCTCAGATGTGGGCCACCATGCCTTGCTGGGAGAGAGAAATTTTATCTTGCTTACAGCAGTGTCACCATTTATAGAATAGATGAAACAAACACCAGGCAATTTGAATATACAAATATAGCTGGAGCCCAAGAGTCAGCAGAGGTAGAAGCCAGGTTTGTTCCTGGACCAGGCCCCTAGGCCTGGCCAATCCCACTCCCAACTATTTTTCCTAATATCCAGGGACCAGTCATAGATGGGCAAGGGGGAGGGCAGCAGGTAGAGGTACAGGCCTAATGTGGACATTTGGTGGACAAGGGGTACTGACTAAGTTTGCTAACAATTCATCTGGGTGTCAAAAGAGGACCCTAGGCTGGGGTATATCACTCCCTGTTAGCATGCATGGGGCCCTGGGTTCAAACCCAGCCCTGTCACAAAACAAACAAACAAAAACTAAATCAACAGAAACAGAGGATCCTGCATACTTTGGCCTCCAAGGTCCCAGAACAGCCAGGCCATCCTTCATCCTCGTGGAGGGAGGAATGCTTTCAATGGTCTGCAAAGCAGAAAATCAGATGCTTCCAGTGATGAGTGGAGCAGAGGAAAAGAAGCAGTGTACAGCTGTGGGCAGCACTGCCTGACAGCTGCTGGACCGTGGAGCTTCTGTGTCCCAGGATGACCTTCCCAATGAGGGATAGGAAGAAGGCTTGTGAAGAAGAGAAATCGCAAAGCGGGGAGGGGGACTGGCGCTGTGTAAGGCTGAGGCAGAGATGCAGATGGTGAGTGAGAGCTGCTGTGTAGAAAACAGCACGAGCTAGGCTGGTAGGGCAGGCAGGGTCCATCAGGCGGGGCTGTGGGGATTTTAAGATGGAGACCTATGTTGCCCAGGCTGGCCTTGAACTCCCCAGCTCAAAGCAATCCTTTAGCCTCAGCTTCCAGAATAGCCGGCACTGTAGGCACTTGACTCAGTACTAGGCAATATTTTGTTCTTGATCCCAAGAACGAAGGAAGCATCTTAAGTATAGGGTTCCCATTTAACGTGAGAAAGAAAATGGACCATCTACCTTGGTGACGATGCTGAGAAAATAGAAAGCAGGAGAAGGGTCGACACTCGAGCTCTCATGGCTTCCTCCTTTTCGTGGGCTTTCATGGAGCCCACCTCCATCAACCTAATCCAGAGCATCCCTCGAAGGGGTGCCCAGCCTTACCTCTTTAGTCTAGATCTTGCCAAGCTAACAATAACCATCACAGGGGAGGT
Organism: Cricetomys ansorgei; assembly: GCA_026225945.1. NCBI lineage: Eukaryota > Metazoa > Chordata > Mammalia > Rodentia > Nesomyidae > Cricetomys > Cricetomys ansorgei. The sequence goes on along the minus strand of JAMJFZ010003746.1, from coordinate 4,580,265 downwards.
CTAGCAGCTAAAAGGCAGCTCCTGGGGAGTGAAGAGAGGGATATTGCAATGGACAGAAGCCTGCAGAGGTGGGTGGAAAGGCATGTGAAAACCGGACGTCTACATCCCAGGCTGGCCAAAGGTCACGGTGCTGATGGAAAGTCCGTCTCTGGGGGACAGAAAACCTCAGATGCACAGCTGGCACAGCGGGGGCCGATCAGTTAACATGATCTAAATCTGATGGAATCACATAAGGCCTTCCTTTAGTTGGCTGCCTTGTGCTCTGTAATTGTTTTAAGGGCCTGGCGGTGTAGGTCAGGTAAAGCATGTGCATTGCGTGGAATTCCATCCCCAGCATCAAATAAGTACCCAGAAGAAAAGGACTGGATTGGATTGGATTCTGAGACAAGGCCATACTCTGTAGCCCTGGCTAGCCTGAAACTCAACTATGTAGACCAGGTTAACCTCTAACTTACTGATATCTGTGTATCTCTGCCTCCTGTGCTGGAATTCAAGACCTGTGACACCGTATCTCGCTCAATTCAGATTTTAATCGAGTCTTCCCAAGAGATACTTTTGTTCCCACTCTTTCTAATCTTTGCTCCGGGTGGATAACATGAGTTCTGTAGGGAAATGAGCTGATCTCTTCTTCTTCTTCTTCTTCTTCTTCTTCTCCTCCTCCTCCTCCTCCTCCTCCTCCTCCTCCTCCTTCTCTCTCTCTGTCTCTCTCTCTTTCTCCCGCCCTCCCACATTCAAACCAAAACACCATTTATTACTAGAGAAAAATCATGCCCTGACCTGAAAATGTTGACACGGAATGCCTTTGCTTCGCAAGTACAGCGGTTTTATTATTCCGTGATAGAGATGGGGAAACTGAGGCCCTCTCTGTGGAATGGAGGCCTTCTGGCCTGTGGCTTGGGGAGCCAGGCCTTCCTCAAGCTCAAGGAAGCCATAAAATGGAATAAACATGGAGTGCTTCATGCTTCTGAGGAGCGGGGCAGATACAGCAACACCAGGCAACGGCAAGGAGACAGGCTTGGGAGATAAAGTCACCCACCGTCCTGGCTCCTGGCTCCCGGCCACCGGCCAGCTCAGTTCTTCCTTCCCCCAGTATCACAGAGGCCATTAGAACAGGGAGTGTCGACAGCTGGCCAATCAGATGAGGTCTGAAGACTGGTGGGGAAGGAGAGGAGTGGGGTGGCCATCCTGGAACCCTGGGGGTAGGGCAGAGGACCCGTGTGCTAGTGAAGAGCCAAAGAAAATCTTGGGGGTGGGGGAGAAGGGGCAGTGCGGACTCGTCCTGTTTGTTCTGTTACCACATGCTTTCTGACTTTCAGTTTCCTGAAAGCAAAGTCCACAGGAGCATATATATTAGTTTGGCTACAGACACAACCTAATTGTGTGTGTTATCTATATGCACTCATGCATAACAGCACTGATGCACATACAGGCACACAGACTATCCACCGGTGTGAGATGGTATAGATCTGGGTGCATGTAGACGTGCAAGGGCAGTGAGGAGGGAAGGGACAGGCTGCAAGCCGAGCTTTGTGCCAGTCACACCTTGACAGCTATTAGGTCCAGATACCTTAGGTGAGCACGGATGACTCCTGCCCCTTGGTAGGCTTCTAACAGCCTTGTGATGGCGGTAATGCCACTAGCCAGGCTTCATCATAGTCCCTCGCTATTAGTAAAAGGAGGAGCTGAGCCTCTTAGCCATTGTGAAGTTCCTAAACCCAAGAGCTCTGCTCAGAGGAGGGAGTGGGACACTGCAAAGGTGAAAGCTACTGGGAACCTGAGCCAGCACCCCAAAGCACCCTCTTCAGACCTCTGGTTTAAGGACTTTTGAATCTAAGCCGATTTCCTCGCTTAAGTCCACTGAAAACCACACAGCTCTTGCCCACCCCCATTTCTATCTCAAATTCTGTACTGCAAGCAAGTTGTCCTGCTCTCTGTCTCCTGGCTAGAGCTGGAGAGTCCCTGCTCTGCGGCTTGGCTTGTTCATTCCCTTGCTCCAGAATGCACCTGTCCACCCCGACCCCAATCCAAACATCAGTTCCTCCCTCCGGAAAGCCTTGGCTGATGGAGAGCCATACCCTGGTTCTGTCAGTGGCAGTGAGGCCCTGGCTGAAGACACGGTTGCCCAATACCACCCTTTGGTATCCCGAGGAGTTCTTTCAAAGACTCAGGTGATGCCAGGATCCTTGACTCTGCAGCAGAAAAGAATTTCAAGAAAAACCAGTATGAAGCAGAGTTCAGTTTATTATGAAGAGAATTGTTATTGTTGGCTTAGTTTCTAACAGATTTAAGCACAATGATTAATAGAAACAATTAAAGATAAGTCACAGTTAGGGTGTGTGGAGGGGCAACTTCCCAAAAGAGAGACTTGCTTAGTTTTCTTTACAATCATCTTACATGGAATTTGGTAGGCTCTGAACATCTGCAAGTGTTGCTAAGAAACAAAAGTGGTTCCTGGAGTGTACTGAATGGAGTTACCTCCAATGAGGTACAACCCAGGGTCACGAAAACTGCAGGAAAAGTTAAGGTATTGTCATTGTAAATAACAGTGTGCTCTCGTGTGGAAATTTCCAGAACATATCTGGGAAAGGAAGACAGTCATGTATACTCATCGTGGTTCACTGTTACTTTAGTATTCTTATTGGAAAGCTTTTTGTTTGTTTAATTTTATTTTATGTTTTGAGAAAAGGTCTCTGCTATGTAGCTCTGGCAGGCCTAGGGCTCACTATGTTAACCAGACTGAACTTGGATCCGCACCTATTCTCCTGGTTCTGACTCCTGAGTGCTAGGATTGCAGACATTCCCCATCACAGTCAGCTGAAAAAGTCTCCAAACCGAAGGAATAGTGTCTTTCTATAGGCAACCTTCACAACAAATTCTGCTGGAGTTTTTGATTCTCAGCTACAAGGGACAAGATGAAGGGTTTCTTTCCCTTCCCTCAACCCCTAATTTTCCTGTCTTTCTACTTCATCTTAGCTCTTGTTTACAGGACTCTCACCACTAGCCATCTGAGCTCACAGAAGAGTAGCTTTCTTGGGTGTGTGCCCATCTCCTGAAGCAGATAACAAACTCAGCTTCCTCATCAAAGACCTGCCTGAGTGAACCAGAGGCCCTGCTACAGCTAGCTTCCTTCTCAGGCTAGAAAGTATCTAGAGTCTGTTTCATAGCTATTCAGACTCAGTACCATTCCCATAAAGACTATGCAGGCTTAATAAAATATCGCCCATCCAGCCACGCATGCCTATGGCCAACTTAGAACTAACAGTCTACCGAGTCTGTTTCTTCTTTGGAGTACCTCAGGAAGATGAGTTGGTTTTGTTTTGTTTTATTTGTTTGTTTGTTGTTTGTTTTTTTATAGAATCTCATTACATAGCCTTGTCTGCTGGCCTGGAACTTACAATCAGAAATGAAAGATCTAAACATGCCACACATAAGACTTTATGTCTGGTCTCTGGTCTCTTATGTCAGTAGACATGATCTACTGATCTACTACCATGAAGGAGCATGAATGGTTCCCAGGCACAGAGGTATAGGTAGGCCAGGATCTTAGGATATGATTTTCTGGCTTACTGCCTCAAGCCATGGATCGCCTCCTGCTTTCCACCCATGGGGCCTCCTACAATAGAGGATTTATCCAGTCTTAGCCAAACCTGTACACGAGGAAGGACAGGACTCACCTCAGACTGTGTAAGAAGCTATGTGAAGGAGGATGGAGTTCCTACGACACACCCTCTGTTTCTCTCTGCCCTTGAGCTTAGCTATGTCTAATAGCAATAGAAGCAGGATTCCAGGGACAGACCTGTCCCTTCCACCCCGGCCTGGACAAAGCCTTGGGCAGGATGGTGCCCCAGTACTCTCTCCACTTGACATGAGATGTCTTCATTAGAAAGCTTTTATTACTGGGCTTCATGGTACATGCCTATAATCCCAGCACTTGGGATGTGGAGGCAGGAGGATCAGAAGTTCAAGGTTATTCTTGGCCAGCCTAGGCTACATTAGATTTTGTTTACAAAGGAGGGGGGGGCTCCTGCAAATGACAGGCAATGTCATATCCTCCAGCAGCAACTGGGCTCCTAGTTTTACAACACTGTGGTGAGGAGGTTCTAACTAAGCCAAACGGGATGAAGTAAAGGGACAGGGATGCGTTCATAGACTCTTAAAGCTAAGAGTGTTAAAATTCATTGGCTTAAAAATAAATATTTATCCTCTAGACAAGCGTGTAGATCCGGAGAGGAAATTAATTGCTAAGTGGCATAAAAACAGGTCATAACCACCCCTAACAGATGTGAGTCACCCAAAGAACTTGGTCTTGTGTCTTTCATTTCAAGTCCCTGAGCCAAGCAAATCTGGGAGCAGCTTGGATTACAGCTGGAAGAGCCACCAAGCCCAGGAGACCCGGCTGGAGACTGCAGAGGGCAGGCCTCTGTCTCCAGGGAGCAGGGGAGTGATGGACAGAGATGAGGCAGAGGAAATCCCGTACCACCTGTCACCCTGCTACAGGAAATGCAGAGCTCAGGCTGGACTTCGGACCCTTCCTGATTTGATGAGACACACACTGATGGACAGCTTTCCAGAGAGCAGGGTATCGGTAGCACAAATCTAGAGTTGGGAGTTTGAACTAAGTCTCCACAGAAATCGCCTAAAGCAGTGCTTCCCACCGCCTGAGTGAACGAAGTGCCAGCCGCTGTGACTTCTGAGCATGCTGTCATGGAGGAAAGAAAGCCCAGGCTGAAAAGGAGCAACCCTTCGCAGCGCAAACGGGTTCAAGACACAAGCCTGCTCTGAAAAGATGAGCATATCCAAATGAATGCAGTGCTGGTACCCACAACCTGCTGCAGGCCGAGCTCGGGCTACCCTGTAGGGAGATGGATTACCCTTCCAGAACCATGACTAAAAACCTAATCAGGACAGTCCTCCCAGAACCCACTTCTTACCCCTGATAAAAGAAAGACAGGTTTGGGAAAGCATTCCAGTTCTACTTTTGAGACTATCTACTCAAAACATAATGCGTACCTACTGTGGATAAACAGCCTGGTATTGTTATGAATTGACAACGAAAAAAGGAGTTGTCCATGTGGGGAAGAGAGGTCAGCACCGTGTACAGGTATAGTCCTCCTACACTTCCTGCACACTTAATACTTCATAGAATAAGAACCTAACATCACATTTCTTCCTTTGTCCAGACTGGGTAGCTTAGGTTTACATTTAGTGCCCCAGGGCTGGTGAGTTGGCTCAGTGGGTAAAAGAGCTTGTAAGACATGCCTGATGACCTGAGATTGATTCATGGAACCCATGATGGAAATCTCTGGGAAGTTGTCCTCTGACATCCACACGTGTACACACACACACACACACACACACACGGGGTGGAGGGGTGTATAAATTTATTTTATATTTACTTATGTTATTATTTTTTTGTGTGTATGGGTGTTTTTCCTGCATGTGTGTTTGTGCACCACATGTGTGCCTGGTGCCTGCTGAGGTCAGAAGAGAGTGCCAGATCCCCTGGGAGTTCACAGATGGTTGTGAGCCACCATGTAGGTGCCAGGAATAAAACTTGAGTTCTCTGCGAGAGCAGCAAGTGCTTTTAACCACTGAGCCAAATCTCTAGTCCCGTAAATACAAATTTTAATAAATACATTTTGTGCCCTGGGTGTGGAAGTCAGGCAAATAGTCTATCACTGAACTATATCTCCAGCCCTCAGGCATTCTCTTAAGGAAATTAAACTCCGAAAATAACATTAGGTATTTTTGTAATTAAATATTCAGTTTTTGTACAGCTCTAGTCTGTGGGAGGAAAAAAAACTATAAAATTTTACAGGCAGTTTGTCCATTCCATTGTGATAAATTTAGTTCCCAAGTTTATCTGTTATCCAAAACCGCCTGACATGAGTTTTATATTAAATATGGTTTTAACACTCAGACCTTGACTCATAAGAGAATTTATGAAGGTTATATTACTATGTCACATTATCTCCTAGCAATTCTGCAACAGCCTTCAAGCCCTTTTGTCAAGAGGCCAACCTGGGCTACATAGCTCATGAGACCCTGTCTCAGAAGGGGAAGGGAGGGGATGTAGCTCAGTAAGTAGAGTATTTGCCTAATCATTTCCCCTTTGGGCCTGGCCTAGTTTTTGGAAGCCAATTTTCAAAATATTCAAAAGCAATAGATTCTTCTTTCTTTCTGTCAGTTAGTTTCTTTACATCCTTTCTTCCTGGAGAACTGCTAATTGCTCAGAAGGCTTGAGGATGTGCAGGACCGAGGCTATGCCCACTTTTCTTCTGGCCTAAGTGCCTCCCTGCTTCCCTTCTTCTCCTCCCAGGGAATTAGCATGCCAGCCCGTGTTACATCTCACCTTGGCAGGTGGTCTGTGATATCACTCTGCATCTTACCCTAAAGAGATCTATCAACCTTGTGGTTTTGCCTAGCAGCTTCCCTCATCCTCCCATACAAGCTCAGCCCTTCCTGACACCTGCACTGTTGCTTATTTAATGATCAGGTCAGTGGTAACACACTGGAATAAGAACATGGGTGGTTGAAGACATAGCTCAGGGTAGAGGCTGTGCTCAGTGCTCAGCTTGTATGAGGCCCTGGGTTCAGTTTACACAGACACACAGACACAGACACAGACACACACACACACACACACACACACACACACACACACACACACACACGGACACACGGACACACGAACCACACAGAGTTTAATATCAGAGGATAACCAAGGACAGCGGTTCTCAACCTTCCTGTGTCTCATGTTGTGGTAACCCCTAACCATAAAATTATCTTCATTGCTACTTCATAATTGTAATTTTGCTACTGTTATGAATTGTAATGTGTATTGTAATTGTAATGTACTATATGATCCGCAGACGGTCTTAAGTGACCCCCGTAAAAGGGTTGTCCAACCCCTAATGGGGTTGTGACCCACAGGTTGAGAAGTGGGTGTTGGCCGAGGGCTTAGTAACATAAGTCTTAGTAACAGCTATGGTGTTAAGGCCATCACTAGAGTCTAAGTGGAAGAACTGACAAGATGCAGGCTCCCTGCTTTACAATGGGACCTCAAAAAGCTCACCATTTCTTCAAATACTCCCTCCCTAAAACCTACTGTACAGTTTCTTGCTTATTGAGGTTATTTAAACAATAAGGAAATACTGAGTTTTTCTGCCAACAACAAACCTGCAAACAAGTCATTGTAGTATCCCAGAGAGTTTGGAAGATCCAGTGTAGGTAGTCCAAACATATGAGAATGGCCGTACATTTCTAGAGAGTGGGTGGTAAATGGGAGAGGAAAGGTTAGAAAAGCAAAAAAGCCTTAAGATGTTCATGCCAATTGGGTGGAGTGGTTCCTGCCCGCAATCCCACCATCGGGAGACTGACAAAGAGGGATTTTTTTTACTTTTTATTTTTTTTTACTTACAAAGGTATGATCTTGCTATGTAGCCCCGGCAGGCCTGGAGCTTGCTATGTAGTCCAGGTTGTCCTGGAACTGAGAGATCTCCCTGCCTCTGCCTCCAAAGTACTGGGAGTATGAACTGCCACACCTGGTCTTGACAGACTTTATCTCAAAAACAAGGGAGGGGGGAATGTAATTTGGTTTGCCTAATGGTTTTCCCTTCCTATCCTGCCTCGTATAATACAAAATGCTTATGAAATGTAAATTATGAATTGTCACGTAGGTTATATGTCTGTATTGGTTAGGATGACTACTGCCATGATGAAACACTTTGACCAAAGCAACTTGGGGAGGGGGAATTATTGGGCTTACATTTCCTCATCATTGTTCATCATAGAAGGGATTCAGGACAGGAACTCAAACAGGGCAGGGGCCTGGAGGCAGGAGCTAAAGCAGAGGCCATGGGAGGGGTGCTGCTTACTGGCTTGCTCCCCATGACTTGTTCAGTCTGCTTTCTTATAGAAAGAAGACCACCACCCCAGGAGTGGTCCCCTTCCCCATTAATCACTAATTAAGAAAATGCCCTATAGCTCGATCTTATGGAGGTACTTTCTTTTTTTTTAATTTAATTTAATTTTTATTTCATGAGCATTGATGTTTTACTTGCATGAGTATCTGTGTGAGGTGTCAGATCCTCTGGAACTGGAGTTATAGACAGTGGTGAGCTGCCAAGTAGGTGCTAGGAATTGAACCTGGGTCCTCCAGAAGAGCAGCCAGTGCTCTTAACCACTGAGCCATCTCTCCAGCCCCTGGAGGCATTTTCTTTAGTGAGGTTTCCTCCTCTCAGATGACTTTAGCTTGTATCACATTGACATAAAACTAGCCAGCACAATATTATATATCACTTTAAATAATGGTTTTGGTTGGGGTTAGAGCACAGGTCCTATCCCCAACAGCAGCTCCTAAGATATATCCCAATAACACATAAACCAGCATGATGGCACACACCAGTAATCATACCAGTAAGGAGGTGGAAGCATCAAGAACAGAAATGTTCAAGGTCATCCTTAGTGAGTTCAAGGATAGCTTGGGGCTAGAGATCCTGCCCCCCCCAAAAAAATTTATTCCCTTTGACCAAGTATTATTCTAAGATTCCATCACAAAGAAATGTATACAAACATGTGCGAGAATTATGGAGAAGGGGGGTGGAGAATGGTATTTCTGTTTATCTGCCATCAATAAAAATTGGAAATAAATATCTAACAAAAGAAAAATTATGCATATATATGCATAATTATAGGCCCCAGTGAGACACTCCCTCCACAAAGGCCACAACTCCTAGACCTACCCAAAGAGCACTGCCAACTGAGGACAAGTATTCAAATGTCAATGGTGACAGAGACATGTGTGTATATATGTATATATACACATACACATATCGGCTGTGACAGAGTCAGAGACATAAGCTATAACTCCGTGCTGGTACCTCAAAGTTTGAGGGGGTCTCTTTATATTTTAGGACTGCAGCAAAACCCGATCAGAAGAAGCCAGTGTGGAGCAGAGTTGGGGTTTACGTAGACTTTAAGCACAACGGTTGAGAGAGATAAAGAAAGATAAAGAGGAAAGCACCAGAGCATGGCATGGGTGTGGATTTCTCTAGGAGAGAGTCATACTTCCTTGTCTTTCCTTTAGTCAGACATGGGGTTTGGGTGGATTTTGAACCCATTCTCTTCAAAGGGTTACTAAGGAAGCTAAGTGAGATGATAGGGTAGTTCCTGAGAAGAAGGATTGTGATAGAGAAAGCAAAAGTCCGACCCGCAGGGATGCTGTAAGCTAAGGCATCTTCACCGCAGACCTGGTTAATAGTCTTGTGATTTCCCCGAGAATGTCTGGGAAAAGGAACTGTGGAGGTTTGAATGAGAATGTTCTCCACAGGCTCTGACATTTGACTACACCTCAGTTGGTGGCGTTCTTTGGATAGGTCTAGGAATTGTAGCCTTGGGGGAGGAAGGAAGTCCCTGGGAGCAGGCTTTGAGGTTTTCAGTTCACTCTGTCTGCTTCCTGTTTGAGGTTCCAGATGGAACAGCTGCTCCTGCTGCAGCGATTGCCTGCTGTGAGGGCCTTGTATCCCTCTGGAACCATAAGCCTACATAAATTCTTCTTCCTCTTTAAATTGGCCTGGTTGTGATATCTTATTACAGCAATAGAAGAGTAGCTAATACAAGACCCTACCCAAAATCATACCTGTTCAGGACTCAGCCTTGTTCGTTGTCATTGCGAGAGGAATACGATAATCTCTCTGTGTCGGCAACCTTCATAGCAGTACTAATTGCACCAGAACTCTGTCTTCTCGGCTGGCAAGAGACTTCAGATTCCAAGGAGGAAAGTTCCTATGCCTTTTTGTCTCTCTATCCCGCCTGACATAGATGTGAATATTAACTTTGGCCTTTTTTGGGTAGAGGGTTATGCGTGACCCCTCCCCCTCTCTCCTCACTATGTAGTCCTGGTTTTCCTGGAAGTCCTATGTGGACCAGGCTGACCTTGAATTTGTGGTGATGCTCTAGAACCTGCTTCCTGGCTGCTGGGACACTGATATGTAAGTCAGGGCTCTATGAAAATTTATGAAGATTTATGAAGATTGAGTTAGTCTTAAACTTACTGGGTAGTAGCTGAGGATAACTTTGAACTTCTGATCCTCCTGCCTCCACTTCCCAAGTGCTGGGATTATAGATATGTACTGCCATGTCCAGTTTTTGATTTTTTTTTTTACTTACCAAATTTTCTAAGATAAGCTTTTAATTTTTTATGGGGGAGACAGGTCTCATTATGTATCCCTGGCTGGCCTGGAACTTGCTATGTAGACTAAACTGACTAGACCCTGGACTCAGAGATCTGCTTGCTTCTGTCTCCCAAGTGCTCAGATTAAAAGAGTGTGACACCACTCTTGGCTCAATTTTAATTTTAAAAAGGGAGGGTGAGACAGATGAAATTCATAAGGAAAGGGAGAGAAATGACCAGAGATTCTAGGTGTTCCAGGGAGTTTCCCCCAGTATACTCCAGGGCCGGATGATTCAATGGGCACCTCCAACTGTGTGTTCAGTTGACGTGGGTAGGAATTCTAGGCCTGTCACTTACTCTGCTGTATGAAAAGTGACTTCCTCACAAGCAAGTCACTTCTTGTTTGAGTTCTTAGGCCTTTAATCTGTAATTATTAGATGTACATTTTTATAGGCTGACGAAAGGATTAGATAGCAGAACCAAAAAGGGCCAGGGGGGACACACTGCCAAGACATAGTAAAAACAGGCTCCCTTCCCTTATTCTAGAACTGGAGCTAAGCACGCGCTCATTCCCAGGGAGAACAGACACCGATGCAGAGTGTGGTCACTTGAGCTGCAGCCCCAATCCTGTCAACTCCAAACCTCACACTAGCACCTACGGAAACTCAGGGAATGCTATGCAGTGATTAAAAACTAAAGGATCCCCCGTGGGGACAAGCAAGATCCTCTTCCTCACTGAATCATGAGTCAAGGGTCAGCCTCTTCTGAGGGCTCTGGCTGAATCATCTGCTTTCTCCAGCGGAGCCTCAGCTGGATGTAATGCTGAAGCCAGTGACCTTAAAAACAAAATCCTATGATGCTCTTTCCTCTCTAACTGCAATGCCGCATGTACATGCTCTTAGGAATGTATTTAAATCTATCCTGTCTGCCATCTAATTTATCTCAGGTTCCATGAGCCATGACAGTGCAGGGGGTTGTTTGGAAGCCTGAAGGGGACTACCCCAGCTCCAGTACCCAAATGTGCTCCTAGAACAGGGAGAAAGGCATATGAGTTGAACCCAAAAGGGGTTCTTCAACTACAACCCTCAGACAGGGAGCCAGGTGCCGATCTCCACGGTCACTAGCGCCTCATCCGGAGCTCATCAAGGTCCCAAGACGGGCTGGATTCTGAATGCCCAAATCCTGAAAGTTGAAATCCTCAAAGTTCAAAATTCCTAAAATGACAATCCTAAAATGTAGAACTAGGACCTGGGAAGCAGAGGCAGGAAGATCAGCAGTTCAAAGTCAGCCCTGCTGCTGGAGACGCTCTCTCAATGCATACCTCTAATCCTGGCACTAGAGGCAGGCAGATCTCTGAATTTGAGACAAGCCTGGTCTACATAACGAGTTCCAGGCCAGCCAGAACTACACAGTAACAGTGTCTCAAAACAAAAACAAAAGCAAAACTCAAGCAAAAACAAAATAAAAGTAAATAAAAAACAGAAAGAAAGGAAGATTAGAATTCCAGATGCTGAAATCCTGAAACTCAAAACAATTCCTGATGAAAAAGAGGTCTATCTGAGACGTATAAGAAGCTAAATTTGGGGACTGAATCAATCCATTCTCAGTTGTACACAAGACAATGGTCAAGTTATTTGCTTTCTTACTACTTTCTGCCCTTTCACACAGCACCATGCTGCCTTCAAAAAACTTTCCCTTAGCTGGTCATAGTGGCACACAGTCTCAACATTCGGGTGGCTGAGGCAGGAGAATGGTAAGTCTGGGGTCAACCACAAGAGCCCTGCTGCAAGAAAAATAAAAGGACAAAAATGCTCCGTATAAAAGAATGAAAAGAATTCGACCAGCCCGCATTCTGAACGAAGGACTCCAGCTGATACAGGGTGTGGGAGCATAGGAAACCGGGAACCACTCTCAGTCAGGAATTTGCCTGTCAAAGCAGATAGACCTCTTACGTTTCCCAACAGATTTACATAGAAGAGCTAGCTCATGCTCCACTTTGGCCAACATTGTTCTTGCTGGTTTTTTGTTTATTTGTTTGTTTTTTAATCAGATATAAATAATCCATGTTCCACAGATCTGAAAATTCTGAAACTTATGTACGCATTTATGTATTCTTGACTACACAGCGAATCACTTTATAAATGTATGATTGAAGGTTCGGTGAATTAAGTAGAAAAAACGGAAGGAAGCATTTCGAATGACTCTCTAAACCATAATGACAGATTTGGAATTAAGTACAAGCAAGCATTTGGTAAATGAATTTTAAGGTATTGCCGAGAAAATTTATTTTTGTTCCATTCAGCCCAATGCATTTGGTGGAGAAGTCAGATGATTGAGGAAAGAGATGTGGAAACAAGCTTCATTTGGCCAGCACTCAGGAGGTGGGGGGGGGGGGGGACACCCAAGTTTGAGATCAGCCTGGGCTACACAGACTCTGTCTTTAAAGGAAAAAAAAACAAGGCCAGGTATGGTGGCTCACATCTTTAATCCCAGCACTTGGAAGACAGAGGCAGGTGGATCTCTGTGAGTTCAAGGACAGCCTGGTCTATATAGTGAGTTCCAGGACAGCCAGGGCTATGTAGAAAGACCCCATCTAAAAAATAAAAATAAAAAATAAATTAACAACAACCAAAAAAAACCAAAAAAAACCAAAAACCTGTCTACATTGGCTTTCTATCCAGCTGATGAAATTCCAGGAGCTTTTAATGAGTTAAAAGGGGCATTAGCCTGAAGAAGCCAGCCAAGTTTCTAAATGGTTGGAAAATAATTAAGTGCACAGTAGGACAAGAAGCCACTTAAGCAATACTGTTGCTGTTTTGCCAGCTTTGTTTCTGCCAGATCTGTGGTCTGCGTATGAGAGTGTGTAGAATGGATGCCATATGCCCCCAAAAAACACAGAAGCAGGCCTGAGACATGAGAACACGTATGGGGGGGTGTTCCTGTCAGTGTGTATAAAACCATACACAGAGGAGGTCTCAAAAGAGCCATACCATGTGGAAAATGGATAGGAATGGATTATCCCAGGAGACCTATGCATCACCTTGTTGCCATGATGCACGACTTTATAGTTAATGATCATGGAAGACAGCCAGCTTTTGTGGACTACTTTGATGAAATTGAACGTGACCTTTTATTATTATTATTTTTTAATTGTGTGTGGAGCATGAGGAGGCCACAGGACTTGGGGCTCCACTCTGTCCCTCTACCACGCAGGTCCTGGAAATCAAACTCAGGTTGTCAGTCTTGGCAGCAAGTACCTTGCCTTGCCGAGCCATCATCAGCTCCCTTGGGAAAAATAAATAAATAAATAAAAATATATAAATATATATGTATATATACACACGTATACATATACACATACACAATATATGTATATATATGTGCATATATACATAACTATATGCATATGTGTGTATATAGAGATAATGTATATGAGTGTTTCCCCTACATGTATGTCTGTGCACTAAGTGCACACCATTGACCATGGAGGCTAGAAAAGGGTTTTGGATCCCCTAGCACTGGAGCCCACAGATGATGGTTAGCCACCTTGTAGGTGCTAGGGATCCAAACTAGATCCACAGGAAGAGCAGTCAGCGGTCTTAGGCACTGAGCCTTTGCTTCAGACCTTTGATGTACTTTTTTTTGTTTGCTTGTTTTTTGTTCATTTGGTTGGTTGCTTGGTTTTGGTTTTCTGAAGACAGGGTCTCACTATTCAACTCTGGCTGTCCTGGAACTCACTCTGTAAACCAAGCTGGCCTAGAACTCACAGAGATCCACCTGTCTCTGTTTTCCAAGTATTGGGATTAAAAGCCTGTGCCTCTACCCCTGGCTTGATTTATTCTTGAAGTACATTTTCTAATTTGTCCAATTTGTTTGTAGTTTTTAGTTTTATTTTTTCTTTTTTTTCCCTATTATTGTATATAGAACCTAGGTTCTATATACTAGGTAAACAATATGCTTACACATACTGGGTAAGCAACCCAACAACTGAGTTGTGTCCCCCATTCCTCACTTAAAAATTCTTCTCTCTGTTATTTTATTGTTTTGTTTGAGGGACACAGGAGTTTAAAATCACCCTTAACTTTAATACAAAGCAAGTTCAAGGTCAGCCTTATATATTTGATGAGACTCTTGCCTTTAAAAAGGAAAGAAAAAGAAATAGAATTATTTTCCAGAATAATTATATTGTTAAAGTGTTAATCTTTTAGGGTTTTAGAATTTAGAGGGTTTTCATTTTTATCATTTAGGATTATGACCTTTGGGATTGTGTCTTGGGACCATAGCCTACATTCACTACCGTCGTGAGTACAATAGTAACAAGAACAACTTAATCTGACAAGCGTTTTCTAAGACAACATTATGTCTTTCATACTATACCTCAGAGAGGTTAAGTGACCCGCTCATCATCAACTGTTTGGTCCCTTGTCTAGCTCCTCCGAGCTCACCCGCAGGGAATTCTGTTTTCAAGAGCGAGCCTAGCAAACATTCCGCCCTGTGTACAGCAGGATCCTCTGGGGCAGAAAGCCTTGGATAGTGCTGGAATTTCTAATCCTTAAAATGCTCCTATGTGTGTCTGAGGAGGGAGAGGAGGAGAAAAGAGACAGCAGGGGTGGTGTGGTTTGGGTTTGGCTTTGAGTCTAAAGAACTGGTTCTCTGGGTGGTACCATGCAGGAACTTCATTTCATTTGGGTCACTTGAGGCTCAACCGATGCCCAGGAGAGAAGCCAACGCGTCATCGCTTATCCGTTACCTTTTCTCCACAGCCTTCATCAGCTATCAGGGCAGGCGCCTGCTCCTGGTTACCGTGGCAACCGCGAGATCGAGCCAGCTCTGCTGTTGCACTGACTTCTGCAGCCCTAGCTGAGATGCAGCGGTGAGGGACAGACCGAGGCAGACCCGGTTCTTCGTTCCTCTCTCGCTGCTCTGGACCCTGAGAGAACGAGGGAAGGCGCAAGGATGAGAGAAGTGTGCCTTGGAGCCTCCGGATGAGAATCTTCGGTGGCGTTCTAGCTAGAAGGTGGAGCCGCCACACTTAGGATGAGTGCGGCCACAACAGCAGCACCTGTGTCCTGAGAACCAGCCAACCTGGGGAGGCAAGCTCTCGCCGGCGAGGGAGATGCGAGTGTGAAGCCCCAGTCCGTGAGTACCATCGTATCGTCCCCTGGGTAAGCAAAACCCTTACAGAAAAGGTTTTTGTCTTGATTGATGCCTCTAAAAAAAAAAAAAAATCATCTTTTGATAGCTTGTGCCTTTCCCTTTCTGACGTATGTGGAACTGTTCCGTCCGCCTTTAAATGCGTTGCTCTCTTAGCCCGTGGGAGATACACCCCAGAATCCGTGTCTCCTTTACCGCAAAACACCCCACCAGCGGATACCATGCACCATAAGCACACGCCCCAAAGACTGAGAAACAACGGCGCTCAGTTTCTCAGCCAATAAGGTCCAATTTTCTTTATGCTCTCACCCACCACTACCCCCCAGCCAAAGAAATAACATCCCTAGGCGAGCCAGTGGTGTGCCAGATGTCAGAGTACTGTCCCGGGATGCCCACAACACTGTGCCCTCTCTGCGAGCTCAATGTGAATCCATTAGCTCATCCACGGGCGACAATTGTTACGCTAGAGGGACATTTGTTTAAGTCCAGTAGAGGGCGCCAGCGCTCGCCTACACAGCTCGGTAAACAGGCCGGAGATGCCATCCCCGCAGGCGTAGGCATGCTCGTGCCCCTGGCTGCGGAGGACCCGGCGCGAGTCAGCCTCCGCCGATCCTTAACAAAGGAATGGTTATGTTGGCTCCCCCCTGGAAATCAAGGGAAGGGCAAAAAGACTTCCGGAGCACTGGGTTCGTTTCAGAACCGAATGAGAGTGTTTCCAGGGAAAAGTACTTTCTGTGTACCCATCAAGTACCCCCCCCTACACACACACACACACACACACACACACACACACACTCCTTTCCTATTGTCCCAGCACTGTGATGAAGTGTTTAGGATTTACCTTGTTGGAAAGACAGGAGAAAAAAGGTAAGACCTAGTTGGAATGAAGGATAAACTGAGAGCTGCACTGTTGGCCGGGGCAAGTAGTCCGCCCTGGGGGCACCTTGGAACACCTGGGGTCTCCTGCCCTAGACATTCTGACTTAGTTCCTAGGTGATTCTAAAGCACCGAGGTTGTCCGCCACCATTCTAACCAGGATGACGTATTTCCAGGTGATGGTACTGGGATAGCCCCTCAAATATTCTGCTGCTGAAGGGCGGGGGTAATATAATTACTGCCCCACGTGACTAGCCACTGTGTGGCAGCAAGCAAGGACCTTCCACAACCTGGAGCAGCTGAGAGTGAAAGGGATGTTTCGAAGAGCAGAGGGTGCACCTCTCTCAGAATGAGCTCTTTCTCTGAAGAAAATGCTTTGACCTATATTCCAGATCAAGGAGAAAAGGAAATGTGGGCCTCTGTGGGACAGTATGGGGAAAACTGCAGGGGCCTGTAGACATGGATTCCGTGTCTGTGCGCTTATCAGAGTCACCCCAGTAACTGCCCCACTCCCTACTGCGAGGGGAATGGTTACTGGAAAGAGCAGGGGGTGGGGAATGGTGACCATGCCTGTAACCCCAGTATTTGGGAAGTGTAGGCACGAGGATCATGGATCAAAGGCCATACTAAGCTACATAGAAGTTTGAAGCCAGCCTGGGCTACATTAGACCTTGAAGAAAGAAGAGGGCAGGCATATGGTAGCCATTTGAACCAAGGGAAAAGCAAACAAAATGACCTAGGGAATTATAGTCTCAGTCCTTTTCAAGGCTGAACTCATTATGCTTTTAAACCCCTCCTACACCTAAGGGAAATCTTAAAAAGCTCCTTTCCCCGAGAACTGGAACACTAGGGTAACATCCTCTTCCCAAACACTCTTGGAGACCAGGAAGCAAAAAGCTTCTTCTAAACTTTGCAGTCTAAAGCTATCTCATGAATATTCATAAGTCATAAATACTGGGAAGCAGGTGGGAGGCAGAAACCACACAGCAAGTTCCCTGAAGCCTGCAGCGCTCAGGGAAATTAGGTAAGGCCTCAACTCTGGGCCAGAGAAGTCAGAATTGTAAAGATCCTTCAAAGCCAGGGCATGGCGGTGCGTGCCTATATGCCTATAAGCACTTGAGAGGTGAAGCAGGAAGAAGAGGGGCCATTATCCACTACATCTGGTGTTCTGGGCCAGTCAAGGCTAACAAGATTCTCAAAAACCAAAACCTAAACAAGCTATGAAGTGTGACCTGATGCTAGTACTTTTCCTCTCACAGCTTTCTGGGGCTCTCTCATTAATGTTGATTAGACTGAGAAAGGGTTAAAGTCTTCCTGCAAGGGGGGGGGGGGTGTGTGCAAATGACAGTGCTGCCTATTCTGAAAACCTGGCCTCTTCATTCACTTCATAGATGGGAAAGAGAATTAAGTTGCCACATAAAGAGCACCCACCCACCCGGCTGGGATCACAAGGCCTCCTATGCCAGGCTGGAAGCGGGGAGGGGGCAGGAGGATACCCACAGCTCTCCTACGTACTCTACCAGATGACTTTGTCTCTGCATTCCCAGCTAGCGGCTAAACAAGCCTCTCCTTGTGCTTACTTACCAAGCAACCACAAACAGTTACAACCATTCCACCCTTCCCTTCACTCATTGTTCTTCTAGTCTCTCATACAGTCACACACGCGCACACACACACACACACACACACGATTGTGTTGCCTGCTAGTGGAGTTACCCTGCTCTGGAGACAATGCCTCTACTAACCCTGGGCCTTCTACAGGGTTTCCCCAGCATTCACCCAGCACAGAGGGCTGTGGGCGTCTTCTGCCTGGGCAGCTCTTAGCCTCCCTCACTGACCTTGGGCTCTTCCTGACAAGTTCTACCAGACAGGTGGCTCTGGGTGGCTTCTGCTATCCAGCCCACCTTGTGAGGAGCTGACCCACCTTACAAGGCAGAGTGCCAACTCTACAAAGCTGCCTGTCCACCAGAGGGCTAAGTCAAGGGCATCTGTGTCTCATCTCTCACTAACCCATCCTGCCACAACCACCAATCGCTACTCCCTGAAAATGACAGCTTACTCCACAGCCCAGGAGGAAGTGTCTAGTAACATGGCTCCATGCATGCCTCAGCTCACCCTCTGAAGCAGCTGCCCAGACTCTGAGGGGAGGCACCCGAGAGACTTGGGTGTTTCTTATTAAAGCCCTAGTTGACACTGTGACTCATCAGTGGGCCAAGAAATCAATCTGGTGGTTCATAACCCGCATTTTAAAAATGAAAAAAATATCCAAGTGTCACATGTACTGTGAGGGGATGTCTTATTTCCTGAAATCCTGTTTTGGTTGTGTATCTGTGTATGTTTATTGTACACTGAATCATGAAGCATTTATTGTATTCGTTTTTGGTGTTAGGGACCAAGTTCCAGAGCCTTGCACATGCTAAGCTGTGCCCCCAGGCACCAGGATTCAATACTCTGTGAGGCTCACAATCAAGCAACCATTAGAAGCACTGTCCTGCAGTGAACACTGATGGAAGATAGAACCGAATCACGGTAAAATAGTAAGGGGTCAAATTCCAGAAGAACTGACAAAAATAGAATTAAATGTATTTTTATATTGCTTTAGTGCTAGGCATTGAACCCAGGGCCTTGTGCATGTAAGGAAGAATTTTACCACTGATTAGGCTGACTTGGGCCTTTCGAGAGCCCAGTTCTGAGAGGCCTTTGTCCTGCGTGTGCTGATGTGAGAGTTATGAGTTACAACTGTGATAGCTACTTCTGTGTACTACTCCTTTGATATTGAGCCAGCCCCTTTATTCTATTTGTTTTCGTGTGGAAGAGCTGAGACACAAACCGGGGCCCGGGATGTGCAGAGCATGGGCTCTACACTGGACAACTCCTAGACTGGAACAAACTTCTGACAAGGCGTTTTTGAATAGTGCAGAAAGGAAAACCAAACACTTCAATATATTTTAACATTTTCTTTTTTTTTTTTAATTTAGGAGGGACCCACATGTTCTACAGTGCTTGCGCAGAGGTCAGAGGACGGCTTTTAGCAGTCAGTTCTCTGACCACGTAGGTCTTGAGGACTGAACTCAGGTTGTCAGGCTTGGCACTCACTAAGCCGTCTTACTGGCCCCATACCAATGTTTTGTTTTGTTTTTTTTTTAATTGCAATTCTATACATATCTCCTTGATGTATATCCTATTTACGGGACATTCTTCAAATGACTAAATTTTAATGAAAGAAAGCATCAGCAATTGCCTAAAGTTGAAGCTTGAGAGAATTTAATGATAAAGGGGCTTAAGGAGACTTTGCAGGACGTTAGAACTGCTCTTTTTTGTTTGTTTGATTATTAGACAGGGATTCTTTACATAGCCCTGGTTATCCTGCAACTCTTTATGTAGACCAGCCTAACCTCAAACTCACAGAGATCCTCCTGCCTCTGCCTTCTGAGTGCTGGGACTAAAGGTGAACACCACCATGCCTGGCTGATTGAGTTTTTTAAAACCATTAACAGGAGATTGAAGTAGGAACATTGCCACAGGTTTGGGAACAGCCTAGGAGGCTACAGACCGAAACCCTAGCTCAAGCCAAAAAATAAATAAATAAATAAATAACAAAATAAAACACCTTGACACATAATGCTATGGCGTTTCAAGGTGAAACTGTCTCATCTGCTCTGGTTCGTTTTCTGCACTGGTGCAATTTGGAGGGAATGCAACATGGTGACACATAGTGAAAGTCTGGGATACAACCAGAGACGCTACTTCAAAACAAAAACAAAGCCAAAGCCAAAGTTGGGTTGGCAGCTCAAACATGTGACTCCAGTTGTCAGGAGGCTGAAGTAGGAGAGCTGCTCTGAGATCACAACAGTGTGAGCTGTGTAGTGAGTTCAAGACCAGTCTGGGTTACAGAGTAAGACCTAGTCTCAGAAAAAAAAAAAAAAAAGGCAGGAAGGAAGAGACCACAGCTGAGAGCAGAACCCCAAGGACCTGGGTTCCTCAGGAAACTTGTGTGTGTGTGAGTGTGTGTGTGTGTGAGTGTGTGTGTGTGTGTGTGTGTGTGTTTGTACGTGTGTGTGTATAGTGTGGGGGGGTGTATGTGTGTATGTGTGGTGTGTGTGTCTGTGTGGTCTGTGCGTGTGTGTTAGTGGTCTGTATGTGGTGTATGTATATGTGGTGTGTGGAATGTGGTGTGTGTGTGTGTGTGTGTATGTGGTGTGTGTGTGTGTGTGTGGTGTGTGTGTGTGTGTGTATTGTGTGTGTGAGTGGTGTGTGTATGTGTGTGTGTATGTGGTGTGTGTGTGTGTGTGTGTGTGAGTGGTGTGTGTGTGTAGAGCATTTTGAGTAAGTCACACCTCAGGGTTAATGACCAGAACTCTGGGAAAGCTGTCTTGTAAATCCTAACTGGATGGTGGGAAAGCAGGAGGAGGGAGAAAGTGGGATGGGAATAAAAGCCTCTGGATACCTGTTCCCTTTTCCGGATTCTGCATTCTCGGCACCAGTTTCTGGCATGGAGTTCCCAGGTTCAGCTTAACCCGTGGCTTGCTACAAGCCTTAGCTGAACCACAGAGGAGATTCTCTGTGCCCTATTTATTTGTATCTTAACATGCAAAGTAACAGGCCTTCTTGTGACATTTAATGCATATTTAGTCTTGGTTGACCCTTCCCCCACCCAGTCCTTTTTCCAAATCGAGCCTCATCTTCATCATTCCAAAGAGGGATGGACTTTCTGGCTCTGTTACCTCTCTAAAGTCAGGCAGTGCAGTGCAGATTTAGAGTGAGTGTGTATTTACATCTGCCCCTAGTTCTTTTTTTCTAAGGGCATCTCAATTTCCTGGTAGGCATTCCATAGACTAGACTCTGAGAAAGTCCAGGTTTTAAAAACTGATATGACTCATTGGGTAAAGACACCTGCTGCTAAGCCTGACAACCTGGATTTAATCCCTGGGACCTACATAGTGGAAGGAGAGAACCAACTCCTGGAAATTGTCCTTTAACCTCCGCAGGCATGAGTGTCTGTGTCTGTGTGTGTGTGTGTGTGTGTGTGTGTGTGTGCATGTGTGTGTGTGTGTGTGTCTGTGTGCATGTGTGTGTCTGTGTGTGCATGTGTGTGTGTCTCTGTGTGCATGTGTGTGTCTGTGGGTGGATGTGTGTGTGTCTCTGTGTGCATGTGTGTGTGTGTGTCTGTGTGCATGTGTGTGTCTGTGTGTACATGTGTGTGTGTCTCTGTGTGCATGTGTGTGTCTGTGTGTGGATGTGTGTGTGTCTCTGTGTGCATGTGTGTGTGTGTGTCTGTGTGCATGTGTGTGTCTGTGTGTACATGTGTGTGTGTCTCTGTGTGCATGTGTGTGTGTGTCTGTGTGCATGTGTGTGTCTGTGTGTACATGTGTGTGTGTCTCTGTGTGCATGTGTGTGTGTCTCTGTGTGCATGTGTGTGTATCTCTGTGTGCATGTGTGTGTGTGTAGGTGCATCTATGTGTCTGTGTGCATGTATGTGTGTATGTATGTGTGTGTGTGTGTGTGTGTGTGTGTGTGTTGTGAGAGAGATGGGCAGAGAAACAGATTTTGAGATTGTATCTGGATCTTTGTAGAAGCAGCAGTCTTTGGATTAGATCAGGTGTCGGTTACTCTGTTTACTTGTTTACTTCACTATGTGTGAGTAATTTGCACTGTTAGAGTAGCCTAACTAATGTTAGTACGTATCCAGGTCAGACGCTTATGTACGCAGCACTTCCAGCAGTCCTGAACAACTCCAAGAAGGACAGTTGCTGTTGTTATTTTTCTCATTTAGAGTAATTGTAATTCTGACACAATAACATGGCTAAGCAAAAAAAAAAAAAAAAAAGCCAGACCTTTAATTCTAGTGCTCAGGAGGCAGAGGAGGCAGATCTCTGTGAGTTCGAGGCCAGCCTGGTCTACAGTGAGTTCCAGGACAGCTAGGGCTACACAGAGAAATCTTGTCTTGAAAAACCAAAATAAATAGATAGATAGATGATAGATAGATAGATAGATAGATAGATGATAGATAGATAGATAGATAGATGATAGATAGATAGATGATAGATAGATAGATGATAGATAGATAGATAGATAGATAGATGATAGATAGATACATACATAGATGATAGATGATAGATAGATAGATGATAGATAGATAGATAGATAGATAGATAGATAGATAGATAGATAGATAGATAGATGACAGACAGAACAATAACATGGCTAGTAGGCAGGTAAGCATTTGAACTCATCTTGATTGTGTGACAAACTGTCACTCCCATCATGCCTTTATACTAAAACTTGGGTTCAAATTCTGACCATTACGCTCACTAAGTTGTGTGGCCTTGGGAAAATATATTAATTTCTCTGTAACTCAGTTACTTTATAGTTCTTTATAACCAAATGGGGGTGGTAATGATGTAAGGTGAGGTTAGTAAGAGGGGTGGAGCCTATGGGGCAGTTGTTGGGGGTGGGTTGCAAGCAAATAGACTTTGGGCTAACTTTTGGAAGGGTGAGGAAAGTTAGAGAGAGGCTGTGAGTTAACTTCATGAAAAGGTAATTTCCAGGTGTCGTGAAGGATAAGAGCCAGGCAGCTAAGGGGGTCTAAACAGAGAGGCGGCTAGCTTTCTCCCTCAGCATATTCTTGGCTGGAAGAACTCGTCCTGGTCATTCTTGTTCTTCTGTGGCTTTCTGCTTCCCACTCAAATTCCAGGAAGAGAGGTCAGAGTGCCTTAAACTGGCTTCCTGCCACCGGCTCATAGATAAAACAACTGGAGTGTCCACCTTGCTGCACTCAGGCCCCGTTCCTGGGTGAGGTAGATGCCAGGTAGCCAAAAGCCACAAATGTCCTGCATGAAGCCGACGCCACCAAGTGTCCCAGCCCAGGAGCCGAAAGTGTGTGGGCTTGTGAAATCCTAGGTACATGTGTTATGTTTGAGCACACATAGAAGATATTTGGACAGCACTGGTGTGAAATGGCAAGGACACCCAGGAGGAAGAGCCTGGCAGGGAAGTTCTGGCTATGTCTCGCCCTACTGCCCCAGCAGGCGCAGGGCTGAAGGCAGCACTGCATGGTACCCGTCAGTCACCAACCGTGAGGAAGCTTGAGCTTATGTGGTAAAACTTTAGCCCATCTGACTCCTTTTCTTCTCTAAAGTGTTTTTAAAACTAAGTTGTTTTATGCTACTTGCTTTTTCAATGCCAGGAACAGGACCAACGAGGTCATTTAAACCCCAAATTTCCTTCCTTCCTTCCTTCCTTCCTTCCTTCCTTCCTTCCTTCCTTCCTTCCTTCCTTCCTTTCTTCAACTATTTATTTTGTGTGTGTCAGTGTGTCTGTGCTCCTGTGCTATGATGTACAAGAGGAAGTCAGAGGACAATTTGTAAGTGCCTTGAGCCATTCCATCAGCCTGACCTCAAGTTTTAAAGGGGGCCTCCTCAGGCCAGGCATAGAGTCGGAAGTGGACGCTGACCTTGGCTGAGCTGATGAGCTCTCCTGTGCGCCTTTTCCTCAGGGCTTTCACAGTTAGGGTTTCTTTTTCAAAGAATATAGGCAGATTCTCAGAGAAATTAGGGACGCTTGGCCCAAGAGGCTTCATGGTGAGCTTCATGGTCTCCTGTCTTCGTTGTCCTGGGGATGTTCACACAGGGGTGAAGTTCCGTGGTTGTGCTGCAACACACAGGGTACAAGCTAAGGGAATGAACTTTCTGGGGACCTGTAACCAGTGATTGGTTTGGGGACATACAAGGTCATAAAATAGGACATTTTTCCTCAACCTTTTTCTGTCCTGTCTTTTCTGGGGAGTAAGAGCCGGCTGCTCTGAAATTGTGACCGTTTTATTGTATTTTCTATTTTATTTTATTTTTATAAAAAGTATGTTTGCTCAGTACTCAAACCGCTCCCCAAATGAAAAGGCACAATAAAAGGAAATTTCTTTAATTCTAGCCTCCCCCCAACATGGTGCTGGGGACGAAGCTCAGGACCTCTGGCCTGGCTGGCACTCACGGTATGGCTAAGCCATGCCTCCAACCCACGATGATGATTTCTGATACTCAGTTGCCACCCACTCCACTGTTTACCCAGCAGTCCCATGTTCTTCCTTTGAACTGGTCTTCCTGCCCCTCCAGCCTGCCCGCCCTAGGGTTAGATCGGTGCTTCTCTTGAAAGGCCCTGTCCACAGAATAGGAGCCCAGCTCATCCTTCCAAACTGGAACTTCTACAGGAAAAGAGAGTCTCGCACCACAGACTACCATTTTTTTATCTACTTTTTTTTTTTTTGAGGGACTATTCAAATCCCCCCTCCTCCATAAAATCTTTCAGATCTCAGGTAAGCAACGTCCTTTACCTGACAAAAATTATTCCAACCTGGCGCTCACCCTGCTTTTGTACTGCCGGTCCTAGAAGTTAGACCCACCGTCTCATTCTCTCTCTTTTCCTGCCGCGACTTTCACACCCAGAGAACAAGCCCTGTCAATCAGACACTCAGGGATGATGACGGAAAACTAATCGGTGGCTTCGATCAGAAAACCCAGTTTTTGTGATCTCAGACAGAAGCAAGGAGGGCTTGGGGTCCTGTGGGGATTGTCTGGTATTTCTGTCTTTTCACAGTTACTGAGTTTCTTATGGGGTCTAGACACAATAGATAAGAAATATTTTGGGGCTGGAGAGTTGGTTTAGCAGTTAAGAGCTCTTGCTGCTCTTGCAGAGGACCCAGGTTCAATTCCCAGCACCCACGTGGCAGCTCACAAGCGTGTGTCACTCCAGTTCTAAAGGATCTGACACCCTCTTTCGACCCCAGTGAACGCCAGGCACACACACGGTGCATAGATATACATGCAGGCAAAACTCTCATATACATAAAATAATCAAATTTTTAAAAAGAAATGCTTATATACTTGCTGGAGCAGCTCTCTTCAGAAAAACATCTGTTCAAAGAAATAACTGGT
The DNA here is from genome assembly GCA_026225945.1 of Cricetomys ansorgei. NCBI lineage: Eukaryota > Metazoa > Chordata > Mammalia > Rodentia > Nesomyidae > Cricetomys > Cricetomys ansorgei. Next base: position 4,555,134 of record JAMJFZ010003746.1, on the reverse strand, counting down.
CCTGCAAATGTTTTCAGAAGTAAAACATTTCTATCTTACAGAAGAAACCTCACGGAGGTAGAATATAACTTGAAAACGACACTTGGAGAGTGCTGGCTGATCAAAATCCAGCATCCTTAGGTGACTTGAAATTTGATTTAATAAGCCTAGGAATTTTACCAATTATGCTCAGCTCTTTCTTTGCCTGTCTGGCAGGACACTTCCAGCAGAAAGATATACACGTTGTGATAAAGTAGGCGTGCGGCTTCAGAGAAAAATCTAAGTCCCACGCCCACCTACATGAGGATCAATGCAGTATTTTGAAACAAACTACAGTTGGAGAGATGGCTCACCCATCAAAGGCTAGGCACACACCAAAATATAAGAAGCAGACTAAAGCAAGACAGAGAGTACAGTGACATGTTCTGTTCATAGTATTTATAGGATATTTAGTTTTTCAGTAACTTCCTTTATGCTTAGTAAGCCTTGCAAGACCATATTGATTTTCATCAGACATATATGCTTTCATCAAAGCATGTGTGTAACAGTGGAATGTAAGTGTTTGTAACAGTGGAAGAGAGCAGATGGACAGACTCTGAGGTTCCTCACATCTGTTACCTAATTGTCTTCTTTCTGTCAGTTGGCTTCCATTTTTTAGATTATTTTATGTGTATGGGTGTTTTGCTTGCAGAAGTGTTTGTGCACCACAGGCTTGCCTGGTGCCTGCTGAGGAGTTGGATCCTCAGACCTGGCGTTACAGATGGTAGTGAGCTGCCACATGGGTGCTGGGAACCAAACCTGGGTTCTCTGGAAGAGCACTTAACTGCTTAACCATGCGATCCTTTGGAACAGCAGTAAGTGCTCTTAACCGCTGGGCCATCTCTCCAGATCCAGCTGACTTCATTTTTATAATTTGTTATTATATAAAATGTATCTTTTGGTGATTTGATTTTTTTTCTTTTTTTAAATAGAGACTTTTTCTGGCTGACTTTGTTTTATTTTATTTTATTTTTAGATTTGAACCCGTTTCAAAGAAATCATTCTGAGTTCTGTCAAATGGCACGAAATATTTACTACAACAAACTCCTTGTGACTTAAAAAAAAAAAAAAAAGAAACCATATTATCTTCAAAATGAATGTGTCACAGGACAAGATTAGGGCTAGTGTGATGGCTCGGTGGGTAAAGGGTGCTTGCCAACTGAGTTTGACTGCAATTCCCAAAACCGCTATGGTGGAGGGAAGAGAACTGACTCTCCCACTAGCTGTCCCCTGACCTGCACTTGAGCACTAAGGCATGCATCCCCCCACCTCTGCAGCAAAATAACTGTAAAAATTAAAATGGACAAGTCCAACCCAGCCAGCCTTTATTTTAATATGACTTTTATCAGATTGACATCCTGGCTGGCCTTGAACTCATAGATACCCCCTGCCTCTGCCTCCCGAGGACTGAGAATGCAGGTGTGCACCATCATGCCTAGCCTTAAATGCTCTTTTTTAAAAACTCTTCTTCTTCTTTTTAAAATTTATCTATTTTATGTTTATTAGTGTTTTGCCTGCAAATATGTCTATGTCAGATTTCCTGGAACTGGAGTTACAGATAGGTGTGAGCTGCCACCTGGGTGCTGGGAATTGGACCTGGGTCCCTTGGAAGAGAAGCCAGTGCTTTAACCATTGAGCCATCTCTCCAGCCTCCTTGACTGCCTTTTGGATCAGTAACTTGCCTCCCTATTACAAACACCACCATGTTTTGTTTGTACAGGAAAGTACCGCTGAACTAAGAATGTTCTCCAGCTCCTCAGAGCTGGTAGGGTGTGATGTTCACCTTTGGTAGGTCACATTCTTCACAAATTTGACAGCTCTGAAGAATGTCCTCGTTGGGATTCTTCAGATCCTCATACAAAGCTACGGTTTCTGGAGAGCGAGCCAAGGATAACACTTCTTCATTCAGCTGCATCTGTGCTTGGAATTCTTCTTCAGGAGTGTTGGCATTTTCTTCTCAATGGTAAAGCACACATGTTAGATTTGAAGCATAAGATACGATGTGACCACTTTGGAACTTGAGATCAATGTGCCTCTCATAGTTAAAAGCTATCAGGGGCTCCTTGTCATTGGAGTAGCTCATGAGAGAAAGCAGTGGAAAGAAGGTCTCTGCATGACCAAAACTGGTGGATGACTGCAGAAGTAACTGGCTTTCCATCTGTTCAACTGTTTTGCCCAAGTTCTACAAGGTATCCTGAGACAGGGTGCCACTGCATGGGTCTACCAGTAATTTCTTTTTCAGTATTGTTTCAGATCACTTAACTATTCTAATACCTTTGCATTCATTCTCTGTGTCAAAAACAGCATACCAAGGGACAATTTTAGAGGTTTATTAATATATATATGATTCTTCTGCATGCAGGTATGTGAGCCAATGTAAGTGCAGTGCCCATGGAGACCAGAAGAGAGCACTGGATCTCCTAAAACTGGAGTTACAGGTTGTTGTGAGTTGTCTCATGGGTGTTGGGAGCTGAATGAGCCCAGGTGCTCTGGAAGAGTAGCAAGAGCTCTTAACCACTGAGCCATCCTCTCTCTAGCTCTAGCCAACAAGGTTTAATGCCTTTAATTGCCAGGTCAAATGAGCAGATGAAGAAAGCTACTCGAGTTAGCCTTGCCTTAATTGTTACTGGTATTTGGAGATGATGATGGTAATGGCGGTGATTATGAAAAAAGAAAAAATACCTTCTTTCTAAAAGGCGTTCTATATTTTGGGTCCAGTTTTGAAGGCTTGTATATGCTAAAGAACCGTAGAGGTCCTTCCCACTTTAGTGGGGAACAGACATACCACAGTGACCAAAGTATCTCATTAGTTTGTTCATCATTCTTGGAAGGCCACACTCCTTTAGGTATCTGAGACTTCTGAGGCGGAAACCCTGGGTGGCAGCGTGGCTATAGCCCCTGCAGGAAGCGGGTGCTTCTGTCCCATAGTGGTGCTTAGAGCTGGTGCAGGGGAAGGTGACATTCTCCCCTTGCAGTCCCCGGAGCTAGCGCTGCTCCAGGCCGCACCTGGGTCTGCATGTTTGCAGCTGCAGCATGCAGATTCTCCTGTTACAGGGTAGCTGACTCAGTGGCGCAGGAAAGCAACCAGCACCCTGGTTGAGGGAGGGGTTGACATTGTCTCACGTTCCTACTGAGCCCCAAAGCCACAGATGTGAACCAAGAGAGCAGCCCAGCAGCCAGGGCCACTGTGGACACTGTGGAACCCTTAATGTGTTTGTTGTTGTTACTTGAAATTTTGTTTGATATTGAGACAATGTTTATGGTGGCTTCTGTTAGCGTTGACTCTGATCCTCCTGCCTCAGTCTTCCAAGTGCTGAGGTAACTAACAGGTGTGTGCCACTGTTTTACTAATGTGCTTAGATTTTACACTTGATGTTATCCAAAAGATGAACAGGCAAATGTGTTTCTTTCAATATTTTTATTGCATTTATTTCTTTGTTTTTTATGTATGTGTGGCATACTTATGGAGGTCAGGAGGCAACTTGTGGGAGTTGGTTCTGTCCTTCCACCGTGTGTGTTCAGGGGGAATCAAGCTCAGTCCCTTAGGCTCCTGCCTCTGCTCACTGTGCTGTCTCTCCCACTCTCAGTGTTTTTATTTAAAGAACACTGTCCTAAGCAAGTAGAATTGGAAACTCTCCATTGATTCTCCCCCTCCTCACCAGTATGTTTACTTGTGTTTTCTAAGAGTACACAGCATTTAGTCTGGATTGATACAAAGACTCAAAGAACTCAGGTGCATGTGTACCTATGAACCTATGTAAATACACAGCTATTGAACAATTTTCGGACATGTGTCTGCACGTGAAGATTACACCTAGGGCTGCGGGTGTACGGAGCTCAGAGTCACAACGCTTGCCTCGCATGTGCAAAACCCTTTGTTCTATTCTCAGTACCACTAAAATTAAAATAAAGATGTAGCCAGGCGGTGGTGACACACGCCTTTCATCCCAGCACTGCTCGGGAGGCAGAAGCAGGTGGACCTCTGTGAGTTCAAGGCTAGCCTGGTCTACAGAGTGAGTTCCAGGACAGCCAGAGTTACAACAGAGAAAACTTGTCTCAAAAAACCAAAAACCAAGCAAACAAACAAAAAATAAAGATGTAAACCCAGGGAGAAAACAAAACAAAACAAAACAACCCCGTTGGCAAAAGTTGCTGAGTTTCTAGAGGCTATCCGGAATGCCTCAGGACTTTGCTCAGGGAAGTCTTTCTCCCAGGCCAGTGGGACTCTAGGATTCTGTAGTGGTAATGGTTGTGAGGCTCTAGATTACATAGCATGGCTTTGGCGACTAGTGATTTCTCCTATACGATCCAACTTTGGTTTAACCTGCTATTGCAATGTAGGACTCCTGACTATTGCAAAGCATGCACAGGCCGGTGAATTTAAGGAAACCTTTTTCAGCTTTGGGGCTGTTGTACTGTCAAAAATTGATGCAAACATAGACATGTGATTTTTGTTGAGTTGTATTTTAATTTCTTTTCTGCTGGCAGGGTAAAAGACTTGTGGATCAAGAATTAGAAAGTAAAAGGCATATATATATATATATATATATATATATATATATATATATATATATATATATATATATATATATATATATATGTCTTGCTGTGAGATGATAGTCTAGGGATAAACTCCAGGAGTGTCTCTAGTACCGGGACACTGCCACCTGTGCATCCCTTTAGCTGTCTTCCAGCAGGCTAGCTCAAAGCTAGGACTTTGGTATAGAAGGGAAAGATGATCAGGCAGTGGTGGGACACACCTTTAATCCCAGCACTCAAGAGGCAGAGGCAGGAGGATTTCTGTGAATTCAAGGCCAGCCTGGTCTACAGAGCCAGTTCCAGGACAGGCAGGACTACACAGAGAAACACTGTCTCAGAAAAACAATCAAACGAAAAATAAAAAGATGAAGAGAAAGGCAAGGACTTTTTAAAAGCATATTTAGTTGTTGTTATCATGTATACGGTTGTTTTGCCCGCATGAAAGGCTGTGCACCATGTGCATGCCTGGTGCCCTGCAGGCCAGAAGAAATGACTTCAGATCCCTTGGTACTGGAGTAACAAATGGTTGTTAGCCACCATGTGCATCCTGGGAATCGAACCTGAGTCCTCTGGATGAGCAGCCAGTACTCTGATCTGCTGATTCATCCTTCCGGCCCTAGAGGCAAGGACCTGAAGCATGTCATCCTTTTCCTTGCTAGGTCCCTGTGACAGTAGGTAACAAGAATGAAGTTTGTCTGAGCCGCCCTGCACTTCCTTTTTGATTTTCCTACCCTACACCCGCACCTGTTCTAGGCATCCCGGGAGGAGTTTCTAAGCTATAGGAAGCTTGGGATTTCCCTCAGGGAGACCTTAAGGTTGAAACCCTAGCAGTGGGGGTGGAGGGGGGCACTAGCAAGATTGTGTGAGAGTGGCCAGCAAGATGGCTCAATGGGTAAAGGAGCTTGCCACCAAGCCTGACAATCTCAATTCTATCTTTGGGACTCGGATGTTGAAAGAAGAGAACCGATTTCTGCGAGTTATCCTCTGACCTTCACACACATAAATAAATATAGTTTAAATACCTTTTTTTTTAAGATGGTGGTATCACTATATAACCTTGCATATCCTGTAACTCAATATGTAGACCAGGCTGGCCTCAAACTCACAGAGATCCACCTGCCTCTGCCTCCCAACATACTGGGATTAAATTAGGCAGGTACCACCATGCCTGCCATTTAAATTTCAAAAAAAAAAAAAACAACAACACAAAACAAAAAGCCATTTATTAATTTATACGTACAAATGTGGTGGTCAGGAGACAAATTGTAGGAACCAGTTTGTTTTCTCCTTCCACCACGTGGGTTCCCGGGATAGAACTTAGGTTGTCAGGCTTGGAGGCAGACCCCTTTACCACTGAGCTGTTTGGTGAGCCCACCCCCACACAATTTTACTAGGAGTTCACCAGCTACAGAAGAATGGAATCATTAGCTCAACTCGTCTTTTCAGGGCTGTACCCTAACTGCCAGCAGGGCGGGATAGTTTATTAAATATCTGGTTCAGAGGCAGTGCGCACTGCACGTCCTCACAGACACCAAGCTCATTCCAGCTCCAAGCATGCCAGGCGGAGGGAATACTTTTCCTGTCTCTGCTACTGATGGTGCCAACACGTCAGAGACGAAGCTTGCTGTGAGCTTCTTATACCACAGCCCTGAACCTTTCAGCGCTGATTTTGCTATTCTGTATTTCTTTCCTTGTTGCTTACAATCGTTGCCTAGTTGTTACATGTTGTAAAAGGGTTGTGAGGGAGTGGGAGATGCAGTGGACAGAATGTACAATTTGGAAAGCCAGGCTCCATTTATTTATGCTTGGAGGTCTCAGGCATGGAACCCAAGGCAATGTGTTTACTATGTGGTTACTCCACCACTGAGTTTACAGCCCAAAGCTCCAGTTTTTCTCAGGCAGGATCTCAAAATGTAGACCAGGCTGGCCTGGAACTTGGAATCCTTCTGCCTCTGCCTACCAAGTACAAGCTCCAGTCTTTAGCAGCCTTTGTAAGTTTTGCCAAGTTCGTCTTTGTGAGCTGTCGTTTCTTTCCTTGCATAGACAAACTTCTACGTGCTCTACACATTTTTTTTTTTTGAGGTTCAAATGATAGTACAAGTATAGAAATGTAAGTGTAAGGAATTATCTCCCCTTCTCTTCCCTTCCCTTTTTTTCTGTTCTCTCCCCTCCCCTCCCCTCCTATCCCCTCCCCTCTCCTCTCCCTCTCTCTCCTTTGCTGTGGATCAAACACAGGGGGCTTCAAACAAGCTAAGCATCCACTCTACCACAGGGCCCCCAGCCCTGACATCATCTTTCATTGGAATGTAGTGGATTTATGAAAAACAGGAGGCAGCATTTGTCTTAGAGTTTTGTTTTATTTTTGTTTTTTGATTGCTGTGATAAAACACCATGACTAAAAGCAACTTGAGGAAAACGTTTATTTCACCTGTAGTCCATCGTGAAGGGAAGTCAGGGCAGGAACTGACGCAGAGGCCATGGAGGAGTGCTGCTTACTGGCTTGCTCCTCATGTTGCTCAACCTTCTTTCTTATATACCCCCTGAACCAGCTGCCCAGGGGTGGATCTGCCCACAGTTGGCTGGACGCTCCTATATATCAGTCCTTCATCAAGAAAATGCCCCCATAAACTTCCCTACAGGCCAATCTGATGGAGGCAGTTCCTTAGTTGACATTCCTTCTTCCCAAATAACCCTGGCATGTGTCAAGCTGACAAACAAAACAAAACCCATCACCTCTAGCACAGTGTTGCACTGCAGGATTGTGAGGGTGGTCCCCAGATTCAGGCCTCTCTGTGCTCTTGTACAGATGAGCTTCACCATGTGCCTCTTTCTCTCTCTCTCTCTCTCTCTGTCTCTCTCTCAAGAGGAATAAGGGTATGAACAGAAATAATGCACTTCCCAGCATCGATGGGAGGCTGGACTGGAATGACGCACGTAAACCCCTCCCCACAGTGCCCAGCGTGTAAGATATACTGTGTTTGTTCAGTCAGTTTCTTCACAGTTACGACAGAAATACCCGACATAAACAGTTTAAGGGAGGAATTCCTTCAATTCACGGTTTCCATCTTTGGTTCCTGGCTCTGTTGACCTGGAGCCCCTGCTCGCAGGCAGAGTAGCATGGCAGTGGGAGCATGTGCACCTCATGGTAGAAACAGAAAGACAGGAAGAGGCCAGGGACGAGATAACTCCAAGGACTGGCTTAATGACCTACTTGAAGCAGTTAGTCCCAACCTCCTAAAGTTTCCAGCACCTCCCAAAATAGCAGAGCAGCTGGGGGCCAAGCATCAAACACACGAACCTTGTGAAGGACACTTCTTATCTAAACCATGATAGTCAATAACCACAAGCAACGGCAGCTACTGGGTACGAGGGGGGGGGGAGAGAAAGTTACTTTTGGGGGCAGGAGATATGGAAAGTTAGGGTCATGGGGGCACAAGGTAGAAATGGGAGATCTTATATGTCAATAGTTAAGGTTAGCCCATCCAGGAAGACCACATATCATAATTGGACTTTCTGGTGTGTCTTTGGACAATAGTTGGAAGATGGGTTATCCGGCAGCAAGTGGAACTCTTAGGAAAGTTTTCTCGGATACCTTACTGAATGAAAAAAAGAAATGAAGATGTTCCTAAGTATGGTGGAGGAGAAAGTTCATTGTATATGTGAGGGAAAATATAGTAGGTATGAGGGAGAGCGTATCCAGTGGCAGAGACATCTGGGGGAGTCCAGGGTGGACATGACCAGACTGAGCTGCTGGGCCATATGAGGAGAGGGGGTGGGGATAGGGGGAAAGAGAGGAACCTGGAGTGGTGGCCAAGAGACCAGGAGGCCAAGAGAGTCTCAGACCAAGAGAGAGGTAACCAAAAATGGCTGGATTATATAGCCCAGACCCATGGACTGCAGAGATCAAGTTAGGGAGCAGGGTATGCAAGCCAGGAGGCCCTTGTAACAGTAAGGGCAGAGGGATAATGGGAGAACCTGGTGGTTGGGTTCACTTTGATATGTTAAAATAGGTATCTCAGTCACAGTCTGGAAGCAGTACAGGCTGTACAGTTCTGAAATAAAGGAAGAGGAAGGCCTGTGAGATAGTTCATCAGTAAAAAGTGTTTGTCACCAAGCCTGATGACCGGAGGACTGAAGTTTGATCCCCAGAACCCATGGTAGAAGGAGAGAACTGACTCCTGAAAGTTGTCCTCTGACCTTGACATGTGCCCCTCAGCTCCCTCCCTCAATATTACGTACAAAAATTTTAAAAATAAATATAAATAGAATGGAATTGGTCTGAGACAATCCTAGCTTCCTGGAGTGAAGGTCTAAAGTGGAGCCGACTAGGCCCCCAGGAATGTTTGTAGGTCTTCAGCTAGAGGGTGACTCAAAGCACAGTGAACCCTCCTGCCTTGTTGAGTTGTGTGCTCCAAACTTCAGTTGGGCCAGAGGCTCAGCCCGTGGGATTTGCTGCTGAAGGCCAGAATCCTGCACAAGTCCAGCAGCGAGCGAAGAATTAACTGAAGCTTTATCACACAGACCTTAGGAAGCACAGTCTATATACCAGGGTAGGAAGAATGCTCTTCTTAACATATGAAAGGGCCTCAGAACAATCTGCCTTGAGACTATATGTCTGTAAAGATGTGGTGTCAGAAGGTCTACCCACTTTCAACCAAAGTTCTTTAAGATGTCTGGAATTGAAGAGATTAATAATCTCGCGCTAGGGATGAGGAAATAGAAGGAAGGCTTTTCTAGAGGTCAAGCGTGGTCTAACATTCTCAACGGATTGGAAAAGGAAACTGAGGTAGGGAGTTGGCGTTACTCAAACTCATATGGATATATGGATTCAGTTCTGTTTTAGAAGGTTTTTTTTTATAGCTTTCCCCCGAAAATCCGAGACTTCCCTATTCTGTCTCATCTGGATGAGATCAGGAAGAAAATTCTAGCTTTGTTTTGTGGCGGCTTCTGAGAGCAACAAACAAGTTCCCTTTAAGGGCGTCCTCCCATCCCGGGTCTGGCCGGCTTTGATATGCCCCGGTGTTATCCCGTTGGCCGTTTCGTGTAGCTTCTCGCCCCTTCCAAGATTGCCAGCCAATCACCTCTTCCCTCTCCTACTCCTTTGGGCTTTCAGGAATGTACCATATGGTCTGTACCGAGGGGGGGAGAGCAGGAAGGAGGTAGGGACCGCGGTGCGTTCCTTTACCTTCTGCCTGTGACCCGTGAGGTTTTCGACAGGACCGGGCCTGGAGGTGGCAACCAGGTCTCTAAGAACGAGAAGCACGAGCGAGTTTCAGGGGGCACTAAGCACGAGCGCCCCCGTTGGGGTCGGTGGTCCAGCCTGGAGGGCCGCAGCCCCCGCCCTCCCATGTGCCCGCCCCGCCCCGGCGGCGCCGCTCCTGCCGCCGCCCACCGCTGGTGCCGAGCCGGACGCTGCGGGCTGGCGCGCGGGGGCTGCGGCTGCGTGTCCCGGCGCGCGGCTGGGTGGCCCCGCCAGCCACGAGGACGCGGCAGCATGGAGCAGAGGTGAGCGCCGCGCTCGTGGGGAGCAGCCGCGCCCCGCCCACGCCGCGCCTCGAAGTGCCGGGGGGTTCGGCGGCCGGCCCACGAGCGGCTGCTGCGCGGGTGGCTGCGGCGCCCCGATGCGTGGCTGGAGACGTCCCGCCCGGGCGGCCTCGGGGCCCCTGCCCGCCCCGTGCCTGGCGCCTCCCTCTGGCGGACATGGAGCGCTGGCGGAGCTGCGGCGCCCGCGAGGCACCCCCTCCGCGCTTCCCGCGCTGCCGGGCGGGTGTCCGGGTCCCCGACCTACAGGAGTCGGGTGCTGGGTCAGGTCGCGTCCTAGGGGAACGCTAGAGAGCCATCTCGCTAGTAGGAGCGGGACTGAGCGGCTTGGACTGGGTGTGCCCAGGGAGCCTTTGTAGGGGCGAAGACCCAGTCTGGGGAGTGGAGCTGCGCTCCCCAGAGTCCCGTAGTTTGGAGCCCAGCGGGCGCAGCGTGGTTGCCGAGGTCGTTACGGCTGGTGGCCATGAGAACTCTTGACATTTCCGCTTGGTGGAAAACCGAGTGGGGTGCAGGCAGCCACCGAGGCCTCTTATCTGAGCGCCGCCCCCATCCCTAACTGCCTTCCGAAGTGACAACACTGTTGGAGGTCCCCGTGGCACACTAGACATCCCCTAGCTTAAGAATAACCTTGGAGAGCCCTACCCAGATATGGGCTTGTCTGGTGTTGTCAGCCAGCCAGCCGGTGTGATGCCCGATTGCAGGTTTCTGGCGCGTCTGCCTGGCAGGGATCGTCTCATCCAGCTTTCACAATTGTTGCTTGGAAGAAGGGGGTCTTTCATGCGTCTCAGTGCAATTGGGGTCGTGGGTCAGCCTTGTATCTTGGCTGATTTTCCTCCTGGGTCTGGAGACAGAAAGTTATTTCCAAGAATACACACCACATCCGTATTGCTTTGATTTTAGTGCTTAAGTCAGACATTAATTATGGCTTGTGTAAAGTGGATTAATGCAGAGCAAAGGAGATCGTTCCAGCCAGTGGTATTTTTTGTTTATTTTAAAGTGTGCCGTAGATGCAGAGAACTGCATTTAAATACCAGGACACCCGTGTGTGTTTGGCCCCATTTGACTGTTTGCCACATACACAGTCATTTAGGTTGATGGTGAGAAAGAGTGAGATTTTATGATGAGAAAGACATCTTACAGATGGCTGCTGCCAGCAGGGATAAGTTCACTCATGCCTGGCCACAAGGATGCTGTTCATTGTGGCTGCCGTGTGTGAGCACGTCTCCCAAGGGCCTTTAAGAGGATATCATAAATTCCATATTTGATTGCCACATGCACTCAAGTCAGGTTATTTTAGCCTTACAGTGAGCTTGTCTTATGCTTTAGGTTGTAAAAGTTTTAAAGCATCTTTTAGTGGTGTATTAAGTAGCACATGCTGATTTCAGAATTATAGCTATGATGTGTTTGGTCTGTTGTTCTGCGAAGAATCATTTAGAACTTGGACCTGGTTCCTCTACTAGAGCTTTTTTCTGCGTTTAGCGTAGCACTAACTTGAAAAGTCTAAAACATGAAAACCAGTTGGGGCTTCTGCCCTACCAGGACGTTTGTATCATGTGGTTTCTAGGTGTGGGAGAGAAAAATGGGCTTTGGAAATAATGTAGAAAAAGTGCTTCCCACAGTGCTGAGCACATATAGGTATTAAGTAAAAAAAAAAAAAAAAAAAAATTCTTTCCTCTTTGACTGGACTACCAGCTGGGCCTTCTTTCCCTGAACTAGGAGATCAGCTCCTCTTCCTCCCCCCTCACTTCTAGACATTTTAATAGGAGGTTGTAAGTGAAAACACTTCCGAACTGGGAAAAATTAACAAGAAAATCGAGGTCTTACCTCTGTCTCAGGCATTTTGTTGTTGTTATTGTTTGTTTGTTGTTGTGTTTAGAGACAGGGTCTCTTTATTTGTATTCCAGTCTGGCCTGAACTTGCTAAGTAGCCCAGGCTGGCTCTGCACCCTCCATCCTTGCACCTACTCGTACTCAGTGCTAGGATTGCCACTACATTTGACCCTCATGTGTTCTTTTTTTTTTTTTTTTTTTTTTTTTTTTTTTTAGATAGGATCTTATATATTCTGGGCTAGCCTTGAACTCCCTATGTAGCCAAGGATGACCTACCAAGATCCTGTTTTGTGGCAAGGGAGATCCTGACCCTCTCCCTGCTGCTACTTCATGAGTGCTACTGTACCCAGCTGTGTGTTGCATTTTAAGCGTTTATTTTCATTTACAGGTACGTGTGTGAGTGTGTCTGTGTATATGCTGCATGTGTGTGGGTGCCCTTGGAGGCCGGAAGAGGGTGTCAGATTCTCTGGAGCTGGAGTTATGGGTGGTTGCGAGCTGCTTGACATAGGTGCTGGGAGCCAAACTTCAGTCTTCTGGAAGAGCTCTTAACCACAGAGCCATCTCTCCAGGTCCAGTGTTGTGTTGTGAAAGAAAGAATGGTGTATACCCTAAAACCTAACCACCATGCAGGAGGAGGGCTGACCTTACTTTGATCTGTTGATTATTCTTGTAGGTGAGAATTTTACTCTGTGGATTGACATGTCCAAGTGGAACTAGAATCATTACTTAATTTTTCCAGGCACTGACATCTGAGAAGTGGCCGGGATGGCTAAAGCTGGACCAGAAGGCAGGAATAGCTGCTTAGCTTTCGTGGACTCTGCTCTGGGCTCGGGGCAAGGAGCTACCATATGCCTCCTCCCTTCTTGCAACCAGTTGTGTTGAGCAGATTAAAAGGCTATCAGAGCTAATATACTTGGAAAAATAAGAACCATCATTGGTTTGTTTATGTTGCATGGGATTGGATGTGACGTTTTTACAGAAGCCAGACTCTGGATTCAGTTTTACTGCTTTTTCTTTGAGGAGGTGAACTTTGGAGGCAGGTGCTTGGGCCTTTCTCAGCTAGGCAAGTGCTCTGCCATGGAGTCACACCCCCAGCCCCATGTCATTGACTCTTACCTGCCTTTAATGCAGTCAAATGTAGTGTTTTCCCAATTTACAGATGAAGAAACGGAAGTGATGTGATTGACTCCATTGATCCTTGAATTGAGTTTTCATCTTATATTACATTCCATCGATACCTTTAAAGGAAAACACCTGCCCACACCCCTCTTGTTTTCAGGTGCTGAAAGGTTTACGGCAGACCACTGTGCTTTTCCGGTTGCTGGTAAGCGATGTAACTGTTCTCGGGCTGCTAGACAGCGCCTGTGCTAGGTGCACATCAGCTCTTTCTCCTCATGGCTGTATATAACGCGTTCTAAGTATTACCCCTGCTTCACGGATGACAAGCTAGGGTTTGATGAGATCCCAGGGCAAGGAAGCGACAGAAAGCCCTGGCTGAAAGCAAGGCTTGGGGCTGAGGTCAGACCTCAGGTTTTACTCTGGGGAGTACAGCCCCAGCTCCATGCCTCAGTAGTGACGAACGGGCAGATTTTAGGGTCCTGACACCTGTTATTCTCTCCGCCCCACTCCCTTCTCCATCGGACAGTCATTACTTTAGAAAACTAAAAAACAAAAGACATTTATATTTGGAGAGTGTGAAGTATTTAATAAAACCCAACAGGACAATTAGGACCAGAGAGAATGGAAGTGGTTGGGGGGTGGCGGGGTAGGAATGGGGGAGTGGTATTCTGACCCACAGCTGATCCTTAGTGCTCAGGCTTTTTTGCCTTCTCCCTGGTTGAAAGTGTAGCATTGGAGGCTGGCGCTTTCGCTAAGATCTGCAGTAAGGCCGGTCCTTTTCTGCTTCATTTGCAAAGTTGAACACCTGCCTCCTTCCTGGAGTTTCACTTCCACGGATAACGGAGCACATTATGGGAGTTACGTGGGGACTGGACGGGCCGTTGTTTGGAAATTTACCTAAATTCCTTGAGTGGACTTTCCCTCCTCTTCGAGTCAACCCCTCTGTCGTCCATGGCTCCATCTTTCAGAGTCCTCTGATGTCATGGGATTGCGTGGGGTGGGGTGGTTGTCACGTGTCTAGACGCTTAGATACACTGTTGGGCAGGATGTCTTTGCTGCCCCAGTGACACTCAGTCATACAAGACCAGCTGTTTGCTTATGGGTGGTTCGGCTCTCTGAAGGCATGCAGATGTGACTGTTGAAGACAGGAAAGAGTTTTTTCGAGCCCTGCTTTTGAGTGACTTTTTGTCGTGGGATGGTTGGATTTAACACAAGAGGACCGAAGACTGTGCTGTCTTGAAAAAGAGAAGGAGGGAATCATCAGAGTAAAGATGGGAGAAGGGGGGCTGTCGGCTTTACCTCAATAAAAGATGGGAGGATTGAAGCTTCTGCTGAGCAGTAAGAGCCAAGTGAGAGCAGCTGAGCCTTCTTGGGTCTGTCAAACTCTGGTTCCCTCTGTAGGGAAGTGATCAGGACTGACTCTGACTGGTTGTGAAGTTGAGGAGAAGGGATGGTGGCCAGCAGAGGGGGCTTTCTGCACTGGGAGGTGCTGTACGTTGTGTATGCAATGAAACACTCATTCTGGGGAAACTCTGGGAAGGGGACAGCTTAGCCAATGGCTAACCAGTCACTGCCATTCACTTTTCCTTATCCCTTTAAAATAACTGTGCAGGGCTGTGGGTGTGGCCCTGGGGTAGAGCACTTGCACCCAGCACCATTTAAACTGACAAAGTTCTATTTTGTTTGGTCTAACCTGCCCCCTCTTCCTTGTCTCTTTTTCTTGCCCCTGGAACCTGGGAAGACTCTCCACCTTGGGAGCCTGGGGAGAAGAGGGAGGCGGGGGCGGGGGAGAGTACCCCCCCATCCCCTGTGATTGGGGATTTCAGGGTTCTGGAATGGGAATGGGAAGAGGAGGGGAGAGCAGCCTTCTGGGGCTGTTGGGATAATAACAGTCCCTGTCACATGATCCAAGTGGCAGACACTGGAGAGTCCTGATGAAGCCTCTGCCCTTAGTGCTCAGCAGAGTCCTAAGCCAGCCAGGGTGCAGCGGGTTGGTGTAGGAAGCTGTGCGGTTTCCATCCCTCTTTCTACTAAGAGGGTGGTGGTCTCGGGATTCCCACACAGGCCTTTGGCTCTGCACCTGTGTCCTCACAGACTCCTGTGACTTTTAAAAACCATAATCGAACTTCTTTCCCCCTGGAGTCACCCGACTAGAATGCCCCTGGGGTAGCAGCAGATTTAACTAATTGATTAATTATTTTGAGGCAGGATTTCACTATGTTGCCCTGGGCCACTGTGTAGATAGGGTTAGCCTTGAACTCAAGAGATCCTTCTGCCTCTACCTGGGACTGAAGGTGTGTCCCACCATGTCTGGCCAGATTTAAGTGTTTCTTTCTGGAGTATTTGGAGGACGACACAGGCCCCTGTGTCCTTCCCAAAGGGCAGCACAGGGCCAGAGAAAGGACTTCAGGGGTCATGGGGCTGTGCTGTGGGATCTAGGAAGTATTAAGTATCTTTTCCTTCCTCTACTTTTTTGCTTCGTGTGAGTTTCTCTCTCTTTTACATTTCCAGTGATTTTATTTTCTATTACTTTGTGTGTGTCTGTACGTGTGTGTGTGTGTGTGTGTGTGTATGTGTGTGGTGTATGTTCATGTGTACCATTGCACACATGTGAAGGTAAGAGGGCAGGTTTTGGGAGTTGGTTTTCTCCTTTTGCTGTGGGCTCCTGGCATCAAACTCTGGTGGTCAGGCTTGCCAGAGCAAGCACTTTAACCCGCTGAGCCCTCTCACTAGCCCGGGTATGGGTTTGTTATTTTCAAGACTCAAACCCAAATCAGTAGTCATTGTCTTAGTTGCTTTATGGGTAAGAGGTAGTCTGGGGAACCTACCACCATGTATAGTTAATTGGCAAGCAAGCTTTTAGAATGGAGCCTTTTACCCAGTTAGGCCATGACCGGCTGGGCTCATTTATTTCCCTGTGAAAATGGAAAAAGGAAGTATTTAACTAGAGACTTGAATCCTGTCAGTTTGCTTCCAAAAGAGACAGGCTGTTCTCAAAACCAGTCTTGCAGAGGTAGGGGGTGGGGGTCAGCTTTCTGTCTTGGTATTTTAAGTGCCTCCGAACAAGCGGCTCTGATGGTCAGTGATAGCAGGGTAGCCGCCATAGTTACGGAGCCATAGTTACGGAGCGGCCATATTCTGGGTCAGGCACTTTATGGGGACACAGCATTTCCCCGTCCCCTGTTTCACAGCAAGGACACTCAGTGGTCCAGGAAGGTCGTATCCATAAACCCAGTAAGTTGCATAAGCTGAGCCTATAGTTGCCTTCACATAGGACGAACCTTCACCTTTGAGGAAGCAAAGGAAGAGGGCTTGGGGAGGAAATAGACAGTGGTAGATTGCATCTAGCCCCCAGCAGTCACTGAACACTGTGTGCTTGGCCCTGGTAGAGAAGGCGGAGTAAGGGGATCTCCTGGGCCTTTGCACACTCAGGGACAGAGAGGAGCAGGGAAATTGCCAGAGGGCTCCAGGTGGTGACACACTCACTTGTTTATTGAAGATCTTCCACTGCAGGAAGTTACCGTATTTGTAGGGGGCAGTACAAAAGCGGCAAGCCAGCCTGTGTGGAGATAATGTGGTTTAATTGGTCAGGAGCCCTGAACTTGAGGTGGTGTGCAAATGTCCACTGCCACCGCACAATACCCCTTCTTGCCTGGGTTGCGTGTCTCCTGCACATTACTGTGAGGCTTCTTAGGCTTTACCTACCCGCTATGGCTGGGGCTAGGATGCTTGTATTTTGCCAACAGCGTTGGGTTGTTTTGTAGCTCTTCTTCCCCCAGGACCTTGGTTGCAGGAAGGGCTGGGCCACCTCCCGTTCCTGCACACTGCCATTGGGCCCATCACCACTGGGGATCTGTTGGCTGGTGCAGAGAGACAGGTACTCCAGTGGCAGTTGCAGGCCTTCCTAGAGGACACACTGCCAACCACACCCTCTCCCAGGTGTTCTGACAGTCCTGATCACAAGGGCACCTCATGGTCACTGTCAAGTTAGTACTGCCAGGGCTTCTTTGCCCCACGAGGGTAACACCGTTCCTGCTGTGACCTCGGAGCCTGGGTAGGGCCTTGTGGTGTTTCAGAGTCTTTTTCCAACCCCCACCTTTTGTTCATCTTTCGAGGTCACTTGCTATATTTGGAGGCTGATGTGGACAAAGCCACTTGGACCTCTTAGTGCTGAGTGCACTCGGTGGAAGACAGTTCTGCTTGTGTTTTAGGTCTTCTGTTTTCCAAGCCTTCGGGTCACTTTTAAGTCCATTCCAGTGGAAACTGCTTGAACATCCTGGAAACAAGTCAAGTGCCTTCCGGCCTCTGCTCCTCGTGTACTGACTTGATTCCATTTGGTGATGATGTTTGGGCCACACCGCTTAGGATGAGTTTTCTCTGACCAGCGATCCCAGAGAAGCGCTCATGGGCATGAAGGTGATGGACGGAGATGTGCCCCCTCCGGTAAAATAGTGCCCGCTATGCTCGGCTCAAGAGGACTTCCATCACAGTAAAGGGATTCCATGGCATAATTGCTTCTCCAGGAACATGACGCTTTGTCTGTATATGACCTTCAAGCACTCTGATCTTCCACAAATGACTGCCTATCTTTTTGCTTTTGTTTTTTGAAACAGGGTCTTTCTCTGTGGCCAGGCTGGCCTTGAACTCGGCTTCCAGAGGCCTGGGATTACAAATGTGAGCCGACCCTCCTGCTTGCCTGTCGCTTTTGCCTGCCTTTACCCCTTTATCCCACTGTAATATATGCAGCCCCAGAGGCTCAGCGGCTGCTGGACTTTGGAGCGTCTCTGGCCAGTCATCTTGGCTTGCTGGCGTGGTAGAGCTAGGTGCCGTCATGGGCTGTCCGTCAGGGTGTGTGCTGTGTTGGCCGGCCCGGCTTGTGCTCATGCACTGTTCGTCGGCATGCCGGAAGTTGTCTGTACCATCTTCTCTGACCGTGCTGCCTCCTCATGCATCTACAGTTGCCGCCTTTTCTGTTAGTTTCCGGGTTATTTCGCAAGCTCTTGTAGAGTCTAAAATGCTTGAGCATATGCAGCAGGCAGGGCAATCAGTGACAGAGGTAGGTCCCGCCCAGGTAGTAAAGGTGACCGAGGGATTTGGCTGAGAAATGTTAGACTGTAGGTTGGAAAGGAATCCCATCTCCTGGTGTCTATTTTAGAATTGCTCTTTATGTTATGATCTCTTTTCCCCTTACATTAAGTCTACATAGTTATGTGATGCCCACTGAATGCATGTGGAGCATAGGTTTGAAGAGGCTAGATGACTTGCCTGAGCTCTCTCAGCTGATACATAGTGGTTCTAACTCAGGAGTGGAGGCACCAGGTTATATGATGGTTAAGAGCGTGGATTCTGGAAACAGACCCGAGTAACGACCTCGTATGTGTGCCTTAACCTGTCTGGGCTCAGTTTCCTTATCAGGATCATTGCCTTGGTAGATGGCATGTCTGACAAGTCCTCTGCTTCATGGTTAAGGGCAGGAAGAATTCTACCAGGCACATGGTGAGCACACAGTGTTCTTCTTGCCTGGTCAGGCCTGGGGCCATGGGTTCCTTCTCAGGTAGGGAACAGCCTTGGGCAGCATGTGAGGGTTCAGGCTGTGCAGAAAGCCCGGAGCAGGTTTCAAGGCAGAATCCTGGGTAGGCTGCTTGAGCGGTACCTACCGGCTACAAGGAGGAGCCCGTCTGTCACTGGGCCCTCTCTTGCAGCCCCATCCAAAGTTGACTCCCACCTGCTGCCTTCTCTTTGCCTGCCACCCCTGCTGGCTCTCTGATCACTGTCTGCCTTGTTCCCTGCTGCTTAGCATTCTCTCTCCCAGTAATCTTTTAAACTTCCTAAAGTGATATAGCCATTAACTTATTGATCAGGCCTTCTTGACCTGCCCCACAGTACTGGGTTTTAAGGCTAGGGCAGGCTTGTGGAAATGTATTTTGTTTCTGCTTGTAATCATGCTTGTTTCAGAAAATATGGTACTGACAATAGGCAGCGTGTGTGTGTGTGTGTGTGTGTGTGTGTGTGTGTGTAAACACAAAAATGGTATGGGCCATCGACTGAAAAAACAAGGGTTTACAGCTGTAAAGGGTCGCTTGTGCGCCCAGTGTTTGTTTAGTTGATGTGTGCATGGTCGGTTCTGTGTCATCTGAACTTCACAGGTGAGGACATAGAAACACCAGCATGCTGTTTAAGGACTCAGTACATGAAGGAGACATAGATACCTCAGGTTTGAACCTGGTCCACACTGACCCTTGACCTGTAAAGGAGGTGTGGTTCATACGGGACCTAGGTCACTGATAAGATTGTTTAGATGAGAAGAGCACACTTGTTTTTTTAAATCTTCAATCTGGTTTATTTAGATGTTCGCTCATTTAAGAATTTCTGGTTTTTTTTTATCACACTTTATAAATTAAAAATTTTTTTAAAAAAAATTTTGCACAATGTTTTGACGATATTCATCCCTCCTCCAACTCCTCCCGTATCCATCTCCCCTCCTCTATCCACCAAACTTTGTGTCCTTTTTTTCCTTTACATATCAAAAGCATCTGTCCTGCTCCCCCTTCTCCCAAGGCTCAGGGATCATTGCTGAAGAAGGGGCGGGAAGATTGTAAGAGCCAGGGGCTGTTAATGAGTACAAGGACACAGCATCATCCGGATACAGAGCAGTTACAAGTCATGTTAGCTCAAGCCACACACAACCCCAGCGCGGAGAGGGGAGGTGGGCGCGAAGTCTTACCCCTAGCCCCGGGTCGTTGGCAACTGATAGCTGTGAGAGGGACAGTCCATTTTAAGAACGTTGCCCCTGGTTACCGGTGCTCCAGTATAAGACCACATGTCCATGAATATATGGGCAGCACAGAGAAGAGAGTACATAATGTAAGCAGTAGCTTAGCGTTGAGAGCAAGCCCAGGACATCCTAGGCAATGAGGGGCAGCCCTGATCCCTGGGAGCCGGGCTCTGTACCTGTGAGCCACTGTGCTAGGCTCTGTCTGGGTTCTTGGGGGTAAGAGCGTTCCTCGCCCTGTGGAATCTTGCTGTAGCTGGGGAGACAGACACACAAATAGAGGACTACTTCGCAGGGTGGTAGGAACATGAGGGTAAGTGTTGGGTGCTGCCGGAGCTGAGGAGGGGGAGCAGGGATTCTTCCCAGAGCCTTGGAAGGCAGGCTAGTGGCCAGCTGAGAAGGGTTTTCTAAAAGGTGAGATCGGCCACCAGCGAACAAACACATGGAGCAGTTTGTTCCCAGGGTCGGTGTATAACTCAGCATGCTTCATAGGCCCTGACTTTATGGAGAGGAGGTGGGCCCAGCAACAGCTTGGAAGTCATGTTGGATTTCAGGTAGCCGGGGAGGAGAGTTGAGAGAGAGTAGGATTGTGGAAAGAGTCCACACCTTTTCTGTAAGGGCCAGGGATGAGCATTTTTAACTCTGTGTGCTGGGTCCTCTCTGATGCAGTCCCTCAAACTCTGCCTCTGTGATGTCTGGCTTTTCCTGACAAGACTTTGACTGTTTGCAGATAGAGAGACAACTACATGGAGACCAAAGAAACCATGTTCATCTCTGCTCATCTTGGGTACATACTGGGCTCACTTACAGGAATATGGGTCACCCCAAAACAGTTGCATCGCTATAAAGTTCCATTTCATCCTGGGCAGTGACATCCCCACCCCAGCCTTCCAGTTCCGATGCTGAAGTGTTTTCCCACCACACGCAGCTAGGGCAGGATTACATGCAGCTGGGATTCCCCCACTTTCTCAAGAGAATGTTAACAGGCCTAATCTCGTGAGGGTCTCATGAAGGTAATGGCTTTGCCCGTACCCACAGGACAGCCTTCCAGGAATGTTGTAGAGGCGCTGAAGATAATCCAGAGCAGACTGGTGTGGCTCCAGGCCACTGTAATGTTATTCATGAAATACGGACTTCCTGTAACTTTCATCTATTATAAAATGAATCTTGTTTTGATTTCTCCTCAATCATTTACATATATAAAAGACATTGTTTACTTGGAAGTTGGGTTTGGCCACTGGTTGGAGTTTGCCCACCCCTAGCTGTTGGTAAAAGATTCAGATGTAACATGACAAAGGACTGGGTCAGGATGTTGGCATTGAAGATAAAGGGAAGGGACCCGATGCCAGAGACTTCTTGGAAAGAGGATTCTGATCAGATAGCAGCGAGGAGAGGGAGGAACCCAGGCAAAGCAAGCGGAAGCTTCTGGTTAGGCGCTTCTGGCCCTCTTCGGTAAAGCTGGCTCCATTTCCTTGTGCCCAAAGCATGTGTCAGTGCTGGAGAAAGCCCAGGGTAGCCGAGTCTGTGCTTCCAGGTGCCTGTGTGTTGGCTGGTCTCCTCGGCATGGCACCTGGCCTGCCACTGCTTTTGCTGCCTTAGTTTTGGGTGCCATGGGCTGGAGGTCCTGTTGTAACAGTTGGGGCTGCCCCTGGAGCTAATTTGGGGTGGATATTTGACAAAATTTCCTATTTAGGAGAAGCTGCAAGAGCAGCTCTAGCCCTGCTGCCTGCTGCGCAGGTGTACGTGTTAGGTTTTATTGTTCGCACTTTGCCCCAGTCGCTTTACCATTGTGCCTCTCTATTCAAAATGCTTCAGTGCAGGCTTATCAGAAATCAGACTCGACGTTTCACGGGCGCAGTACGGCACCAGAGCACTTAGCATCAGCGTGGAACTGTAGCGGGATTGTTTCTGAAGCTAGCACTCCTCCTGTAGCCAGTATTGCTAGATGACTGCCATACTCAGATACTAACCGACGTTCATCACGGAATGCCTGCCTTAGACCTGGCAAGGTGGCTAGGAGTCTCAGAGCATGGACTGTGGGCAGCAGAGCCTAGCTGGACCCCCCTGTCTCTCTGTTAGGGGCTGGTAAGGCTGCAGAATAGGAGGAAAGGCTGTGAATTAGTGTGAGCGAGGCCTTGGGGAAGCTTCAGCGAGTTACTTCCTTTCCTTCCTTAGCAACTACAGAGGAAGCAATTCGGCAAGTCCCCAGTCCAGGTTCACAGAAGGGGGCAGAGCAAGGTGTTCTGTAGACAGGTGCGATGCCACAGACAAGCCTGGAATGGCTCTTGAGGGGCTGTGTGTTGTTAAACTTTTATGCTAAGTGGCAGGTTTGGACTTTGGTGTATGTGGTGACTTAAATTTGTTCTAAATTTAGGGATGTTCAGGGCTAGTACAGGGAATCCTGCTTACTCCATACTGACAGATTGACCCATCTGCTTTTGCAAACTTTTTTCTTGCTTTTGAAATCTGATTTTTTTTTCTCTCCAGCATCATCTATACATGTTGTACTCCTAGACTCCAAGTCCTTCAGTGGCTGTTCCTGAAAATGGGGGATATTTTCTGTGATGGCTATTCTTGGTTGTCAACTTGCCTGCATCTGGAACTAACTAAAACCGCCTGGGCACACCCGTGAGGGCTTGCTTTCTTTCTTTTTCTTTCTTTCTTTCTTTCTTTCTTTCTTTCTTTCTTTCTTTCTTTCTTTCTTTCTTTCTTTCTTTCTTTCTTTCATCTATCTATCTATCTATCTATCTATCTATCTATCTATCTATCTATCCATCCTTTGGTTTTTTTTGAGACAAGATTTCTCTGTTGTAACTCTGGCTGTCCTGGAATCCACTCTGTAGACCAGGCTGGCCTCAAACTCACAGAGATCCACCTGCCTCTGCCTCCTGAGTGCTGGGATTAAATGTATGCACCACTGCTGCCCAGGTTGAGGGATTTTTTCTTAAATCATTTGAAGTGGGAAACCCACTTTTACTTCAG
The DNA here is from genome assembly GCA_026225945.1 of Cricetomys ansorgei. NCBI lineage: Eukaryota > Metazoa > Chordata > Mammalia > Rodentia > Nesomyidae > Cricetomys > Cricetomys ansorgei. Next base: position 4,532,334 of record JAMJFZ010003746.1, on the reverse strand, counting down.
ATCTTTGAGGTGGGAAGATCCTAATCTGGGCCACACCTTCTGCTGGCAGCCTATATAAAGGTCATGGACGAAGGGAGCTCCTTCTCTTAGCCTGCTTGCTCTCATTCTCACTGGTAAGTCTATAGAGCCTACTTCTTTGGGATTCTGGCATATACTCAAGACCAGCTGAGACATCTGACTTTGTGGACAGAACAACTACTTGGATCAGTTCTTGGATCTTCTACTGGTAGGCAGCCTTTGTTGGACTAGCTAGACCACAGTCTGTAAGCTATTTTAATAAGTCTCATATTTTCTTTCCCTGTCTGTCTTTCTGTCTTCCTTCCTCCTTCCCTCCCACTCTTCCTTCCTTTCTTTTTTGGTTTTTCAAGACAGGGTTTTTCTGTTGTAACTCTGGCTAGCCTCGAACTCAAGAGATCCTCCTGCTTCTGCCCCATGCGCCATCACCACTCTGCCCTATAGCTGTTCTTAAATAAGGAAGTAACAGGATGCGAAGGGTTTGGGGAAAGGGGGCCAGAGGCCAAGAAGGCAGGTGTGGTATCCCCATCAACTGGGCTTGGGGTGGGCAAGGTAGACTGAGACATGGGTGAAAATTGGGAGGTGGTATTTCACCTCCCCTGCTAAAGCTGGGTCGTTTTTGGGACTGCACACACTGCCCTTCTCCCCCCGAAGACAGTGCAGCTCTGGACAGCCTCTGAGACCCTTCCCCGTCTCCACCCCACCACTCACAGCCATGTATCTCAGGTTCATACCTGTACTCTCAGGTTTTTGGTTGCTGCCTCACCCTGTCACCTTCCAGGGATGTGACAGTTCAGTGAGCAAGAGTGGAAGGTGCCTCAGGTGCGTCGGCCTGTGTGTGAGGCTGGGAGGAGTGCTGTAGGCTGTAGGCTATGGGCACCGTGCATGTGACTGCAGCCAGGTGATAAGGGAGGGGCAAAGAGGTGGAAATGCTTGGAAAAAAAAAAAGGATGGGTGTGACCAGAGCTTCAGGTGCTTGTGTGGGTCATGTGAGAGTCTTCTTTACAGGCTTATTGCCTGAAGGCACTCATTGCCACTGGGATTTGAAGGCCTGGTGGGGAGGAGGGCTATAGTATTGAGGGAAGCAAGTGCATGTCAACAGATAGGAGTTGTCCACTTACTTGTACAGCCTTTGGTGTTGGTTTTCAACGTGTCACCTGTTACACTGCTCTTGTCCCCTAGGTATGGGTTACATGGGGTGGGAGCAGTACACAGTGGTGTGTGACAAAGGTGGTAAGGGAAGCAGTCACTTCCGATGGGGGAAGGAGGTTCCACAGGCAGACCTTTGCTCGGAAAACCTCTGTGTCTTTATTTCCAAATTGTCCCCTTCATTTGCCTGCCAGAAGTGTGTGGTTGTCAGTTCTGCCTTTGGGCAGACTCCCCGTAAGGGAACAGGCCAGGTTTCCCCTCCTGATCATCAGGGGCACGGTGCCATCTGGGTGTGTGGCACTCATCTGTAGTTCTAGCATTAGGGGAGTGGAGGTGGGAGAACCAACCTTGGTCACATGAAATGCTGTCTTTAAAAAAACAACAAAAAAGGAAGCTATGTATTTGGTTAAGAGACTGGGCCTAATTTTAGGGGTGCACTATGCTGGGGGAGCGAGCTGAAGTAGAGCTTCTCTTGAAGGCAAGGAATGTCTCGTGAAAAGTCATTGAATGGGGCTATGGAGATAGCTCAGTGGGGAAAAGGCCTTACCATGTAAGGGTGAAACCGAAGTTCAGATCCCCAGAACCTGTGTAAAGCTGGACTCCGTAGTGTGCATCTATAGACCTAGTTCCCCTATGGCAAGACTGGAGTCATCTACAGGGCTGGCTAGCCTGGGGTACCTAGCTGAGTACAACAGAGACTGTGGTTGACCTCAAAAAAAAAAAAAACAAAATCACTGGTTGCATTGGGGATTTCTTTCTTAAGATTTATTTATTTGTTTACTTTTGCTTTTATGTGCACTGGTGCTTTGCCTGCGTGCATGTCTATGTGAGGGTTCCAGATTCCCTAGAACCGGAGTTACAGACAGTTGTGAGCCGCCACGGGGTTGCTGGACACTGAGTTGGGATCCTCTGGAAGAGCAGCCAGTGCTCTTAACCACTGAACCATCTCTCCAGCCCTGGGGATTTCTTTTAATGAATTCCCAGCACCCGTATGGCACCTCACAACCTTCCGTCTTCTGGCCTCTGTATGCAACCGACACACACATGGCGCAAATACATGTAGGCAACACGCACGCACGCGCGCGCGCGCGCACGCACACAAAATCTATAAATCTAAAAAAAAAAATAGTTTTATCATACCATACAGATCATTTAAATTGTGCAACTTATTGGTTTCTGGTGTATTCAGAGCTGTGAGACATTGACTGTAACCAATTTCAGAACATCTTTGTGACCCCCACCTCCCATCCCCACCCCACCCCGACCCCAAGCAGCCCCGTACTCTGCTTCCCCCTGGCTTCCATTCTGCCTGTTCTGACGTTTCCTATAAAGGGAGCCATACAGTGTATGTTTTGTTTTGTTTTTTTTTCTTGCATATGTTTTCTTCACTTGGCCTGTTTTCAAGCCTTATCCATGTTCTCGTGAACATCAGAAGTATATTTTATAGCTGATCAATAATCTATAAAATTCACAATCCAGACCAAGCTGGCCATGGGTTTGCAGCAATCCATACCCTGTTGCACATGTGGGTTTGTTGCCGTGTTATTAGGAATGCCCGTGTCCCTGGTGTGGCTGTGTGATTTCTTTTCTCCTAGTTATGCAGACGTAGGAATGAAATTCCTGGGTTGAATGCGAAGTTGGTGTTGGCGCTTAGCATTTGGAAGAGCTGCCCAAGTGCTTTTCCAAAGCACTACTGAAGAAGTCCAGTTTCCCTGCTTCTTCACTGACATTGACTGTTCCCCCTTTTCCTCCCTCCCTCCCACTGAACTCTGGGCTCAAGCCACCTTCCCAAGTGTACCTGGGACAATGCGGGGATGGCTACCATGCACAGCTCCTGCCTGCCTTTTTTATCATAGTCATCCAGAAGCGTGAAGTGATGTAGTACTGCATGTTGACCATTTGAAACAACGGTCAACACTTCATTGTTGACTTGTAGGAGTTCCTCTGAATGCAAGTTCCTTATCAAACATGCGATTTGCAGATATTTTTTTTCCCATCCTGTGGATCATCTTTTCATTTTCCAGGTTGCTTAGGCTATGAATAGTATGAATAATATGAATAACAACAACAACAGCAACAAATGCACCTGGGTTATGTGGACCACGTATCAGAATGAAGTGTGAAACTATCTACTGCCCTCATCCCTCCCACATCCTTCAGCAGTCTAAAGAAAACATGCAACCTACAGTCTGCTGACTGTCCCATTCGCAGCCTCCTTTGTGTCACGTGGCCTTCTACATTCTCTAGTAGATCTTGTGTCCCAAGCAAGGTGGGGAGAACGGGGGTGTATTCAGGAGGGTCTGCCTGATGTCCAGGGTCAACGTAACTCGCTAGTGGGTAGGAATTCTGAATTCTTTTGGGGTCACCAGTTGGGGTGACTTTTAAATGTGTTATTTTCACAGCCTCATTTCTTTGCGTCTCTCTGAGCTCCTTATCTCCGTGCCTAAATTGGGATAAGTGAATGTGTTGGATTTTCATCTTTGCATGTAATCAGAACAAGCAGTAAAAATCACAGCGCCAGGACGTGAGGCGGTGGAGCCTGAGAATGGAAATATATAAGGAACAGGAGGCCCGTGTGAGGAAAAGGGATGTGTGTGAGCTCTCCCCCTGTGAATACAAGGAAGTTGTAGGATTTACTAAATAGGAAACGAGTCAAGTAGGCCTTGTGACAGTTGCAATAAGTCACAGGGGCTGTGGCTCAGTAGTAGAGTGCTTGGCTGTCACATGTGAGGTCCTGGGTGTAAGTTGTATACCCATGGTGTTGCTCAGCAAGGAAGACGCGGAGGCCATTTTTTTTAGACGTAAACTCTGCCAGACCCCAGCAGAGGGAACCGCCTGTCATGGCATGCACCATCCTGGACAGTGGCGCCCTGAGCATCTCATCTCAAGGGTTTCTATTGATACCTAAGCTCCTCAGTATTCTGTTGATAGCACATGCAGATCATGAAGTTTTATAAAATATCTTTTACATAAAGCCAACACCTGCGGACCATGCAGAACACCAAGACCTAAGCAGCAGCAAAAAAAAAAAAAAAAAAAAAAAACCCAACTATTTTAAACGTAACTGGAAATAAACTTCTGCAATACCTAGACTCAGTTCTTAGCACAAAACAAACAAACACATAAATAAACAGAGAATTAACAAAATTAGGGCCTGGAGAGATGGTGCAGTGGTTAACAGCACTTGCTTTTGCAGAGGTCACAGATTTGGTTCCCAGCACTCACATGGCTGCTCATGGCCACTTGTAACTGCAGCTCTGGGGTATTCGACACCCTCTTGTGGCCTCTGTGTTCAGGCACACATGTGGTACACATGTACCTGCAGGCAAAACACTCAAACACATTAAAAACCAATCTTTTAAAAAATGTAAAACATTCCCAGACTTGTTCATTTAGTGTTAGCCTGGAAGCATCAGAATTCCCGGGTGACTGTTTCGCAGGTATAATTTTGAAGCAAAGCATAGTCTCGTATTCATTGCCATTCTGACGGGAGTTGCTTCAGTCAAGTGGGTGACAGTGACATCTGAGATGGAACTTAGGACCATTTCCATATGGTTGGTTGACCTGAGACTGGCAGTTATTTCCAACAATCTCTCTTGGAACAGCTTGGGTCTCTGTGTTTGGCGCCTGCTGGGGACATAGTTTCATGCATTGAAGATAAATACGGTCTGGTTAAGTCCTAGTCACACTACTTGAATTCAGTAGCTCTCCTGTTACCATTAACTGTGTGTCCTCAACACAAAGTGGATACTGATACCCACTCTGTGAGCTTACTTTAAGGAGTCAGTGAAGAGCGTATGAACTAGTGTTTATCACAGAGTAGATGCCCATGAAATGTTAGCTGCTTCTTACTGCTAAAAAGCAGACAAATCATTAGCGCGGACACAGTCATCAGGCCCTGTAGCAGCACTGAGAGCCGCAGAGTGTGAAAACACCATTGCTGCAGACATTTCTGGTTGTTGAGCACCTTCTGATCAGGTGCTGGGCCATGGGCTTCCATGTGTGTGGCTTTTTATTTATTTATCTTTAGCCATCTCTTTATTTATCTACCTGTTTCCTTATTTATTTTTTGTTTTTTGGGGGGAAGGGTTTCCCTGTGTAACCCTGACTATCCTGGAACTCCCTCTGTAGACCAGGCTGGCCTGGAACTCAGAGATCCACCCGCCTCTGCCTCTCTAGCTTTATTCGGTTCTTGTAGCTGTGTGCAAAGCACGTCCAACCTGCCTTGTTGAGGCGCATGCTCAGGCTGGACAGCTGCTCACACAGTTTGCTCCGCCCCCTTTGCTGTCTGTGTTCACCTGGAGCCGAGGAATGAGAAAGTCGTTCTTCCCCCTCTTGGTGAGCTCTGCTGCTTACGTGAGCTGAGCGTGGCCCATAGGGAGGAGGAATTCTGAACCTTCAGTCTTCTCTGGTGATAATCATGCCTTCAGGTGAAGGCCCTCTGAGGACTTGTCCTTTGAAAAGGCCCAGAATACTCTCTCCACTTTAACTACCCCACCCCAGATAGGGATGAGGGCGGAAGGGTGGCTTGTGGCCATTAGCCCCTTGACCTACCTCATGCTGTGTCTTGTGCCTCTGCATGGGTGAAGGGACCTGAGAGTCACTTAGGTGCTTAATGATGAATTCTCCAGAAACAAAACGTCTGCAGTGATGGGGTTGTTTTCACACTCTGAGGCTGTCCGTGCTGCTACAGGGCCTGATGACTTTGTCCACGCTAATGCTTTGCCTGCTTTTTAGCAGTAAGAAGCAGCTAACATTTCATGGTAGTGAGCCTGTGATAAGCAGTCTCCCCCTCCCCCTCCTCAGTGAGTTGTACCTTGCTGTTGTAGTCTTTTTTTTTTTTTCTTTTAAGCTTTTTGAGACAGAGGTCTCATGTAGCCCATGTGGCCTTTTGAACTTGCTATGTAGGGTATGACTTTGAAGTCCTGGTCCTCTCTGCCTGCCTTCACCTGCCAAGCCTGGGGATTACAGGTATATTCCACCATACTCCGAGAGACAGAGTCTTGATACCAGGGTGAATTGCCTCTGCCTCCCGAGGACTGGGATTACAGGTATGAGCCACTACGCTTGGCTTCTTTTCCCCTCTTCTTTTTTTCTTTTTTTTCTTTCTATTTTTATTTTTCAAATGTGTGTATGCTTGTGGAGATGAGAGGACATCTTGGGGAAGTTTGTTCTCTCCTTCTACCATGAGGGTTCTGGAGATGGGCTCACGTTGTCAGGCTTCGTGGCAAGCTCCCTTATTTACAGAGAGCCATCTTGCAGCCCTCTTTTCGATGGCATCCTTTGAAGCACACCATCACCTCTGCCACTCCCCAGTTTCTCCGTGTGCTGAGGCTCAGTGAGCCATGGAATGCTACCAGATGAGAGAGAAGAGAGTGCTGATAACTTTCAAGTCTACATGTACACAGTTCCCTGCTCCGTCTTGTATGCCCTGTAGGGAGTTAAGATTAAAAACCCGCAGTGGGCAGGTGTGGGTAGAGGTAGGATGCTGGTTTGCCAAGAGGAATTGGGGCCTGCCAACCCCATTAGCAGGCCTGGCGCAGCCTGGCCTGGGCACGTACCAGGTGAGCTTCACGCAGCAGGGTGTGGTCTGCTGGGCATGTGTAAGCTTAGTGGGGGTGCCTGCATAGCAGGTATGTGGGGCTGGCTGGAGCTGCTCAGTGAGCGTTGGCACGATAGGTTGCTTTGGTTCTGGCACTGCCAAAAGCTACATACGCTGCCGATCAGGTTACTGTTGCTGTGGGAACCATGACCTTTGAATTTCCTGGCTTATGCCTGGAATTCTGCTTGCATAATGCTGCAGCAACTTGGATTCCCCCTCCCCCCTTTCTCCCTTCTCTTCGACATCCCGTTGTTTTTTTTGTTTTTTGTTTTTTGTTTTTTTATCTCAGCAAATCATAACTCTCTGCTGTTCCTCCATCCCTTGTGGTGGCAGACACTCTTACTCATTCTCCTCCTGAAGTGTGTCAGCTGGGACTCAGCCCTGGACTGCCTAGCTGATATTCCTAGTCCCCTAGTAAGGCCTCTGGGAAGTGTGAGGCTCCCTGAGCTGATGCCGGTCATGGCCTGGATGACCAGGATGATGGCCTGGATGCTCTGCCCCGTAGGGTGGACTCAGCTGGGCTCCTGGCGTCTCCCGTGAGCACCTGTTCTTCCTGTGTCTGTACTTGCTTACAGTGCGCCCGGAGCATACCACCCAGCTGGCTTAGCTAATTCTCTCCACCCAGACTTCAGTTTCCGCTTGAGTCCCACCCTCTCTGGGGAGCCTGCTGACACTTCTTACCTTGAAGTTACCCTTTCCAGTGAGCTGTACCATTTGAATGGAGCCGGGTATAGCCTCAGGGTATGCTTTCTTGTCTCATGTCCCCCTCCCCCCCCTTTTTGGGATACCATGGGTAGTCTGGTTTTTTTCCCTCCATAGACTGAGTTATGCAATTTAACAAGTAAGCATCGGTTTACTTGTTAGTCATCAGTTTATATTTGATGTGCTGAGTTAAGTCTTGTCCTCTCACTCTCTTGTTTTGTTTTGAGACAGGGTCTCATGCAGCCCCAACTGGTCCTGCACTCCATATCCTCTTGTCTCAGCCTCCTGAATGCTGGACACTTGTGTGTAGCACGGTGCTCCTGCTCCTCTCTTCCGTCCTCCCTAGGAAGATCTTCTGATATCACCTACCTGGCCTGGAACTCCTGGATTCAAGCAGTTCTCTAACCTTGGCCTCCCCAGGGCTAGGATGCGTGGGTCTGCCGCCGTCCCCGGCAAGCGTGTGTTAGTGTGTCTTGAGGAAGGCTCTGGCCATCGGCACTCTGAAGGATGCAGGAAGAAAACAGTGCTTGCATCCAAATCTCTGAGATGTCCAGCCTGGCCTCTCCTACCCTGCTGTCCTCCACACGGAGCGCCAGACTCATTGGCCTTCGTGGCAGAAGGCGTGAGTCTGGGCCTGTGCATGCGTGTTTCCTTCTGCCTCCGGCCTTCACTCAGCACAGTCTTGTCCTGTCGGGCACAGCAGCACTTCCCTCCCTGAGCCGCGGAAGACCTCCAGTCCTTGTGCTCCTACTGTGTTCTTTTCCTCGTACACAGTATGACTGCTTACAGAGAAGGGCATTTTTCAACTGACTGCTGCCCCCTGTACCTCCCTTTCTGGGCGTAAGCGTTTCGTTCACTTTGTGTGCTCAGATCTCACACAGTACCCAACACCCAGGGGACACAGTGTCAAACACGCAGAGAAACACGAAACACTCAGCAGTTCATGTGTGCTGCGTGGTTGGCCTGGCACACACAGGCTCTGAGGGATCACCTGAGGCTCTCTCCCATCCCACGTCATCCTTCTCGTGTCCATTTTTGGCTTGTCTGAAGATGAGCTAAGGCAGCCAGGGTTCTTGATCCACAGAGGGCGAGGCGGGTTATGAGTCTGGCCTGTGGAATCCTAGACACTTGTTTCAGGACTCACTTTTGGGACACTCAATTTTTCCTAAACTCGTCCAGTTGTTTGTGAGAGATGGCACGGGCTTCTGGCAGAGCATAAAGAAGTCAGCTCAGCCTCTCCTCCATGTTCTCCTCCCTGGCAGCTCGGCAGGACATGTGCCTCTCTAGCCTCCTGAAGATTGCTCCTGGACTCAGCCCGCCCCTGGACAACCTGGGGCCTGCCTGTGAGAACCTGTCAGGAAAGAACCCGAGGGCTTGCTGAAGTAATGTCTGTGAAGATGGGAAGAAAGGCTCTGTGTGGCCAGTGTGCTAGTCAGACTTTCCTGGGTTCACTCTGCCCTGGATTTGCCTACGGCTGCCATGCTGTATAAACATGCAGAAAGAAAGTGGAGTGGCCTCCCCTCCTGCTGGCTCAGGCCCTCTGAACCCAGTCCTTCGACCAGGTCCTGCATGTGCAGGGCCTCCAAGCTGCACACAGCACCTCCCAGAAAGTGTCTGTCTGGGTCCCCCACTTCTGGTGCCTTCTGCATACCCCTGCATTCTCAGAACCATCCACGTTCACTTCTCTTAGCCTGGGGAGGGAGCTGGGAGGTTTCCTTTAGTAGGTCCGTCTCACATTATCGTCCATGAACCGGGTGTGGATGCCAGGGTTCTGTGTATACAGAGCCTTTCTCCATCCAGTTTTCCAGTGACCCCTTAAACCAGCTGTGGAGTCACACCGGGGTGTTTTCCCTGTTCCCCAGCTCCCACTTGCTAGAGGTCCCTTTGAGGGTTAGGTAAGGAAGCCTCTGTGGTTGGAACTATGTCCATTTTCTTAGAGAGTCTGATTGTCATGTTTGCTCTTAGGTTCCACTTTTCACTTCTTATAAAGTATTAGGGTCCATTGCTCACCACTTAGCCCTTTAGCCGTTCTGTGGTGCTGGGGACGGCACCCAGGCCTGGCATCTGCTGCAGACACTTCACCACACATTGTCCTCCCCCTCCGTCTGTCTCACAGCGAGGACATGGAGGTTTATCTGACCCGGGGAGGGAGCTGCGGAAGTCTGGGCTTGATACCCTGTTTCTCTTTGCTTACTTTGATTCTCTGTTGTCTCTTCTCTTCTTCTTCCGTCTGCTGAACTTGGCTGTACCTGACCTTCAGGGTCACCCTCAAACTTCCCTCCTGGGGGATTTTTATTTATTTTTTTATTGTGTCACTGGGCTGAAACCCAGCGCCTTGCCTATGCCAGGCAAGTGTGTTACCACTGAGCCACATTCCCAGCCCATTTTGCTAATTTTTACAAGCATTTTTAAAGGCTATATGTTTAAGTTTATTAACCGATTCTAACTGGAATTCCAATGGAAGCCTTTTGTCTAGCATATCTATCTGTTTGGGAGTACGTTTTCTCATTCCATCATGTAGGCCCTGGGGATCAAACTCAGGATGTCAGGCTTGGCAGCAAGCACCTTTACCCACTGAACCATCTCAGTAGCCACTGAGCCATCTCAGTAGCCCCCATACGTCTGTTTGGAACTGTTGCCAGGAAGTGTCTGTCTGTGCAGGGCTCCTGGCGGCTATGTGCCTGCGTGTGTGTGTGCAGCGGCCGGGCCTAGGGGTCTACAGGGAGGGCCATCATGTGTTACAGCTCAATCGACTTTGTCTTCAACACGTGTGTCCCGCTCTCCTCACAGAGTGTAGAGATGCCGTTGTGAATAACAAACTGGGAGCCCGCGGGGGGGATGTTGAATTCATTGTAGCTTTTGATTGTCGGGCGTCCTTCCAGTCTCGGCTGTAAAGGAATAGCGTCTGTCCCAGAAAGATAAGAAATTGCTGATGGCAAAAGGAGACTCTTCTGCCAAAAAAGGCTGCATTCTGTTGTGGTTATGCCTGCCTTCCCGGTGTGGTGGGTTGTGAGCCGTGCAGCGTGACCTTCGCTTAGTCCCCCGGAGTGCTGTGTGTGTGGCAGTGCCTATAGTCACAGAGCCGGGTCACGCCCCGGCCAGACTTCCTCATTCCACTGGGGGATTTTTCCTGTCTCAACTCATTGTTCTTTCTTTCCCAGTTTTTACAAATATCCCCTAACCCTCATGCTTCCCTGATGCAGTCAAATTGGGGAACAGGGCCTCTTAGAGAAGGAGAGAGACGGTTGAGAACTGGAGTTAGAGAAGCATCACGTCAGACAGACCCGTAACAGCAGCAGATCTTCAGCCTGTTGGTGTCAGGATGAACCTCCCTCGAGGGGACAGGCAGGCTGCTACGGAGAGCAGGCTCGTGGCATCCAGTTTACCTCGTCCTCCCTGGGAAGGCAGTGTCACCCCTGCACAGAAGTCCCACCCTGGCTGGTTAAGCCTCCACGTGTGTCACAGACTGCAGTGTGGACTGCAGAGCTGAGACAGCTTGCTGGACTCCTGGCCCCAAAGCTGCCTAGCTGGACAAAATCATCTTGCCTCCTCTCTTCTCATCTGTAATTTGCAGACAACTGTAACTGCTCATTATGTGGTTTCTGGATTAAGATAGTAGCAGACATAATTACAGAAGGCTGCTTAGTGCATTGGTTGTAGACTTCCGGGGACATCCGCGTGTGACTTTGGGCAAGTTACTGGATCTGTGTCTCCTCTTCTTTTCTGTAGAACCATGCTGGCAGTTGGACCTCACCGTGAGCACCACGTGAAGGCCTGATGGCCTGGGACACACACATGCTTTTTAGTGCCACCACATGTAATGTCATTACTAAATAATAGCTGCTTTTTTACATTTTTAAAAATCTTGTTTAGAGAGGGTCTCATGTAACTCATCCTGGCCTCAGACTTGCTTCACAGCAGAAGGTGATCTTGAACTCCTGGTCCTTCTGTCTCTACCTCCTGAAGACTGGGCTAGAGAGCTGGGATTATAAGCATGTGCTTCCATGCCTTGCTTGACAGCTGTTATTGTTCCTACCACTATTCCCTTCATAATCTTCCCCATCCTCATACTTAGGGACAGGAGACCAAGGCATAGAGCACCCAGATATGTCCCGGGAAGCTGCGAGTCACGGTAGAAGTGACTTGCCCAGAGCCCTTCTCATATTGTTGAAATTGTAATCACCTTGTGTTGATTTCAGAATCTTAAAAATTCCAGGTATTTCTGGTCATGGTGGTGCATACCTTTCCTGAGGCAGAAGCGGGAAGATCTTTCTGAATCCTTGGTCAGCCTGGTCTACATAGTGAGTTCCAGGCCAACCATGGCTACACAGTAAGACTTAAAAAAAAAAAAATCAGGTATTATTGAAATCCTTAATGTCATACCAAAGCCTGGCATGGCGGGCCTGACTATACTCCCACGTTCAAGAGACTGAGGCTAGGAGTTTGAGACCCACTAGGCTATGTAAGGAGATCTTGTCTCAAAAACAAAGTCAGGCAATCACTTCTTCTCAGACACACGCCAAGTGGGGATCCTGTCAGCCGGTGTCCTGGAGGGACAGGCCAGATGCTGGGCTTGCCCTGGGCTGCACACCGCACGGAGCCTCCCCCTACCCTGCCTGATAGCTATGGCAGGTCTCCTCTGGCTGTTGACCTTCTGCCCTGTCCCAATTCAGGCTGGCCGCCTTCGGCTCTAGCAGTGTAGTCATACTGAGGCTCCGCAGCCGAAGCCAGAGCCTGTGGCCGCTCTTTCCAAAGGCCTTGGGCTCCTCGTTCTTGTTCTTGAAAGAGCAGTCATATCTGAGTCTGGAATTTATCTGTGTAAAGCAATTAGTGTGTGTGTTTGTGTGTGTGTGTGTGTGTGTGTGTGTGTATGTATGTTTAAATGAAGCTCAAGTCATTGAACCTTGTCCTTTGTAGATGAAGTGTGAGTTACTTTCAGAGGACTGGCTCAGACTAGAAGCCAGCTGCTTTTCAATGGCTGCAGTTCTGTGAGGGAACAGCTTATCTGTGAACCACGTTCCCACTCACACAGCCTGTTGTCTGGGATCGTCATCTGTACTGGAGCTGGTAGAGATGGGTGACAGCTGGCTGGGGCTCAGGAGGTGTTATCTTACAGAGGGTCAAAGTTTCGTTGAGCTGATCCGTTTGACCCCTTCCCCCACACAGCCGTGGTTGGTGCTGTATGTGGGTGGGCATGTGCTTTGTGTGGAAACGGTGCACAAAACCCAAACATGTAAACGACCTTAGTCACCAGGGTTAAGATGACACCAGATTGTCATCCGGGGCACTGGTGCTGGCTGTGGTGTCCTGGGTAGAGTGATGTCCTCAGCTGGCAGCTGTGTTCTAAATGACCCCAAGACTGGGCTTAGAGGTTTTTGCCCACCCAGAGCATAATGCCCACCTACCACGAGAAAGATGCGATGGGAGGGCAGTGCCGAGGGACACCGAATGGTGACCTGGTACAGCAAGCTGCCCTCTCCGCCTTTGCCATTTCAGGATTTCCAGCTTGAGCCGAGGAGAGGCTGGGGTTATGCTGCTGCCCAGCTTCGCCCTTGTGAGACGCAGGCTCCAGCCAGCCCCCAGGCACGATGCCACTTTTACTCTGTTTCAGTGGCACATGGCCTGGGATTGGAGAGCTGGCTCACCTCCCTTGGCCAGAGGTGTGTAAGAGCCTCAGGACTTTTAACTGTTTTGTAAATACAGTACAGTGGTGAGCATGTCCTTCAGATGTGTCCCCAGCCTGTGTCTGTGTGAGTCTGAGCTGGCCGCCTAGTTCAGGTTAAGAGGTCTTTATCTGAAGTCAAGAGCACCCTGCCTCTCAGGGTTTTACTTAGGCCAGGGTTTAGGTGAATGGGGGTGGAGATGGCTTTCCCATTTCTCAATGCTTTTCTGTGTCTCAGTGAAGCCTGGTTTTCCCCAGGCACCCTTGAGGTGACTCTGGCCTGCACTGCACCGAAGAGGAGGGTGGGCTCAGGTGACTAGAAGGTCTTAGTGCCTTGGGGTGTCAGGTCTGCTTGTTGTCCTCACCTCTTTAGGTTCCCACAGAGGGAGGGCAGTGCCTGGCATGTGTTATTACCCCACCCCCAGTGCGAGGCTTCATCACTGGCTTGGGGCACTGTTGGAGGGTGGCAGAACCTGGAGGTGGGGGAATTAGGCCCCTGGGGGTATGCTGGGTCCCCTCTGCTTTCGGTCTGCCATGAAATAAACAGGTTTAATTTACCTCATGCTCATGCTGCGATGTCCTGAAGCACCCCGGACCCAGAGTCATGGGGGCAAGTGATTGCAAATGCAAACCTTAAAAGCTGTGAGCTAAGAAGCGTTTCCTTCCTTTAGGTTGATTTTTCTGAAGTCACAGCAAAGGAAGGCTAACGCCATAGCAGGGTAAGGGATGGGTGAAACAAGCCCAGCGCATGTTAACAGTACCCTGCCTTACTGCTTGTCAACAGTCACCCTGCCGTCCTGATTCGGGAGGTAAGAGTTGCCGGAGGAGAGCGCGATGATGTCACTGACATCTCAGCTGTCTTGCTATGTGCCAGTGTCCCTGGCAGAGTCTTCCCTAAGCCTTGTGCTCTGGGGAATGTCACGGATAAGACACGTCCCTGGCTAGAGAACTGTCTGCTTTTTTGCTCCTCAAGCGTACTAAACAGTCTGCAGACAGCGCAGTTGTGTGGTGTGCCTGTGTCACCTAACCCACTCCTAGTTCTTTCAGAATCCCTTTGGAAATGGCTTGTTCCCAGCACTCTAAAGCCACGTCTGCCATAATTGGTGCTCAGGATTTGTCCGTCTCTTCTCCACCCCCCCCACCCCCACACACACACACTTTGAGACAAGGCCTCTTTACTGTCCTGGAACTTACCACATAGACCAGACTGACCTCGAACTCACAGAGATTCACTTTCCTCTGCCTCCCAAATGCTGGGATCAAAAGTGTGCGCCACCACCGCCCGGCTGATGGTATTCCCTTTTTAACCTTGCGCTCCTCTGCCATGGTTCTAATCTGACCCACCTTCACCCCAGCATCCGCTCATGCCTACTGGGTATCGTCCGGACTGTTTGATGTACCTGGGCAGCATCCTCTTGGCTGGGCTCTGGCCAGCTGCTGGGAAGGCCACTGCCCTCCCTGGCTCTGACAGCCCAGTGGGAACCACTTCCCTGTCCCTTGCCTGTGTGTGACTCGTTCCGTCCTGTCCTTGGGGTCCTGACTCGCTAGCTTGGCACACCATTGGCTCAGTGCTCAGAAGGGGAGCGGCTGGTGTGCCGCAGCACTTCGGTAACTCTCTCCTTGGTGTCACATGGCACCTCGCTGTGTGTGTGTACTTTCGTCTGTCTTTCAGTGAGCCCTAGCAGTGGCAGACACCTAGATGACAGACCTGCCACTCTTCTAGTCAGGGGCTGAGACTGTCGGTGGGGAGTACTTCTGGTTTTGCCTCATTTTCTTATCCTGTCGGTCTTTTAGTCGGTCTCAGTTTGAACATTCATGAACAGGGTCGTGTGGGTCTGAGCAGTGCATCTTCATTGGTGACCGGTGATGCTGGTTCCCTCTGCTCTGGAAGGATAGCGGGGACCAGACAGGTGTGGGTGTAGCAGGGCCGTGTGGCCCGAGCCACCGATTCATTAAACGGTAACTGGTGAAGCCGAGTGTGGCTTGTTTTCTTCTCCCTGTCCTCTGAGTTGGGGCCACCTCCTGTTACAGAGACGTGCCTGCCTCCTTCCGGAGCACCCAGGTGCCCATATGGGGAGGAATTGCAGGAATCGCTGTGTGCTAAGGATGAGGCTTTCACCTTTAGAACTCTGCTCAGCTGTCTGGCATTTTGGAGTGGAGGATGGGGTTGTAGGAGTGGGGAGTTGAGACAGGGGTCTCTCTGTATAGCGCTGGTTGTCCTGGAAATTGCTCTGCAGACTAGGCTGGCCTCTAACTCAGAGATCCACTTGCCTCTGCATCCCTAGTGCTAGGATTAAAGGTGCGTGCCACCACGCCCAGCCAGTTGTCTTGGTTAGGGCAGATGATTTGAAGGGTGGATTTGGGGTTAGCAGCCATGTGAGGAGACAGGGAACAAAATGGGTGGGAGGCTGGTTAGGCCTGACCCATGTGGAAAAGGACCTCTGCCAAGGACAACTAACTGCCTTCTTTACCCGAGACTGACCTACTTACTCCTCCACACCCAGGAGTGCCAGGGCTGGCCAGCCCATTCTCACCTCTAGCTGCCCCAGTAGGAAGAGATGCTTGTGTGCGGTTAGTATGGTCATTCCTTTCTCAGGTTCGTTCTCCGACCAATGCTCTGACCATGTCAGGAACATGCCTGTCACCTAGTCACGGCTCCCATCCTGTCCCACACAACTGCTGTCCACTCCACCCTCATGCTCTCACCTCGGCTTCTTCATGCAGTCAAGCCTCCGGGCTGGCCAGAGCTCTGACACTCCTGCTCCCGAAGCCACCTTCTGCTGCCTTCATTCTGCCCCCATAGCCCTCTGCAGGGAGGCCCTCCGTGGTACTCGACAAAACCTCACACACCCATAGAGCCCTGATCCCTCCCAGACTGGCTGCCCTTCTCACTGACCCCATGCCCTGTGGGATGCACACCGTCCCCACAGCTTGCCTCCTCATTGCTCCGTGTCCTGACACTCTTGTCTGTCCTCACTGTGCCCTCCCCCACAGCATGTGCTTGTGCCCTTCTTGCTAGGTCCTGGGTGTGTTTATGTGTGTCTCAACTCCTGAAAGCAGAGGCTCCATGGGGACAGGGCATCCACTGTTCTGTCCCTAGCACCGGACACTTAGAGGTGAACAGTAAATATTTGCGTGTTGTATGTTGTATACACATGTGTGTAGGTGTGTAGAGGCCAGAGGGGAACATGGGGTGTTTTGCTCTTTCACGCTCTGCCATAATCTCGAGACAGAGCCTTTCACTGAACCCGGACCTAGGCTGGTAGCAACCAAGTCCCAGCAGTCTTTCAGTCTCTGCCCCTCCTCCTCCCGTGTTGGGGTTAGTAACGTGTTTGCCCATGCTTGGCTTTTAATGTGGGTGCTAAAGATTTGAACTCACAACCTCATGATTGTGTAGCAAGCGCTCTTAACTGCCGGACCATCTACCCACCCCTGTTAGTGTCTTTCATTGACTCTGTATTGATCACATCCAAGGCTCTGGGACATACACACATTTATATACACATACATAGGTAGATGTGCTTATAGCCTATGGAGGAGCACTGTTGGAGATGGAGGACTGCCGGGGAAAATAAGTTGCAGCAGCAGGCAGGAACATACTGACGAGACCAGTCCTGCCATGATGATGTAGTCACCCTGGGGTGACACAGCCCCTTTCCACAGCTGTGGGCCAGAACACACATTAGGAACCTGAAGCATCTCTGCTCACTGCTGTTGTGTTCCTTGTGCTTCTCCAGGCTAGAGTGGGAGGGTGCAGCTTCCTTTGCTAATGCTGGGCCTTGCCCCTGAGGGCCAGTTGCATCTGAGTAGTCTCTTCTTTCCAAGTCTCTTTAGGTTTCCCCTCTATTTATCTTTAGTTTTCTGTTCCAGAAGGATCCTGTGCACACACAGCTGAGGGCGTTTATGTCCTTATCCTATCTCCTGTGGTTACGGTAAGGTGGTGAGGGTGAGCTCTTATACACTCCAGGCAAGTGCTCTGTCATGGGGTCACATCCCTGCCTTGACCTCTCTTTGCTGCCCCTCCTCCACTAGCAGGCAGCTGCCACAGGCAGGTGCTCCTCATGTGCGCACCTCGAGGTCAGACCTGCATGCTAGCCGCTGTGTGCTTGGCTGTGGCCCACTCCAGTGCTTGGCCAGAGTCACCTCCACTTCTGCATTAAAGGAGCTTGCGTGTTTCAGCATTGGCAGAATGTGGGAGGCTGGGGAGGCTGAGACTCATTGGAAAGGAGACAGCCAGGCTGGGGCTCAGCTTTCTTCTTTTTCTTGTATAATCTCCTCCCAGTTATTACTGTCGCTGCCACTTCTAGGAGTGAGTTCAGCTCGATCTTTGAGAGCATTGCCTTTTAGCTTTTTTGAGACAGGGTTTCTCTGTATAGTCCTGGCTGTTTGGGAACTCAATTTGTAGACAAGGCTGGCCTTGAATTCACAACCCAAAGCCCCACCCCCTGTGCTGGGATTAATGTATGGACCACATGGCCTGAGGTCCTGAAGTCAACTGGGCTGCAGGAGGTGACAACAGCTATAGTGCCCGGCAGGCTAAGGATTCGTTATCTAGGTGCTCTGGGTCCAGAAGTGCTTCAGATGTCAGTTTCTGGGCTGTTGGGATATTTGCATCCGCTTAACACCTACAGCTTTGCACTTTGGAGCATTTTGACTTCAGATTGTTAGCAGGGACACACAACAATGTTTTAAATTTAAGTTGTTGAGGAGCAAGTTTCCATTATCCGTTGTCCAGTGTCCTCTCAGGAGGACACGCGGTGTGGTCCTGTTGTCGGTCTCTTCAGGTTTTAGTCGTGGGTAATATGGAATATGTAATGACCTGGGAGGACTCTCTTGCTTTAAAGACGCCCACAAAGCTTGGTTCCTCTTTTATTAGTGTGTTGCCACTTGAGGAACTCCATTGAGCGGGCACCATTTCATCCCTCAGGGCTTCCCGTAGTACAGCAGGGCTGTGGTCAGGATTAGCATCATGGGAAATAGCAATACAAATGAAGATTTTGTCTTTCATTTAAACAAAGTCTAAAGATGGCCAGCCTAGTGCAGTCTATAGGTCATCAGGACCTCAGCTCGCTTCTGTCTGGAAAGGTGAATGTTCTGACCCTAGTAGCCATAGCATGGTGGTTATAGGCTCCACTCTGAGTTGACAAGTAAAAGTTTAACTCGACCTAATTTCACACCCTGGAATATAGAATGTTCTTCAGGACCTTATGGTCAGGCGTGGCCACTGAAACTCCAGCTGACTTATTTCTGTCTCCAAGGAAAACAAAAGACAGATGTCTTAGCCCACTTTCTGTTGAGATAACAAACTTCCCAAGACTACTAATTTGTAAGAATAGAAGTGTGGTAAACTGGCGTGGTGTGCACAACTGAGAATCCGGAGTTCAAGATTATCTTCTGCTACATAGCAAGATTAAGGATAGCCTGGGCTACATGAGACCCTGTCTCCAATGTGTGTGTGTGTGTGTGTGTGTGTGTGTGTGTGTGTGTGTGTGTGTGTGTGTGTGTGTAGATACATATTTCATGTTTCTGGGAGCTGAGAACTCTAAAAGTGGCATTGGCATCTTCTCAGCCTCTCAGCTCACTGGAAGAGACAGAGCAAGTACGCCCCCAGGGGTCTCTCTCTGCATCAACAGTGTGTGAATTTCAGTGTCTGAAGCACAAACCATAGCAGGAAACGGTGGAAAGACATTTCTCTGGGGGATGTGGATGATCCACACCTTTAAAGAATCCTTCTGGAAGGCATGCCCACATCTTCTATCTCATAGCCAGTATCTATAGAACAGTCACTCTGGCCTCAAAGGAAGGCCGGGAAATGTAATTTAATAACTGAGCAAGTTACTACACTGGAGTTCTATGCATAGTGCTTGGCTCCTTCCTTACTGGGGTTGGAGTAGTGAACTTGGTCACTTCCTGTCCTATGGGAGTCTGGTTCTTCCTCCCTGTGCCCTGGGGACTGGAAAGGACCTAAGCATTATATCCATACAGACCCACTGAGGCTCGATGGCCTCACCTCTCTGCTTTGTCCTCTTCCTATGACCTAAAGTCAATTGGAGGGTGAGGGCTCCCTGGCCAGCTCTGACATGTCCCTCTGTGTCACTTCTACAAGTGCACTGTGATTGGTGAGACCAGATACCACCAGATACCGGTGCTCCTCTTCTTTTATTCTGTTTTGCATGTAAACTGATTCTAAAGACCATTTAATAGCCTGAAATATGCATTTATGACTGGAACAGAAATTACTCTTCTCCCTGGACCCAGGGCTGTAGGAAACCTGGGTGCTGCACCTACTGGGCAAGCAAGCCAGAGACCTTACCAGTCTCTAGTGCAAACCTTCTCTGACCTTGGCCTGGAGCTTTCAGGCCTGAGGTTTGTTTCCAATTCCTACCTCAACACATCAAGGTGCAGAGAAATGGGTGTGTCAAGAGAAGCTTGGGATTCTGGTTTCCTTCATGAACAGTGCCCTGGAGTGGCCACAAAGCACCCGTCTTGAGACTTACAGCAAGCTGGGGTGAGTTAGATGACATGCTGGGATGTGGGCAGCACTGTAGGCGAGGACTAGACTTGATGGGGACCTGGGGTGTGCTGTCCCCATGCTTCGTCTTCCTCAGTGAGGAGAGGAGGCTGGGCTGGTGTGTGTCTGACAACAGGGTGAGAGGGTAGGAGTTGGGCTAGACCAGTGAGTGGCAGCCGCTCCCTGACGTCCTTCGATTCTTCACCCTGGGCACTTTTCTACCCCGAGTTGGGGAGAATCTGCAGGCACTGGCAGGGGAAAGCCAGGAGCTCATAGTCATCGTTACTCAGAATTGACCATGTGCTAGACATTCTGTGAGGATTAAATCATTGCTATTTATCCCACCAAGAACCAGAGAGGCTGAATGGTTTATTACAGTCACACAGCTTCTACATAGCTGCAGAAGGAAAAAAAAAAAGAAAAACTAAACCCAATTCTGTTTGACTCAAGGCTTTTGGCCTTAATCATTTGGGATTTTTGTCTCTTTTTCATTCAATCAAGTGTTCCAGGCACAGTTTCAAGAGCTAAAGATAACAGCAGCAAGCAAAGCCGACAGAAATTCCTATCCACTCTTGCATACCAGCAAAGGAGAGTTTCTCTCCTTCATCTATGAGACTCTTCTGTCACATTTTCCAAATCCTGTAGTTTATATAAATATCACAGTCTTTGCCTTGTTCCTTAGGGGCCTCTGCCCGTGTCCACTTGTCCCAGAGAGCATCTTATCCAGGCATCAGGATGGCTCACACTCTCTGGGCCGTCCTGTGGGGTATGGTTATTACCCAATCATCAAGGGAAAGGAGCTGCTTGGCCATCCCAGAACCCCAGATGTGACTTTCAAGGTGGGGGACCTAGGGCTTGCCATGAGCTATCCTTGAGCTTATTTAGCAAGTTCACTTGTTGAAGCTGGGCCTGGGCCTCATGGATGGAGGAGAAGCTCAGCAATGTGTTTTTGTTGATGTTGGGGTCAGTCAGTGCCCAGAGACCGGTGCTTTCCTTTGATTCTTGGACAAAGGAAGGGATGGGCCAGAAGAGGGCTTCCTGTCATCCTGTGTTCCAGGCCTGTTGAATGAGAGTTCTAAGTTTGATGTTGCCACTAGTGTTCTGATATTGGGGACTGACGAGAATTGTCACTCTTACCATCTCTAGGCATGTATCAGGCACTGGCCCAGGGTTTTCATGTGTTACTACCTTCCTCTGGGTCTTTCTGTTTGTTTAATTTTTTGTTTTATGTGTATGGGTGTTTTGCCAGTGTGTGTGTGTGTGTGTGTGTGTGTGTGTGTGTGTGTGAGCGTGTGAGCGTGTGTGTCTGTGCACCATGTGTATGCAGTACCTGCAGAGGCCAGAAGAGGCTGTCAGATCTCCCAGACCTGAGTTATAGGCCACTGTAGAGGTGCTGGGAAGTGAACCTGGGTCCTCTGGAAGAACAGCCAGCCCTCTTGACCACTGAGCCGTCTCTCCAGCCCTTCAGATTGTCTTTTGTCATCAGGAAAGCAGGTTAGACACCCCCCCTCAAGTCACGTGTTAAAAAGGCTCATGCTTTCTCCAGAACTTCAAAGTCATCTTTTGCTTGTCAGCTGGCGCTCCCCAGCCCTCCACTGGGTTGGGTTGCCCAGCGTGTGGGTAGATTTTTCTAAGACTTTGCACCAAACACTGAAGCTTAGGTAATTTTTTGTGACATGGTTGATGGGTGAGCATCTTCATTTTCCCCTCCTTTTCATTATTCCTTTCCCTCAAAATGTCCCCAACTTGGGGCTAGTTCTGCCTCAAGTTCAGAACTGCAGTAGATTTGAACAGACTATGAGAACAGAGAGGGGAGTTTGAAGACAAGGACCCCAGCTTGTCTTGTGTATTAGTTTATTTCCTACTGTATAATAAATACCACAGACTGGCACAGTTCTGGAGACCAGGAAGTCCCAAAGTGTGATACCCAATCCAAGGGCCTCCTGCTGCTGTGTGGTGTGGCAGAAGGATGAGCTGGAAGGTACCAGTGAGAACCCAACTCAGTTTCTTCTCAGGAACCCATCCTGTGGCCGTGGCATCCGGGTGCTGGTATTGCACGCGTGTAGCATCGTGTCCCCAATCCACCTCTCCACTCTTAGGGCGATCACTAAGTTTCAGGGGTGTCGAAGGGGACTTCGCGCCACAGCCCCTGGTTCAGAGCTAATAAATGTGTGCTGGGAGGCTTTCTTCGCCTTTTCTGGCCTCTTAGGTAGCAGTTTGAAGCGCCCAAGCCCCTTGTCAGGCAGCGACAGGAGCACTGCCTGCAGCTTGTTAGGATGCAGCGTTGCGCCATCCTCTCGGACCTCGAACCTGACTGCGCCGTGCAGGACACACTAACGAGTGTTCAATAGAGCTGCTGGCTCTACTCACCTCCCGCCTTTTGTATTGAGTTAGGTACAGTTTCTTCAATTTCTTATATAGATTCCTTTGGTTTGGGTCTCTGCGTCCAGGGCAGTCTTGGTACAGAGCAGGCACTAGTCAACACCTGCAGATTAGCAATCACTGTTTATTCTATAAAAATTTATAGACGCGAAGCGGGAATTAAACCACAGATAATGGCATGTGTGCTCTAAGAAACAGGAAAGAGCTGGTCGGTGGTGGCTCACGCCTTTAATCCCAGCGCTTGGGAGGCAGAGGCAGGCAGATCTCCTATTTCGAGGTCTACAGAGCAAGTTCCAAGTCCGCCAGGGCTACAAAGAGAAACCCTGTCTCGAAAAACCAAAAAAGAAATAGCAAAGAGTCCATAGTACATTCGAATGTACTGAGTGAGTCTGTCGGAAGGGGCATAGGCACTGCGACTTGCCAGCCCTCAAGTCTCCATTGCATCATGACCCCGGGAGTTAATGGTCTTCTCTAAACTGTAATTTAATTGCCTGTCCTCCAAAGTTGAGGGTAACCCTATATTTAGAGTGTTATTCTGAAGGCAGAAATGAGCTAACGCAGGTAGAGCGTGCAGCAGTGTTTGGCACACGCGTTCTCTGTAAATGGCAGCTGACACGTCCTCTGCCGTAACTGGTATTTTCAGGCACCTCAGTGGACCCTCGTTAATCTTTGAGACAGCTTCTGTTTTATAAAGGGAACAAAACAGTTTGCTTCATAATTTTGTTTCACAGCTTCCAGAACGGGTCACGAGCCTCCGAGGAGCAGGGTCCCTGACTCGTGTGGGCATACATCGTGGGGAGTACTGCAGTCTAGGTAGCATGAATTTAGTCTGGCTGCCCTGTGAAGGTTTGGGAGAGCTGAAGTGTGACTGAGGGAGAACATCTCTGCCTTGCCAAGCTCTCCCTTAAGAGCATCAGCCCCGTCTCCCGTAAGTGTTCTGGTGGGTCTCCCCTCCCCCGCCCCCCACTCTGCTCCGAGAGCTGGCACTGAGGTGGTGGTGCTGCTATTCTTGGGTGTGGGGCACCAGAACTGGATGGGAATGAAAGCAGTAAAATCATTAAAGGGTTTCTACTCAAGTGGCAAGTGGAGGAGGGTGGGCTGGTACTGGCTTCTGGTGGATCATCCCAGAGGTCTGTGGCTTGTATGCATCTTCTTGGTATGACCAGAGACCCTGGAGTACAGAGTCAATGTCTCCTAGGTATGCACTGATGATTTCAGAGCAATGTGGTGTCTTGTTTGTTTGGTTTTTGTTGTTTTTCGAGACGGGTTTCTCCGTTGTAACCCTGGCTGTCCTGGAACTCACTCTGGAGACCAGGCGGGCCTCAAACTCACAGAGATCCACCTGCCTCTGCCTCCTGAGTGCTGAGATTACAGGCGTGCGCCACCACCGCCGGGCATAATGTAGTGTCTGTGGCAGAAGGCACAGTGTATGTGGATGGATTCGTATATGCATTGCATGGTATTTGAAGATGAAAAATCATTACACTAACCAGCTAGCTATCATTTCCTTTGCTCTAGGTTAAAAAAAAAAAACCATCTCATGTTATTTGCATGGGCTCCATCTCCTTTGCTGTGTCTAAACCTAGTTAGTCATGTTAAAATCTTTCTCATTCTCTTCAGAGGATCAAGGCGCCTATACTTCCAGGTTTTAGAGTGACAGATCAATTTGTGACAGCCTGGATGAACAGACCCACTGCAGTCTACTGAAGTGATTCCGTGATGGTTGCATATGTGTAGTGCTCTGAGATTTAGCAAAAGAAGGGCCTCATGGTGAGAGTGTAGAGCAAGACATCACCAAGCTTCCTCCCTCCTCAGAGAGGCACCATAGTAAGTGACACCACTGTTACATGGCTGGAAGTACAGCCATCCTCCTGGCTGGTGAGTGACAGCTGTCTCGGTGGGCGGAACCTCAGCTGTAAAGCACAAGCTGCAGTATCAGTCAGCATGGACAGTGGTGGGGTGGCGGGGTGGTGGTGGGGTGGTTTGTACTCTGAAGTGAGGCATGAGGAGGCAATGCTAGGGCTCCTGCAGCCGCACCTTCCTGATCGGTGTCAGGATCCTGCTGGTGAGCCTGGGCTGGAGAGCGAAGGGAGGGGCCGGGAGGGACCGTCCCTGGGGAAGAAGGCAGGAAAGACCAGATGCTAAAAATAGGCAGCTGTGAGAACCTGGGACTGCACCTCCCATGATGGCTGAGCTCTGTGCACGGTGTTTGGGAGTCCCTGTTTAAATAAATTTAGGGCTACCACTGTCACCCTAAGTGGAAGCTTTTACTGTGCGCCCCACATATCATAGTCTACTGACTCTGGGTGTGTGTTGCCTGGTAATCTGGGGATGCTGGTGTTGGTGATGTCCCTTTCTGTGTGTGTGCCCACACGCGCACACAGTGAATGTGTCTGCATGTGTGTGGCACTCGGAGGCCTTGCTGAATCTTCCACATACCCACTTACAACACCTAACAGGAAGCCTCTTGGGGTCAAATGAAAGCATCTCCCTGGGCTGGGATTTGGACGCCAAGTGGGCAGCCTGAGTCACCGGCTCTACACAGGGGGCCATGTGCTGTAGAACGTGGGATCAAGGGCACGCCGCACTAGCTGTCCCAGAAAGGTCTTGGCCTACAAGCTGTCTCATTTCCCCACTTTTCCTTTAAAGAAGTAGGGGTGTCCCCCCACTAAGCCAAGGAAAGCCAAATCTTCCCCGCCTTTTCAGGCTTAAAGCAAGGCAAATGGACCCACCCAGTAATATGACAAGAGCTTTTTGCACCTTCTGGGCATAGAGGGTTCTCCAAGGAAAGTTAATTACAGCACTTGGTGACACCTGTGTTAGAGGATTTGCACGTCATCAGCCTCCAGATGATACCGAGTCCTCTATTTCTAGCCTAGCTTCCACGTCTGCTTTCGTGTCCTTCTGTGAGTCTGTCTTTTCCCGTAGCCTAAGAATGCTGCACTCTTCAGCCCCGGCTCTGCTCTGCCTTGGTTTCTGGTAGGCCGACCCTGCGCCGAGCAATAGTTAGGCTCCTGAGCTGTGCTTTTGCCTGGGTGACTCATCCCATTCCTTTAATCTTGGCCTGCTCACTAAATATAGCCTCCCTTTTCTCTCATCCCCTTCTTTCTCCCTTCTCTGGGCAGAAAAATTGCCTTGTCTGTGATCTTTGATGTGGTGGGCTAGGCGGACAGCATTCTTGGTGATGGGGAGGGAGACTCGCTGCTGCCAGCAGGCCGGTGTAGAGGAGACCTCAGTCCTCAGGACCCTGTCTCTTGGAGCAGTGGGTTCATGTTAACTTAGGGCAGCCAAGTCTTGGGGTACAGCCCCTCAGGGGGACAGGTGCCAGTTCTTTGTGAGACTCTACTGTTGTTTTATTTGGGAGGATCCAAGGATCAGTAAAAATGGATGGTCTTAGTGTGAGCTCTTCTTTCTCCTTGTAGGGGAACTTGTTTCCTCACACAGCCCCAGAGGGTTAAGGATCAGAGAGCTCACAGCAAGTGTTGGTCCTGCCGGCAGCCAAGGGGCCCCACCACAGCCCAGGTCACAGTGAACTTGAACTTGCACTCAGAGGTCCCTTTCTTCTGAGTCTTGTGCATGGGTGGATGGGCCATGTGAACACCGGCCCTTGGGTGGCTTTCAGGCAGGAGACTTCTGCTGCAGTCTGGCTGCAGTGCTGGTCCGGCTAAGCCGGGGAAGGGACTTCCCCTGCAAGGAGACACCTTGGGAAAAGTAACTGCAGAGCAAGGAGTATGAGAGGTGGCCAGATCTTTCCTTTTGGGAGCTGTGGAGAATCACAGTCCACAGCAGTCAGCCCTGAAAGGTATCACCT
This sequence comes from Cricetomys ansorgei, assembly GCA_026225945.1. Classification (NCBI taxonomy): domain Eukaryota; kingdom Metazoa; phylum Chordata; class Mammalia; order Rodentia; family Nesomyidae; genus Cricetomys; species Cricetomys ansorgei. The sequence continues at coordinate 4,506,500 of JAMJFZ010003746.1, read as the reverse complement.
CTGTCAAGCCTGGAGTAAATATTAGATCATATATTTAGTGTTGTCTTTGTATTTTAATTTTTAAGACAGGGTCTCAGTTATGTAGCCCTAGCTGGACCTTGCTACATAGATCACGCTGGCCTCAAACTCTGAGACCTGATCTCTGTCTCCCAAATGCTGGGATTAAAGGCGTGCAACACACCAGACTACTTTATTATCTAAATTTTGCTCCTACAAAATATTTTTTTATTATTGTTTGTTTATATTGAGTCAGTCTTGCTCAGGCTGGCAGAGAACTCATTATTTAGCCCAGGTTGACCTCAAGCTTGCAATTCTCCTGCTTCAGCATCCTGAGCACTGGGGCTACAGTTAAGGACCACCACACCCAGATAGTCTTACTGTGTATTAAAAAAAGAGCCACACTGTCCATGAGTAAGACATTTTAATTTGATGGCATTTCCTACATATTAGTTTCATATAGAAAGTTGTAGGAGCACAGAGGCGTGCATCGTCATTAAGTACGTAAGCAGTGACACCTATGTAACTGTTATGAGAACCCTGCTCTTGTCCAGGCCTCTTCCACCTCCCATCACTGTGGGTGCTGTGTAAAAACTCTTCCCTTACGCTCAGCTGTACCCTCGGTTAAAATGCGGTTGCTCAGGGCTGAGGATGCAAGATTTGCCTAGCTCTCGTGTTTCTGTATTAGTTCCTCAGGACTGCAAGAACTAAAACTAAAAACATCAAAGGAAAGTATTTATCTTGTAGGCTTTCTCCCATGTCTTTGGTGGCCAGTGTGGGCCCATGTCTTGAAACTTGTTCCCTTCAGTCTCTGGTCCATTTCATATCCAGGAGTCTGGCTGCATCACTGCTGGGCAGACTGCGTAGAATGTTCTGCCAAGCAGAGTGTGGGTTGCTCTGTGCCCCCTGCCTCCAATTTTATTGTTTAGGGCTTCATGTAATATGCCTGGGTGGGAGGTGCCATCAGCACAATTTGCTCTTATAAACAGTATTGGCTCTGTAAGTTTTCCTCTGGCGCCCGTGCCCTCAGCTAACCCCCATTCTAACCTTGGCCGTACAGCTTCATTCATAAGATTGCCAGTATTTTCTTGAGGAAAGTAAGCTGCAGATAGCCAGGTCCCAAGAACCTCCCGCTGTGAGACCCAGTGGACACTGAATCTGAAGATTGGCCACATTCTCCACTTTGTCTTCCCTCCCCCTTTCAATGCGTGGAGTTAAAAACACACCTGCACACACGAGCTCTGGTGACAGCCAGCAGCTTTCCTGAAATGTTGGCTCTTTGCCTGGCAAGGAGCACTGGGAAGATGTCACTGGCTGCCTCCAGGAACAAAGACTTGCACTGTCAGTAGTGGGGGAGGGGTCAGGTACATTCCCCGTTGGTCTGGGACACACACCCAGGGCATTTTAGGTTTCTGGTTTGTTTTGTTTTTTTTCCTTTACTGAGCTCTTCCCTGCTGCTTCTCAGCTTTCTTCTCCAGTTTCACACAGAAACAGGGGAAAAGGAAAACCCACCTCACACCTGCGCAGCCTTTTGCCATTTGACAATTGCAGATGTTGTTCACAGACAAAACCTGCTCCACCTCATCTGTGGTGATTGGCGGCTGATGATGTCACAGCATAAAGCTCAGCCTCATTGTTCTGTCTGTGGGAAGTCTCCAAGAGGCAGAGCTCTTACTCGTTTGTTCCCTTCAATGGACCCCCTCAGCTGGGGTGGGAAAGGTGAGCAGAGCCAGCTGCCTTCCCTTGATTTGTTCACAGAGCCTGTACGTAGACTAGGGCATGCCCCGGATGTGGAAAGAGTGGAAAAGACATCCTTGTCATTAGGAGTTCATCCTCTAGCTTGGAAGAGATTTTGGCCTGTCTACTTTAAGAGGCCTGCCTCAGGCAGTCTGAAAAAAGCCACAGTCCCTGGCCCAAGAAAGGCTGGGAAGAAGTGTTGATTTAGGAAAATTAATAATAATCACAAAAGTGTTCTTTTTTTTTCCAGGGGGAGGGATACTGGGGTCTGGACGGAAGGCCTTGTATTTGCTAGGCAAGTCCTGTACCGCTAAGTACCCTCTTGAAGCATTTATATTTTGGACAGGATCTCCCTAATTTGTCCAGAACAGACCTTGAACTTGTGGTCCTTCCTGCACCTCCAGACCCTACAGAACATTTTCATGGTTCCCCATGGAGGTTCTTTTCCTGTCAGTGTCCGCAGAGGTGAGCTTCAGCACAGTACTGAGGACGTGATGTCGCCTCCCATTTAAAGGGCCTCAGCAGCAGACGTCACTTGGAGATCTGCACTTACTTTGTCTCACTGGGCCCTCTGTGGCACAGAAGGAACAGGTGGGCTGCTGATGACCTGCAGAGCAGGCCTGCCTGTGAAGTCCTTCCAGACTGTGGTTGGGATCATGGGTTTGGCACTGCTAAGTTATTAGCCCTCATTGGAATCTGCGCAGGTCATCTGGAAACCAAACTGAGGCCATGTTCCCTTGGGGTTTTCTGTAGCAGAGAGCGCCCATGGCCGTACCTAGCTCTTCTTGTTCCCTAACCCACAGCCTTGGTGAGATCTCCGATCGTTGTCCCCTCGTGATCACAGATTAGCACTCGGACCTAAGTGCCATTTCCAGATGGAGAATGGCAAAGCCACTCACTCCAATCAAGTAGATGCGCCTCTATCCGACGGGCGGCTCTGTTGGCAGGACAGAGGACTGGACAGGAAGGAGTCCCTCCTGACCCTCAGGGCTGACCCTCGTGGGACTGAGCTATATTTGCCCTTTCCTTGGGTACCCACAACTTTGATTTGTTTGGCCTGGTTGCATGATCACTTGGTGTGTCTTCTCCAGCCACGCTGGTGCTTCACTTCCTTGCAAACATACAATCTCCGGGCTATCTTTGGACATGCCGTGGTGTGGCTTCACCTCAGAAGAGACAGGATAGCACAGCCGGTTTGCTTCTTCTGAACAAAAACACCCAAACTCAAATCAGACATGTTGTTTTCTTGAGTGGTCCTTTGGAATATTGCTCAATTATTTGGTTAGGCAGCTCCCCTGTGTTGCTGTTTTCTGCATAGGGAAAGTAGAGATTTACTGAGTGGGTAGTGACCTGTGTAGAGGTGGAGGCCACGTAGGGGCGCATGAACTGAGCTTCCGGCCACTCAGCTGAATGTGTGCTGCATCCCATTGCCCCTCTGACAGCCTGGAAGCTGTTAGAACTAGTTGGGGTGGAGGGAGACACAGACACATAGACCGTGTCACGGCAGAGGTCCGGACTTGCCTGGGACCCGATCACTAGAGTGTTTCTGCAGTTTATGACGATTCTAGCAAACGTTCCACCCGTGAAGGACACCCAGGTAGCTGGGAAGCTGTGACTCACCTTCCTAAACTGCTCACAGTGGACACACCCAAGAGGTGGCGTGGATGAAACACAGCGGCAGCTTGGACGAGCGGCTCCATGGAGGAGCACTGTCTAGCACGTGAGAGATCTTGAGTTCCATCCCCAGCATAAATAAAATGAGAAAGCATGCAAGAGCATAATGATTCTTTTTGCAATTGGGATTGTCTTTGTGTTATAAACAAGGACCACTGGTAACAAACATGACAGTGGAAGCTCATCCTATCTCGTGTGTGTGTGTGTGTGTGTGTGTGTGTGTGTGTGTGTGTTTCTTTCAAGACTGGGTTTCTCTGATGTAACTCTGGCTGTCCTGAAACTCACTCTGTAGACCAGGCTGGCCTGTACACCACCACTGCCCCGGCACCTGTCTGTGTTTTAACTCCTGACTTTGCTACAGATCTTCACCTCTTGGGGAGAACCCAGCTGAGGGATCTACTATGGGCCTTTCTAACCAGCTAGCCCCCCTCTAAGCCTCAGGCCTCTTTCTTTAGAAAAACAGAAGGAGAAAGTACTGAAGACCTTGGCTTGGTGTCTTGCTGGCTGTTACCAGCTGATGGACAGGCAGGGTTCACAATCCCTACAGCAGGTTTTCACTATAGCTGATGTTGATGCCTTTGTCCCCTGTCTAATCTCGGAGTCTCTCTGGGATGTAATCTTCAGAGTCTCAAGGCAAATGCAGGCCAGAGAAAACTGTGAACCTTAGTTCCCGAAAGCACAGAAAATGAAAACAAGAATAGTGTATGATAGGGCTTCTCCTTGTGTTGACCAAGCAAGCACCCGCCGTGCTGTGATGTAGTGGGTGACGGGGCTCTTGGTTTTGCCCACTTACCTTGTGGCCCTTGGGCTTACCCTGATGCTCAGACTCCGGTGAGGAATGGGGGACAGTGGGCTGTCATTCTGTCGAGGGGTCAGCTGGCTCGGGAGTGGACAGGGCTTTCGGCTTACATTATACAGCTCGCCTACTTTGATTAAATAGTTCTCAGTGGACATTTGGCACTAGTCTGTCCTGTGATGTTGAATTCACAGCTTCTCCTGCAGGGAGTTTATGCACAGATCCATAAAATGTTCTTTGGCTGGTTGCTGTGCTGCCTGTTTCCCACCAGCCTTCAGTCTAGGTTCCTGTTCTGATCCCCTCTCTGGCTGCCATTGCTTCTGTGTTTATACAGCCTTAGGTTTATGCCATCTCTGTGTCTTTCTTTGTGATGGGCTTCTTTTTATTCTTTTACCCTCCTTCTGTATCTTCTGCCATTGAATGTGCATGGAGCTAGTCTCTCCCTGCTCCCGTGGAGGGCAGCTTGGAAGATCAGCTTCATTACACTGCACAAGTTCTCTCCGTGCATTAGAAATCATGCTTCTGAACTTGTGTCCAGTTGGCCCAGGCAGAGCAGGCATTATAGTGAAAGCTGATTGGTGCATTGGAAAACCAGGCTTTAGCACTCCACTGCCTGAAGTTATGAAATTCAAGGGCCATTTTGAAGAGTCAGGCATATCTGACCTGAGAGCCACACAGAGCAGGTGGCGATGTTACTGTAACAGTAGGGACATCTCGGGGAAGAAAACTGTCAGTGCAGACATTTGGCCTGCATGAGGGCCTCGGGTGGCTAGCGTATATGATGTGTTGTTGGCCCTAGGCGCCTTTTGATTCGGATATCCCAGCATCTTGAGTTGAACAACTTCCTACAGTCGTCCGGCTGTGGTGGACGGGCCTGTTCGCTACTGAGGACCATAAATGCTTTAGTGTAAAACAAACATAGGAGATTTCTTTCCCAAGTTACTCCACAGACTGGAAAGGCCTTTCATTTTTGGGCATGGAAAGAAGTGTTTGGCTCCTTCAGGCATGGTTGAGGTCACCTGGCAGGAGACCGAGGAGTTCTTCATAGGGCGCTGAAGTCAGAGCCCTTGCCTCACACCTGGCTGAAGTCACCACTCACAGTCTCTTTCCACCTGTTTAGAGACCCTAACCCTAACTTGTAGTCAGGTCACACCGGATTTGGTGACTCGGCCCCTCTACTCAAGAAAGGAGCACTCCTTGAACCCTAAAACATGGCACAGGGAGTGGAGAGCTTGGTAGGCAGGAAGCATGTATCCTTGCTGTTTTTAAAGCACACACCCTGGCTCTGGTCAGAAGCCGCACCTCACTGGGCTCCAGCCGTCTGCCAGATCATATGGCAAGTAGTGCTGGGTCAGTTGTTCCCTAGTGTGGGTTCCACTCATGCACACTGCTGCCTGTTCTCTGCATACTGTGCTTGGGACACTTACAGGGCGCCTGCCTTTTATGTGGTTTATAATATGTGTTGTGTAAAGTACGCAAATCCTTGACTTTAAGAAATATTTTAAATTACATATATGTGCGTGTGTCTTTGTGCAGGTGTACACGTGTGAGTGCAGGTGCCCATGGAGACTAGAAAAGGGGATAAGGATCCCCTGGACCTGGAGTTACAGGTAGCAGTGAGCCAACCATTATGGGTGCTTGGAACAGAATTCAAGCTTTAACCACTGAGCCATCTTCCCCATAACGAACAAGATAGGTCAGAGAGCCAAGCCCGTGAAATCTTAGGGATGGAGAACTTATTGCTGAGATCAGTCCGCCTGTAGCCATGGGAGAGGTTGGGAAATTGGGTCTCTAGAGGGAGAGCTTGGGAGGTTAGAGGAGTTCTTTGTCTATGGGAAGCATTGGCCTGGGCTGGCAAGCAAGACTTCTATGTGTAGTTTTGAAGTTTTGTTTGTTCTTAGTTGTTAAATCAATGGAATCATGCAGCGTGTTCCTTTTGTGTCTGGCTTCTCTCGTGGGACATGAATCCGAACTTCATTTGTGTTGCCCTGTGTCACAGTGCAGTGGCCCTCTGTGCCGGTGAGGTCTGCCTCAGTACTGAATATCTGTAGACTTAGTCATTATTCCCCAAACAATACACTATAGTAACTATTTGCATAATACAAACATTGTATTGTGCTACCAAGTTGTCTAGAGATGATTGAAAATATATGGGGGGGGTAGTTGAAGGTGTAGTTCAGTTGATAGAATGCTTGCCTAGCATGCAGGTGCTCCTGGGTTCAAACCCCACCATCATATAAATGACTGTGGTGGTGCATTAGGAGGTGGAGGGGAAGGATGACAAGTTAGGGTTATCTCATCTACATAGCCAGTTTGTAGCCGGCATAGGCTGCATTAGATCCTGTCTCCAATCAAGCAGATGGATGGATGGATGGATGAATCAAATGAATAAATAAACATTTGCAAGGCTGTGCATAGATTATCTGCAAATACTGTGCCATGGGGCATAATGGACTCAGGTGTTATGGTTTTGGGCATAGGGGAGGTACCCTTGTTACCAGTCTTGTGTGGATACTGAAAGACAACCATAGTTAATGTGAGTAGGAATGTGTCTGTCTCCTCACAGTGCTCAGCACAGGCAGAGGCAGCTCCTGGGTCCTGGCACGGCCTGGGGAGCATTGCTGGGATTAAGAACAAGCGAGGCTCTGGGAGACACTACCATTCCGAAGTGTGATCAGGAGAGCCCAGTTGGGATGTTCACCTGTGGAATCCTCTGTCCTCTGCCACTGTGGTAGCTGTGGCCGTGGCTGTGACTACAGTGATGGTGGCAGCTGCTGCTTTTTCCTCCTCCCTTCCTCCTCCTGGTCTTCCTCCCCCTCTTAAAATTTATTTATTTATTAAATGTGTATGGGTGTTTTACCTGTATGCATTTCTGTGCGCCACATCTGTGCCTGGTGGTGTCCATGGAGACTAGAAGAAGGTGACAGATCCCTTGTAAATGGAGTTACAGGTGGTTGTGAGCCACCATGTGGGTGCTGGGAATCCTCCCTGGTCCTCTGGAAGAGCAGCCAGTGTTCTTAACCACCTCTCCAGTCCCCACCGTGACACTTGGTTGAACTCGATGGAGTCACGTTTCATGGCCAGGCCCCTGGAGTGGGGAGAGCAGGTGGGTAAGGCACCGTGGCGCGGGTCCTTAGTCTAAGCCCTCGGCCGTACATTGGGTCTGTCAGCCAGCTCAGAGTTTTTGATGTCACCATCCCTTCCTTGTTGCTTTCGCTTACACTTGTCCATGAAGTCAAATTGAGGGCTTGGGCCAAAGTCGGTCTCGGGGTACAAGACATCTGTAAGGCCCTGCAGCCAGTGGGCACTTGAGTTAAGATGTCTGTGCCTCATGCTAGAGTTCAAAGCATTTTTTTCCCATAAATCTCATTGCGTTTCTTTGATCATTTAGTTAGCAAATTACAGGGTTGGGGATTCACAGCCGATTGCCCTTGGTGGTGCCTGCGAAAGTGTGCAGCTGTCGGGACGAAGGGACGGCGCCCATTTCAGGCGTGCTGAGTTTTTGGGCCCTTGGCTCTAATACTGAAAGTCTCTTGTGGTAGAGAGGTTTGTACAACGCCCAGATTGTGGAGAAGGGGTGCTGGAAGGCCGAAGCAGACAGGGTACAGGATTCTGTTTCTTCTTCCTTCTGAGACAGTTGCTTCACTACGTAACCCAGGCTGTCCTTGACTTCATGGTAATTCTGCCTCGGCCTCCCCAGGGCTGGGATTACAGGTATATGACAACCGACCCGTACTAAGGAATTCTTTCTTTTTATCTGAGAAACACTATTTCTGCCTTCTTAACCAGTAGCTAACTTTTCAGACGGTTGCGTCAGGTTAGTGAGATAACTTGTGGTAAAGGCTACCGAGCCTGACGGCTCAAGCTCAGTCCTTGGAATGCACATGGCAAAGAGCTGGCTCCTCCTGCAGGTCGTCTTGACCGTGGCCAAAAAGCAAGGCACTCAGGTGCTTTAGGACCCAGGGGCTGATTATGTCATTTGCAGTTTGTTCGGGTCCTGTGACTCTGTTCACCGTTGACTCTGTTTCAAGCTATTACTCTGGATACCAGGCAGCAGGTGTGCGGGATATTTGGTTAAGCTGGATTCTCACTGGCTGGCCTTTCTCAGGGTCAGAGGGGGCGTTTCACCATGTGCGTAGGCAGTGATTTTGGTTGTCTTGCGTGTTCCCAGTGTCTTGGCCCCCTTCCATTGCTTCTCCAGATGATTGAAATTGAAGTGACGTCATTTTCCTTCCATCACCCCAAAGGCTTCCGTGGCTTGCAGGGGAGGGAATAGCAACTGTGCGGCAGTGTTTGCTCGCCGCTGATGCTGTCTGAGGAGCCATGGCTCCCTCCGTGGCAAAGCTTCATTGTTGTCTGCACACTCTTGTCACTAGATTGAGGACTCCTGGCCTCTGGTCCCACACTGCTGGGTCCTCTGGGGCTTCATTAGATGTCTTCGGAAACACAAGGTCACTTATTTAAGACCTCTGGCAGTAATACTTTGCCAGTAGTTTTCATATATGGGTCAAATATTGACTTGAACAGAATGCACCCTCTTTCCCCCAAGGGAGTAGTATTTCTGCAGGTGTCTGTTAACTCTGTATCCGAATAGGGTAAGCACCCTCCAGTCAGCTTGCCCATCCTTAGAACAGTTTTCCAGCTGTGGTCCTGGGTACAGGCATTGGTGCTGTCCTAGGGCTCTCGGGAGGGCAAGTGGTGAGGATGACTTCTTGGGAATAAGACTTGCGCAGGCCACCACAGCCGCAGGGCGGTGGGGTCACAGTAGTAAATGATACTTCCCGACATCCTCGGAGAACACATGTGCACTCTTAGACTTTAGGTTTTAGTCCACAGGGGAAGCTTCACTGTTTGCCCTCTGCGAACCAGAGGCAGCAGTAGTCTTACTACAATAAGTTAGAGTTTTAGAAAGCCAGGTGGTGGGTCACCCCAAACAGGGCCTTTGGCCATCTGAGTTGGCATTTTAGGACAGGGCAGACACGGAATGTAACCTGTTGACTCTTCTGGTTCTGTGCTGGCTAATCTTGTTGGTAGTGAAATGAATCTTCTATAGAAACTTAGGAGGTATCTGGCTTTGAGGCCAGACTGTTGGGATTTTAGAACTCAAAGAGATCATGACAGTTGACTTTCGGCAACTGGATTTTAAGAGAAAAGAAATGAAAGTTTGAGCTATTCTTCATTGTGGTCTTGGAGAAGATGGGGGGTTCCTGGTGAGGGTGGGGGGTCATCCTCTACTCGGGCCCCCAGAAGGAAGGGCAAGGTAGTGAGTGGGCTGTATATTTGCCAGACCTGGCCACAGCAAGCCAGGGGTGTCACTGTGGAAGTGAGATCAGCAGTACTAGAGCCCCACAGGAGTGAGGAGTGGGGGAGGATTGGCCCTGACAAGGTGGTGCAGAGGACATTTCTGCTTCATGTTGAAATTGTGTCCAAATCCTCTACTTTTCATCTCATTGGAAAGTTCTACTTCTGCTTGGGAAAGAACAATCAAGATTTTCTTCATGTAGAATATGTATGTACATATATACATACATACATACATATATATATATATATATATATATGTATGTTGCAGCTGGAACTGGGGTAAATTCCGTTTGCAGGCTGTGGGTGTCGTAGACAATGCACGTGACCTTGCTGAAGAGCAGAGGCTTTGCCTCTTGCTAGCTGCCCGCCCCTGCCAGCTTTGCCCTCCCCTAGCCCATCTTTCCCAGAAGTTTGCCTGTGCCGGCTTTTTCTTGCTTCGTCCGCTGCATCTCTAAGAAGCCCATTGGACACCTGGTGGGCCTCCCTTTAGCCCTCGTGTCTGAAAAGGGTAGATGCTGTCCCGGACTGTCAGTTGAAAACACTTGTCCTTTTCATAGTTAGGGGGCATCCAGAGATGCCTGAAGGAACTCAGCACCAGCCACTTCCTGACCTCTTGTCCCCCAAATCTGCCTCTGTTGGCTCCGTGAGGAGGAAGCTGCATATGACTGAGAGAATAGAAGTATTTGCTTCAGGACTTCTCTGTGCGGGCGCCTGTAGGGGGGTCTACGTAGATGTGCTTTAAGGCCTTTGGTTTTCAGGAGCAAAGTCAGAAGGATGAAACTCAAGGTCATCTGGTTTACGACGAGCAACAGATGAATGATTTCAGGCTGTCAGAGACTCTGGATGATGAGAGCTGAAGAGAGAGAAGCAGGAGGCATTCCTGGGCTCACAGAGCAGGGACGAGCGTTTCCAGGAAAAGCCACAGAGAGGGCACAGGGGAGATAATGACTGAGCCTTTCTCAGAAAGCCACTGTCAGCTTCCATGGAGCGGTGGAGACAGAAGCCAGATTGCCGAGGGAGCGATGAATGCGAAAGGATTGTGTAGGGGGCGTGGTGGTAAGAAGTGGCGACAAGGGCAGATTTGGCAGCCCCATCTCTCGGGAAGCCCACAAGTGGGAAGGGAGAGAGGCCCGTGGCCCAAGGGAGCGAAGGGTGAAGGGAACCCTGGCATGTTCATAGCCGAGAGGAAAGCTGGCACGCGAACAAGTTTAGAATGTGTGGCAGATGGGCGGTGATGATGGTTGCATGTTACTTGTGTGTTCTTCATGGGAGGAAGTTGGTAGAGATGAAACCACATTTCCTGGAGACTAGAGGGGATGAGCTGTGCCTTCTCTGAGGCAGGTATGGGGGCTGGAGGCAGGGATCCCTGAGCCCTGAACCCCGTTCCCCAGAGAGAAAGGGAAAAACCCACAGTACTTGTGTGTAGGAGGCGAGGCCATTGGAGAGTAGAATGGGGGTAGGAATGGAGCAGGCCACTTGAGACCTAGAGCCGGGTCAGAAGAAGCTGGGGACTGCGGAAGGACCAGTGTGTAGCCCTGAAACCCCAACCTGTGATCGGAGCTAGTGGACCTGTGGCCCCTTCTTCACTAGCACTGTACATTGGTCTTGTGGCCGTTCCACTTTGGAAGCTGATGGTGGCAGGTATTAGCTTCCTGTCTCATTTTCCACTTTCTCAGAAGTTGAAATTTCGAGCTGCATGATAACCCTGCTGTTCCTCCCATCTTAATGGAGAAAGCGATGCCATTCAGACACCCCTGACTGATGTCAGCATAGTGGTTTTCTGATACAGATTTTAAACACACAGTTTGGAGTTAGAAACATCGTGGGTCCTTGGCTTATCACGTGGGAAGCTGGCTGGTGTTTCACAGCACTGATGCCACGTTTCTTTTCTGGAGGTAGTTTTTTTCTATAGAGGCAGTCGTTCTGAGGCCTTTGGACTGTTGAGGCAGAGCTGCTCCTAACTCCTGGCTCCTGTTCGGTTCTCCTTCCTGCTACCACCCCATAGGCTATCCCGCCTAGATTTCAGGCATGAACAGTGTCTTAGCCAGGTAAGGGGCCTACTGGGCAAAATCTTCCTTTCCCCTGATGGCATCTCCAGTTCTCTGTGTATTTCTCCCAACCTGGTGTCACTGGTCCGAAAGCACGCCACCCACTTTGATTTAGCATAGAACCTGCCTTATGACCTCATAGATTTCTGCATAGGCCCTGGCACCTTGGTACCAGGCTGGAGAAGCTAGTCTATTCAATTCTGGTTACTGAGTGCTGCTTAGGCCAGCAGCTGTTCTCGGCATGATGACATGGCCTGCATGGGGGTTGGGAGCTACAGAACAACAAACAACAAGTAACATTGATAGAATGTCAAATCAGAGCATGTACTTTGGAGAAAACCGGGAAAATGGCATAAAAAGTATGGGCTTTGGTGGCGGGAATGATCCCAGGCCTCACACACAAATAGCCATTGGCTCTTGTACTGAGGACATCACCAGCCTGAGATAAGAAGCTTTAACTGGTGTGGTGGGGAGATCTACACTGAGGGTGGGCTGTTTGAGTAGTGTGTCAGCTCATACCCTGGGAGGCAGAGATTCATTTCTCTGTTCACTGCTGTATTATTTCTAGAGCCTAGAGAAGTACTGGGCCAGTAAAATCCATGTGTGTGTGTGTGTGTGTGTGTGTGTGTGTGTGTGTGCATGCATGTATATATGTATGTGTGCATTCACTTTTTCATGTATAGGAATATATACACATATATACATATACATATATATTTGAAAAAGTGAATGGATCTGAGAAGATTATCTTCAGACAAATGAGCAGTAAGACTCAGGGGCTGCTGTGTGAGGAGCAGCAGGAAGGCCTGCGAGATGGCAGGGAGGACTGGGGCTCAGCAGTCCTTCCTGAGGACCTGCGAGGTAATACGGAGATGGGGTTGCTTGCTTTGTCCACTCTGGTTGCTGGGGAGCACACAGTAGAGGCCGCTGATGGATGTATGATGTCGCAACAGATGAAACACAACAGCAGATGAGAATCCAGCTGTCCTTTTAGGCCCACATCGGGAGCTTGGCAAAAAAATGTCAGAGTTACTTTTCTGTTTTAGAAAGTAATCGTTTTTCACATACATAATAGGTTGCTGTTCTAAAGTGAGTTGTTAAATATTGACTTCTCAGTTGCAGTTTCATGAATAGCAAATACTGATCACCATGATGGGTTGAGAAAAACTAGGACTGAGATTTGGATTTGATAGTGTGGAAGATCCTCAGGAGACCCCTGTGCTTCCTGCGCCGTAGCTGGAGTATAGGTTCAAAAGCAGAATGGGAGAAGAAAGCTATGGCTGTAAGCACAGATACCTTGACGGGAGTTTTGCTGTCATGGGACTAAAGTGAGCTGGCTGTGAGGGATGGGGGCAGGGCTGAGTGTTTAAGATAGGAGGCATACATGGACAGGAGTGGTCCCACTGGGGTGGAGTAATCGATGCAGGGGGCAGTGTGAGATGCTCAAGTGCTCAGGTGGAGTGTGGCTTCAGAGAAGGCAGAGGAGACAGGTGCAGCTGTTGGTTAATGATAGCTCTTAGGGAAAGTCTCTCTGCCTTAAGGAGGTAGAGAGGCTGAAGACTATGTCGGGAACAATGACTGAAACGACCAAGGAATGTGCAGATAGCTGCCGTGTGACAGGAACTGACTCTGGACTGGGTACCGTCGGTGGTAAATTTCAGATTGAGGGGTGAAAATACTACCACTTTCTACATAAAAACAAATCGTGTGAAGTTAACAAAGTGATGGCAGACTACTTCATGAGGTGGAGTTGCTTTTCACTTGGGGCTGTTGTGTGCTGTCTGGGATTGTTAGAATGAAGCATGGGGCAGCTGCTAGACCAGTGGTTCTCAACCTGTGGGTCTCGACCCCTTTTGGAGTCTAGTGACCCTTTCTCAGGGATCACCTAAAACTATCTGCATATCAGATATTTACGTTATGCTTCATAACAGTAGCAAAATTGCAGGTAGGGAGTAGCAATGAAAATAATTTTATGTTAGGAATCACCACAACATGAGGAACTGTATTAAACGGTCACAGCATTAGGAAGGTTGAAAACTACTGTACTAGACTAAAATATCTTTAAGATGCTTCCCAGCCTTGACTGTGGTATGTTTTAAGATTCCATCCTGGTCTTACCAGGCAGACTAGACCACTGAGAACCCCTAGATTTTGTTCCAGGATAATTCCACTTGGGTACCAGAATTTATTCTAAACCCTTGCTGCAGAATTATAAGGCAGTCCCTCTCAGAGTCACAGCTTTATTTTCTGGGAGCTCCATGGTGGCCTTTAGGAGATGTTTGTACCTCTGGACCTCTGGAGTCTGGCAGCTGTGGTACTTGAAGTCTCCCCATCAGCTGCCAGCCTCTGTGTATTTACTTGATAGCCCATCATCCCACAGGACTTAGTGAAGTACCTACTGTGTGCCTGGAACAAGATGCACACACAGTACAGAATGGATAGGAGCTGGCCACGTGGAGAAGGAAGCTCTTGGAATTCTCTATTGCCTGTGTGGTGTCCTGTCTGCCACCTCCCACATCCGTGCTCAGTGACACTTTCTCCCCAGTTAGACCCTCCCACATCTCTCTTTGCCTGTATGGGAGCAACATTCAGATTAGGAGGACCAGAAGATGCTGACCCTTGAGTCCTATTGTAATTCATCTCGGTGCACTTGGTAGAAGTGGGGCTGAAATCCATCTGTCCTGCTTGCCTGAGCCTACAGTGAATAGGGGGGTATGTGCTAGAGCCTGCTGAAAAATGTAGGCAGGTTAGAACTTTTTTAACTGCTCAGACTTTCAACAGCCAAGGGGAAGCATTCCTAGGAAGCCAGACTTCTGTTGCTACCATTTATGAAAGGCAGATGCCAATAGGAAGAATCCTGGATTGCATACCCTTGCCAAGTGTACTTGAACCTGTGTATGCACTGATCACCAAGCATTCATCTAGCTGGTACCAGGCTGGCCTTGAACTCCTTATATAGCTGAGCCTCACCGTGAACTCCTAACCCTCCTGCTTCCATCTCCCAAGTGACGGGATTGCAGACATGCCCCACCACACCTGGAAGCATGTGTCTGTGTTTGGTTTAACTTGTTTTATCCATGTTGTAGTATATCCCAGAATTTCCTTTTCAAGATTTAATAATAATAATAATAATAATATAATAATAATAATAATAATGATAATAAATGTGTGTATGTGCATACAATTTCCTTATCTCGTCACCTGTTGATGGATATTTGGTTTACTTCCATGTTTTATCTGTTGTGAGTGATACAGCTGAGAGTCAGAGTATACAAATCTTCAAGACCTTGCTTTCAACTCTTTCACATATATTCCTAGAGTTGAGATTGCTGCATCATTAAACAGGTCTGTTTCTTATTCTTGAAAGAACCTCCATGTTGCTGAATTTGAACTGGCTTCCCAAGAGATGTGAGCTGCTTGGCTTAGAAGCAGCTACAGATGACAAGGACCCCAGCCCAGAGGTCTTCAGGTCAGGTCTCGGGTCTGCTCTCAAGGCTAGAGCTTCAGTGTCTGCCTGCACCCTGGCAGCCCAGTCAGTCCACTGCAGAGGGACCATTTGAGAATCCTGGCAATTTGGCTGCTGTTTCAGGGGCAAAACACAGAGACTCTCAGTGATCTGAATGCGTTTCATCTGAGTTTCCTCCTAGCAGTGTTCCAGGCAAGCATTCCTGTCCACCTACTTCCAAGGTCTGTTAGGACGCACTAGTGCCCACCGAGTGGGCCAGGCAGAGGAACACTCTTCCATGGCCTTGTGGGTTCAAGATTTGTATACCTGCTGGCTATGTATATGAGGTGGTCTCTATTCTTAGAGCATGGTTCTTAGTTTTATTCTCATACTTCTGGTTTTCTTTCCTTTTTCTACTTTTCTAGATCATTCTCTTCCCCCACCTCTCCATACCATCTGTTCTAAGACCTGGGAGTCAGGGCAACCTTTCCTATTGTGAATGAAAAGCACAGTGCCATTCCCTGTGCTCTTCCAGGCTGCTGTCTCCCCTGCATGCTCCTCCACAGCCCAGGAGTGTGCAAACTGCCGAGTCAGCAGTCAGCAGCACGAGACAAAACATGAGGGTGTTGTTATCGGCCATGACGTGTCTGCTGCCGGCAGAGCCACACAGATGCTCTGGAAACCTGAACACCAGCTTCACTGTTTCCTTCCCCTAAGGCTCCTCACTTCCCCCTCTGCTTTCTGCCACACCTTGGCCTTTCTATCCACAGGTTTCCTGGTCTGTAGGTTCCCGTGATTGTGAGTGTTGATTTTCCCAGAATGCTAGGATGGGTGGCACAGTGGGTGAGGAGAAGCCAGGAAGACCATGATGCAGCCTTGACCTTCAGGACGGGGGACGTGGCGCCTAACAGGATGGGCCCTTCTGTTCTTCCTGGCCGTTGTGAGTCACGATGCAAGTGCTCTGGTGAGCGTAGGTTTACGAGACGGGCCGGCAGTGCCCGCTGCCCTGGGCTGTCTTCCTGCTCTGCTCACCTGGCTCACAGGCGGAAAGAGAAGGCAGCCCAAGGGACTCTGCCTCGTGTAGTCTTACCCTGGGTGCCTGTCTCATTGTTCTGAGAACCAACCTACCTCTGTTTCTCCGGTGTCATTGGTGCCCTACAGGTCACGATCCCTCAGCCAGGGCACGTACTACTCGCCTGCCACTCCAGAGCAGACACTTTGTTCCCTAAGGGAACAGTGCTGAGACTGCTCATTAGAATAGCATTTTACACTCAAAAGTGAAACTGGGATGGTTGTTAATGACGGTATTCAGCCATGATGAAATTTGATTTGGGAATGCCTTGTGGTGGTCGGCAGCTCTGGGAAAGGGAGTATTTACTTCAGAGCAGGCAGTACCCAGCCAAGGGGACGTCAGCTCGGTGGCCAGAGCTGTTCTCTGGAAAGCAGTATCCAAGATGATCTTCAAGGGAGAAGTGTGAGCACAGGGCAGCGCCACAACCGGAAAGGGCTTTAGAAATATGTGGTGTGGAATCTTGAATATGCTGGATTCAGCAGGAACTACAAGGTTCTGAACGCACTCAATTCTGGCAAGAGGTAGTCAGTGTCTGCCAACTAGGAATAATGAAAAACCATTTCCTCCTTGGCACGGGCAGTAAGGCCAGGTGTGTTCAAAACGTGTGGAATGTTTCACTGTGGCTCCAGTGGTGTTGAGGTGGTTGTGAGCACAGGTAGGGTATGGGGGTTGGGACCGGAAGGGGCAGGGCAATGCCCACTCTCTGAGATCTGTCTTCAGTCAGTGGATTGTTCCTTGCTACCCATTCTTCTGCCTGTCATAAAGGCGTCTGGATTTTTCTGCTCTTACAAGCTGTCTTTAGACCCGCTACCATGTCTAAGATAGGTCTGGACTTGTAAGAAAAAGAATGGACTCTTTCTATGACCTCCACAGTAGTTTGCTTGCTGCCATGACCTAAAATAAACCTTTATTTAGTGGAGACCAGAGGTTGGTTCTGATTAATTCCAGGATTTCTTTTATTTGTTTTTGTATTTCTTTTTAATTTTGTGGGGTTGGAGATGGAACCTAGAGCCTACCACATGTTAGGAGGTACTCTGCCACAGAGCCACACCCCTGGATAATTCATTCCTTCCCCTCACCCCCTGTGTTCTTGGCCGTACGGATATCGAGACAGGCCGTGTTTATTAGCAATGTGTCTTAACATCCAGAGTCAGGAGGGCTGTTGAGTAAGTCATGGTTTTGTGGTAAGAAGCCGAGTTGGTGTATGTGGTAAGAGTCACCATCTTGGACTCTTGGGCTTGTCCTCTCTCCTGGGAAATGAGGGGAAATGCCAATTCCTATACTTCCCGCCTCCTCTTATGAAACCCTTGACATGTCCTCGTATGCTTTGATTTAATCCTACAAAGTTTTAATGCAGTTGTCGCAGCCTGTGGGTCACAACCCCTTTGGGGGTTGAACAACCCTTTCACAGGGTCACCTAAGACCATCTGCATATCAGATACTTACATTATGATTCATAACACGAGCAAAATTATAGTTATGATGTGGCAACAAAATAATTTCATGGTCGAGGGCCACCACAACACGAAGAACTGTATTAAAGCCTCGCAGCATTAGGAAGGCTGAGAACCACTCTTTTAGCAGGATGTTCCCGCTTCACTGAGGGCATTCTGTTACTCAGTGATTTGTCCAAAGAAATGGCTTCACTCTATCTTGGGCTCGTTCATCAGCATCATAGGATTTTGGGCCTGTCTCCAAGAATCAGATCTGTCAGCACCAACAACCTGGTGGCTCCCACCAACTTGAGTCCATCCCTTGAATAGCGGGCTGCCCCTGGCCCCTCAGTACAATTCGTCTCCCCAGTTCCTTCCATGGCCTCATCCCAGAGTGAAGCCTCTTTATGGCAAAGCTCCACCCAGTCTCATTTATCCCAGAGGCAATGATGATGTGGTGAACTGTTCACAGCAAGAGTGCTGTGCCAGAACTGCCCTAGCATTAGACCCCGAGGACTTCAGGGCTCCAAGAGTTTACAGGTCATCTGTCCTTCCTCCCCACCCTCCACAGTGGGAAGTCAAAGCCACCAGAGGAAGACTGACTTCCCACGGTCTCAAAGCAGCTAGTGCAGACTCCAGGTGGGGTGGGAGTCCCTGCACTCCCTGTTGGATGCCTCTGAGTAGTAGTTCCAATTAAACAAGGCACAGAAGACTGATTCCTGTGATGTTACCCTCTCGGGACAGCTGGAGTGACTTCCCTGCCCAGTCTTGCATGCCCTCCTTGCTTAGCTGGAAGCCTTGTGATCAGATCAGTGGGGACTCTTGTACCTGTTTTTGGTACTTTTCCTTGTGTCTCTCACTAGTGGTGCTTGGAAGAGCCCATTGTAACATTGTCTCTGTGATCATGTTGCCTACTAGACTGTCTGCTCCCTACACCCCGTGGGGTGCCTGGAGTCAGTGCACTTCTGTCAAGGACATGAGTGTGACCATTCTTTGGGAAGGAGGGTGTTTCCTGGAACGTGCTCATAAACACAGAGATGCTGACCATTTCTGTTTCCTTTCTTTTCTGTTAGGTTAAGGTGACAGTGCCAGGTGGATCTGCAGCCATTCCACGGCCCCCTCTGTGGGGCCTTGCCAAGAGCAGGGGAGCATGGAGGAGAGGAAGCAGGGGACGACGAACCAATCCCATGTCCTCTTCGACCGGTTTGTCCAGGCCACTACCTGCAAGGGAACCCTCAGGGCCTTCCAAGAGCTCTGCGACCACCTAGAACTGAAGCCCAAGGACTACCGCTCCTTCTACCACAAGCTCAAGTCCAAGCTCAACTACTGGAAGGCCAAAGCCCTCTGGGCCAAATTGGACAAGCGGGGGAGTCACAAAGATTACAAAAAGGGGAAAGCGTGCACCAACACAAAGGTAAGCCAAGCTGTTCTCAGGCTCCAGGAGCACCTGCACAAGGCCTTCAGCTAGCTTCTTCATGAGGCACTGAGAAGAGGCCAAGAGGAGACTCAGGCCTCAGCATCTGAAGGAGTTAAACTGACTCTGAAGCTTTCTTGCCTGTGTTTGATTGGCACTTCCACACACCAGACGCTATTCTGAGCATATTTCATGGCTTCACTTATTGGTCATTCAGCGTTTGAGGCGGGTGGGTAGAAACTTTGTATTTCTCTGAAGCACTCCCCCTGGCCACGCAGTCAGGATTCAGGCCACTTAGGGGTACAGCGGGCCCACACGAGTCTCTGTAAGAATATGACTTCGTGGTTCTTGCCTGTCACCTTCTCCAGAGTCGTCTTTTCAACCCCATCACCTGGTAAGGATTTGCCACAAGCCTCTGGCTTCTCCCCACCCACAGTGCAAAGGTCTGTGTGATTTCACAAGCAAGGACCTTGTGAACCCAAGCTTTTCTACAGCTCTCTTCACAGGGTAGAAAAATAGTTTCCAGGAAATAAACTTGGGCGGAGACCTGGGAAGTGCACTCACTGAGTGTGAACAGGGGAGGAAGTGAGAGCGTGCACTCACTGAGTGTGAACAGGGGAGGAAGTGAGAGCGTGCACTCACCTGAGAACAGAGGAGGAAGTGAGTGTGCACTCACTGAGTGGGAACAGGGAGGAAGTGAGAGTGTGCGCTCACTGAGTGGGAACAGGGAGGAAGTGAGAGTGTGCGCTCACTGAGTGGGAACGGGGGAAATGAGTGTGCACTCACTGAGTGTGAACAAGAGGAAGTGAGAGTGTGCACTCACTGAGTGGGAACAGGGGGAAATGAGTGTGCACTCACTGAGTGGGAACAGGGGGAAGTGAGTGTGCACTCACCGAATCGGGGTGGGTGTGAGGATGTGTAAGGGATGAGGCATTTCCCGCCCTCCTCTTTTAAGAACTCTTTGTTGAGAAGTTTGGGGAAAGGTAGCAAACATTCCCAGGTGCTTCAGGGCTGTGTTACTCTGGGTTGTTATGACCTTTAATTTACCCTGTGGGACACCTAGAGACCTATCCCATGGAGAAATTTTAAGGGTTGGAGGCATGGGTTTTTATTATTATTATTATTATTATTATTATTATTATTATTATTATTATTATTATTATCATTATTATTTATTGGTTTTCTTGATAGGGTTTCTCTGTTGTAACTCTGGCTGTCCTAGAACTTACTCTATAGACCAGGCTGGCCTCAGACTCAGAGATCCACCTGACTCTGCCTCCCAAGTGCTGGGATTAAAGGCGTGTGCCCTTACCACCCGGTGAAGGCATGATTTTCATGAGTGACTACTAGATGTTAATTTAAAATAAAGGAGAGCTCAGAAGTAGACTATTTGCTTCACAGGCCCTGGAGGAGCCTCAGCTCCCTCTCTTCTCCCCCCAGATCAATCGCTGTCTCTCTTTCTTTCTCTCTCTCTCTCACACACACACACACACAGAGAAACAGCACAAAAAAAAAAAAATGAAGAAAGATAAAGTCAAAGCATTGTGTGTCTTCCATGCTTAAAATGCAAGTTGCTTAAGATAAGTGTCCTTCCCACCCCAAGTGCTTCTCCGGGGTGGATTATCAAGAGCATCTCCCTGAACTTTCATCTAAAAATGATCTTAAAACTAATTTCAGGGTCTGGAGCGATGGCTCAACACGTAAGAGCACCTCTTGCAGAGGACTGGAGTTGGGTTCCCAGCACCCACTGGGGGGCTCGTAGTCCTAATGCAGCCCCAGGAGATCTGATGCTTTCTTCTGGCTCCTTGGGCACCTGCACACATGTTGGCATATAGATGCACACACATGCACACACACAAAAAATGGAGTATCTTAAATCAAGACAAAAGAAAACTCCAGTTCCACGCCATCTGATGGCTCTTATGACCTCTGCTGAAGGAGTTAAACAAAGGGCCGTATATGCTCGGGCTCACATATATACACATTAAATAAGTGTTTTAAAAAACAAAAATACTTTTTCATTCATGAATCTTTGACTCTTGAACACTGCTTTCTGGGAGTCATTTGTATGGCAGACCCAGACTCGATTTCCTGGGCGTAGCTACTAATTTTATCTTAGACAGCGACCTGCTTATGACCTAGGAACTTGCAAAGGTCCCATCTTGATGAAATATGAGGCACGATTTTCAGATTGTTTGTTGAGGCGATGACTCATTTAAGTCTTGCTAACCTTTGGTTCTTCTAGGCTGCTCGAGATAGACATGGCGGGATTTCAGTCTTCTCTGTCCACAGTGATCACGAGCTCTTCCTTCAAGCCACTGCATGTGTTCTGCAGTTGTAGGCAGGCTGCAGGTGCTGTGGTCCTGGGGTATGGCCCTGGGAGCGATTATTATGAGAAGTGTGTTTTGAGAGGTACGGCCTTTGCCCTGAAATCCCCTGAAATGTATTTTTCAGTGTCTCATCATTGGAGCTGGCCCCTGCGGTCTCCGCACAGCCATCGACTTGTCCTTATTGGGAGCCAAGGTGATTGTTATCGAGAAGCGAGATGCCTTCTCCCGCAACAATGTCTTGCATCTCTGGCCCTTCACCATACACGATCTTCGAGGTCTGGGCGCCAAGAAGTTCTACGGCAAGTTCTGTGCTGGAGCCATTGACCATATCAGTGAGTAACACCAGCTCTTCTGGTTCCCTTGTTTAGTAGACAGAGACAAGTAAGTTAACTGAGGGATTACTTACTCCTCAACCAGGATTTGTACCAGCCATCAGTGTTCTGTAACCGAGGCTTCTTAACCTCAAGTGGGTCTCTTGTACAAAAAAGAGTTAGAGTTTTATTTAAAGATTTCTAGTTGGGGTCAGGCGTGAGACACAAGCCTTTAACAACCCAGCGCTCAGGAGGCAGAGGCAAGCAGATCTCTGAGTTCAAGGCCAGCCTGGTCTACAGAGTGAGTTCCAGGACAGCCAGGGTTACAACAGAGAAAACCTTGTCTATACACACACACACACACACACACACACACACGATTGTTAGTTGGGTCTTGGACTCTTGCTGAGGCCCCATGGTATGTGCAGAGGAGGAGGAAGGGTGGGCATTGGAAATGAGGTGGAGAGTTTGGATTTCAACCCTCTGGTAGTTTTAGTTCAGTGGAAGAAGTACACAGGCTTTGTCTCCGCACCGTGATCTTGCATACCCTCTACTAATGTAGGAAAACAGCACCATGGGGACACAGACCCGGGAAACCACATGCACAGAAGTAAGAGTCACAGCTTAGACACAATGCCAAGTTCACAGTGAGAGTCCAAGTTCAGGTGACGAGTGAAGTCTCCAACCAGAACAACTCTCGCCTCTCTCTATTGCCATGTTCTTTCAGGACCTTGTGTTTCTCTTAAGATGATCTTATTTTCACGACTGTAAGTGGCTTGTTTGAAACCAGTTTGGAAGAGTTGTCTGTATCATCGAGCTGGAAAAAATCTAGGGAAATGTTAGTAAGGAACATTTGTTCTGAGCTCCTCCATATGTGACCTGGAAATACATTCAGCCATTAGACCTTTTGCTGTTTGAAGTGGTTATACCAATTTATCCAACACTAGCTGGCGGCTGCCACATTCCACTGGCAAGAGGAAGTGCTCGGCCCATCTGTCAGGCTGTAATTTGTAAAGCATCTTGGAACCCACAGTTGTCTGCAGAAATAAAGTGTGTGCTAGCACGAGTCTCAGCCAGTCTCTGGGAGTGTGACTCAGAAGGGCGAGATTATGGTCAGCTGAGGAGAGTAACCAGGATGACTTAGCAGGGGATTTGCGCATACTCGTAGCTCCTTAGTCACAGGCTGCGGGTAAAGTTGGCCTTAAGAGAGGACTAAGCAAGGGTTGTTGAGTGACTAGATTTGTGGTCCTTATTTGTGGCCAGATTTATTTTAGAGCTGAGGGTATTGTAGATTCAAGGACAGGATTTCTGTCTCTCTGTAACCTAGTATTGGTGCCAGATCTGGTCAGGACTCTCTGGGCATCAAATATGTTTATTGCTGTGGTAATGTACAGGATTGTCAGTCCTTTGAGACCTCAGTTTCCACAGCTGTAAGTCACAGATGGTGGGAAATGGGAAGAGATAGGGTGGGAATGTGATTTCTTTTGTGCATCTGATAGGAGTGTGTAAGGTCAGCAAGGGTTACCCTGGAAGGCAGATGCTGTGGCATCTCACCTCTGGGCACACCTCACCTGTGGCTTGTGTTGAGTAGGTGCCTCTGAAGACTGGTTGCTGCTGGTAACAGTGGCTCTCACTGGACCCAGGAGACAGAAGAGTGGTTCTCCCTGGTCACTGCCCTGTGTTGTCTCTGTTGTTGTGTTAGGTTGTTTGGGATACCCGGCTCCAGAAGCTAGGTAGCCTAGAGTTGTGGGGTATTTGCCAGAGATGACTGCTCAGACATGGGTTTAAGCCAATAGAAAGTCTTTATTAGCTGTCTGGCGACTACGCTGGGTTTTTGGGATCCCAGTATACCCCTGAGCCTTTCTCAGGGTGAGCTTTTGAGCACAAAAACCTCGTCCCGGGTTGGCATACTTCGGTTAACAGGAACAGTTAGCCAGAAACAGAACTACAAAAGCCAAAAAGCAAGGTTAGTACATTTAGAGACTTTCCCAGAACTGTGGACTTTGATGGATTAGTCCTTTGTTTTAGTTTTGGCAGGTGGTACTGTCTACATGCAGAGTTTTACAGCCTGAATGTTACTTCTGCCATGGAGTCAGTTGTGTTAAGGTGCTTGAGGCCTACTAAGGTCTGGGCCATGCTACACTAATATACCAGAATGTTTCTTCCATTGTTTGATGTTAACCTTTACAACGTGGAGAAAGAAATGAGAACTTCTGAGATGGGTCTCTGCTATGACAGCCTTTGGGAACCTAAGCAGACACGTATGAGTAGAGCCCAAGAGGAGGCACCACGGGGCTCTCAGCTTCCATCCCCTTGCCATGGAGATCTTTGTGTTCTTCTAGGTATCCGTCAGCTCCAGCTAATCCTCCTGAAAGTAGCCTTGATCTTAGGCATTGAGATCCATGTCAATGTGGAATTCCAAGGACTTGTTCAGCCTCCCGAGGACCAAGAGAACGAACGTGAGTTGGACTGGACAGAACAAGAGGGTGCGAGTGGGTGAGAACAGATGAGATCATGGGAGGGACCAGAAGGACTTGCAGGTGGTTTTCAGCACTGACTAAAGGGGCTTTGTTCATGCAGCCTGGGCTTTTGAGGACTTTTGGCTTACCCAAGAGGCCTTTGACATGGTGTTAGGCGTGGCGGGCATTTGTATTATAGAAAATACAAAGGTAAAGAAAGTGTCTTTGTGAGCTCTTGTCAAAACTTTCTGCCAAGGCTGGCCTCTTGTTCTAGTGCATGTACTTCTTTGGCTTGGCACTTTGTGTGATCTGTGTGTCTGGGTATGACTTAGTCTGGGTCATGACCTTCATTTTGCCTTTGGTCCACAGGGATAGGATGGCGAGCTTTGGTGCACCCCAAAACCCATCCTGTATCAGAATATGAATTTGAAGTGATCATCGGTGGGGATGGGCGTAGGAACACCTTGGAAGGTACGCTGGCCTAGTCTCCTTTGCCTGGCTCAAATCTGATTGGAGGCTGACCTGTCCCTAGAGACCACGCCCCTAATAATTTGTATGTTTGCTGCCCAGTCAGTGCCTATCAGGATATTTTCCACAGGACACTAGGAGACAGGCTGTGCTTAGAGGTGTTGGTACCGCAGCTTTAAACCTCTGCATGAATGTGCCAGGCGCACAACACCCCTCCTCTTTAAAGGTAACCTTGAGTACTGAGCAGTAAGATGATCAGTCAGCTTTCAGGTTGCCCATGATGTGGGCGGGGAGTTCCATCGTGAGTCCTTTCACCTCTGAACAGCCCACTTTCCTGATCCTGGGCCCCACCCATATTCTCTCCTCCGAATCCTTCATCCTTCCTCCTCTGTCCCTCTAGGATTTCGTCGGAAAGAATTTCGTGGCAAACTGGCCATTGCCATCACGGCAAATTTCATCAACCGCAACACAACCGCAGAGGCCAAAGTGGAGGAGATCAGCGGTGTGGCTTTTATATTCAACCAGAAGTTTTTCCAGGAGCTGAGAGAAGCCACAGGTCGGTGTCGGCGGCTCCAGAGCCCGGGGTGTCACCGCCGTGTCCTTCGGCCTCTCGCTGTCCTTGCCTCGCCCCATCCTTTGTTCTTAGCGTGTTTCCACGCTGCTGCTCCTCCGGGGTTTGTTTTTGTTTGTTTTGCCTTCTGCCAACTCATCCCCAGCCCTTCCCCTCTCCCCTGAGAGCCAGGTTCACTGCTGGATGAGCAGGCTGCCCATGGGCAGCTCTGGTTTTGTTGACACTCTGACCTTTGACACCACCGTTGACCTTCTCCGAGGTCATCTGCACTCAGCCAGCAGCCATTGCTGGGCAGGAATGGGATTGTGTGTGCCTGTTTTCCGATGGATTAAATTAAATATTTTGCACAGTTAAAAGGAAAAAGATATCAAGATATCTTCATTCTGTTTTCTAGAGCCTGGTTTCTTCCCATTCCATGGATCTTTTCAGATGAACTGAATAAAAAATTCAGTGTTTGTCTCTGTGTTTAGGCATCTGTCCTGTTAGAAATCTAGGAGATGCCTCCCGCTTCCTCAGTGATTATCAGAGGTTTTGCCTGGTAAAGAACCCAACCCCTCTTGTAGATTGGCCTCTCCTCTGTTTTGCTTTTCCCATTCTCATGTTTTTGTTTACTTTCGGCCATTGCTTTCAGGATAACCTAGGATGCTGAGTGAGTTACAGTGAGTTACAAAAGAAAACAGACCTCCCGATTCCCACGCACTGTGCAGGAAGCGAGGCTCTGAGCCTGCACAGCCTTCCTGCCTGGTGCTCTTGGCCCTTTCCGTGAGACCCAAGCCCAGCCTCTCGGGTCCCCTAATGTCCCAGCCTCCATGAATTCTCACTCACACGTCTGTCTTCTGGTTGCAGGTATTGATTTAGAGAACATCGTCTACTACAAAGATGACACACACTACTTTGTTATGACGGCCAAAAAGCAGAGTTTACTGGACAAAGGGGTGATACTGAATGTGAGCAATGGATTTCTTTCAGGCGACATTTCTGTTGAACTGCTTAAATACGATCACTAAGAAGATGAATTTTATCGTCAGATGGGTTTTTCCGGTCGGGATAAAAACGACACTGAACACATCTGGAAACCCATGCTATTTATTAGTTTAGCCTAAAAAAATTTTATTATGGAAAATTGAAAGTAAACATAGGAGAGTAGAATGGGCCTGTGGGTCCATACTTATGATTAGCTTAACAGTTACCAACATGGGCGATACTGTTTCAGTAATCCCAACCCCTTCCTCTCTCCCCTCTCCTGCTCTTCAACTGTGTTAGAGCACTGTTGGTAACTTTAGGTAACCTGATTTGCAGTTCCATACATGACAACCATTGGTCACTACACCCCACCATACCTACTGCTCCCCCACCACAGGGCCTTGTGCGTGCTAGGCAAGAACTCGGCCACCGAGCTATATCCCTGAACTTTTTTAAAAATAGTATTTTTTTTTTTTTTTTTTTAATTTTAAGACTGGCTCTTACTAGGTGGCCCCAGCTGGCCTTGAAATAACGCCATTGCTCAGGCAAGCCTGGGACATATAGTCGTCCTGCCTCAGCCTCTAACTAGCTGAGATTAAATGCCTATATCACCAGGCCCCACCTTAGTAGGTCCTCTTTTGGGGGGCAGGGTGATGAGTGTTGAGCCAGCAGTCGGTGTTTACAGTAGCCTGACAGCGACTCAGGTTTTACTGCGAATGTGGTTACTAGAGGTCCAGGGAACACTGATATGACCAGATCAGGGTCTATTTAAGGCTCTAACTGACAGCAAAGGCCTACTGTCTCCTTACCCAGTTCCAGCCCAGCCCTTTTCCTGGGTGGCTGATCGTACGATGCACCCTGAGCTGATGACCTGAGATGTGAATCACGGACTGCATGGTCCCTTCAGGAGCATGGCTGCCGTTCGCTCTGTCTCACAGGTCTGGATGTGAGAACGACTGTCTCCATGTGACGAATAGATAGAGGAGGCCTCCAGTGTGCTGACATAGCCCTATGCGGTTCCCACCAGTCTCAGAGCTGAGTCTTAGGGAGCTCTTTTGTGTCTGCAGGGTGGTAACAACACCAAGCCCCTTAGCGTGAGTCACACGACTGCTTTGTCTAGAGCAGACCGGGGAGTGAGCTGACAAGCACGTGCTTGCGACCCGTCTCCCTTCCACAGTGAACCCTGTGTCTGCATCTCAGCGTGGCGGTCCTGTGGCGTGCGGCAAGCAGCAAGACAAAGCTCTTGGTACAGAGTACTCTGCCACACAAAGAAGGCATGCTTGGCTAGATGCTCTATAAAGCTGGCTGGTTCATTATCTGGGGCTCTTATGTTGCTGCCAGTACAGCAACTGGGATGCCTGAGGTCAGGGTTAAGACTCAAACCTACCATCCCTGCAGAGCTGGGTTATCAGTTAAAATTGAGTAATCTGGAATGTTGAGGTCTGATTTCCTTTGCCTCTTTATTTTTTTTGAAGTGACAGCTCGTAGTTGGTGACTGAGTGCCATCAGGGGCACTTGGAACCGCAGGCCTCACATTATGAGAGCAGACTTAGTGCACAGGAACCTCCAGAGCAGAGGAGGGCTTTCTTCATCAGTTCCTTACACAGAAAGCCCCTTTTGTGCTGCCGTCCTTTTCGTCTGCTGGATTTAGCCTTGCAGAATCCCGTTTATGGTTTGGAAATCCGGTTCGTTTTCGGTGTGCTCCCTCTCGTCTT
This sequence comes from Cricetomys ansorgei, assembly GCA_026225945.1. Classification (NCBI taxonomy): domain Eukaryota; kingdom Metazoa; phylum Chordata; class Mammalia; order Rodentia; family Nesomyidae; genus Cricetomys; species Cricetomys ansorgei. Next base: position 4,478,763 of record JAMJFZ010003746.1, on the reverse strand, counting down.
CCTGGCCCCACTCTTGCCCCACATTGCACTTCTTTGCACCAGTTTTCAGGTTCCCTTTAGGTGTGATCGGTCCGAATTCCTTTCTGCCAAAAGCCATCAGTCACCCAGATTAAAGTGAGATAACCGTAAACTTTAAAATGCCTTTTCAGTTTGCAAGGTACTGTTAGGCAGCAAAGCCGATTCACTCTTAACCAACACCCCGCCTACTCCCACTCCCAATCCCTGTACTATTTAATTGGTTTAAAAGATTTGGTTTAGGAATGTAAAAAAACATCTTGGGGAGAAAAAAAGCCATGAGACAAAGTCATGTTTGATGTTCATTGTGGGGTTCTAGCTGGCCAACTGGGCATCCCTGCTTGGGCTTCTTCATCTTGGCTCTTGCTCTTCCTGGACAGGACTACACAGACACAGAGCTGTTGCTTTCCCGGGAGAATGTGGACCAGGAGGCCCTGCTGAACTATGCCCGGGAGGCTGCAGACTTCTCTACCCAGCAGCAGCTACCTTCTCTGGATTTTGCCATCAATCACTACGGGCAGCCAGATGTGGCCATGTTTGACTTTACCTGTATGTACGCCTCTGAGAATGCTGCCTTGGTACGGGAACAGAATGGACACCAGTTACTAGTAGCTCTGGTTGGGGACAGCCTCCTAGAGGTAAGTGCTAAAGGGGACAGAGAACTGAGTGGTAGAGGCAATGATAAAGAAGCAATAATGATGAGGAGTGAGTCTGGGTGTCCAGGATTACAGGCGAGCAGAGACTCCCTAACAAGAGTTTCAGTGATGATGGATCTGTGGGATACTGGTTATTTCTCTCTTTTATTAGCTGAGTTACTTTAACTCTGTGTATTTCTCCATTGCAGCCTTTCTGGCCAATGGGAACAGGAATAGCCCGGGGCTTTCTGGCTGCTATGGACTCTGCCTGGATGGTACGAAGCTGGTCTCTGGGCACCAGCCCCTTGGAGGTCCTGGCAGAGAGGTAAGCTCTTCCTCCATCTTGTTCTTCTGTTCTTCTGTTTTTCGTTTGTTTTTAATAATTAATTTTATTTTATTTTTGTGCATTGGTGTGAGGGTGTCAGATCCCCTGGAACTGGAGTCACAAGACAATTGTGAACGGCCAAGTGTGTGCTGGGGATTGAACCCTGGATGTCTGGAAGAGCAGCCAGAGCTCTTAACTGCTGAGCCATCTCTTCTGTTCTTTTTTAAAGACATTTTCATGTTTAAGTAAAGGAAAGGAAAGGAAAGGTCTTGTTTTATAAAATCACAGAAACCTCGAGGTTACCAAGAAACACAAGCTGCTTTTCCCATGACGCTTCCCAAACTGAATTTACTGTCAGTGTATGGTATCTGGGTCTTTGTGCACCATTGACTGGTCCTGATTCCTTTCCAATAATTATATGTACAAATACCCAGAAGCAGCACATTGGCTCCTGTGTCCTCAGCCAGCATGGCAGTGAGGAAGCACTGACAGCAAGCATGGGGAGTGACTAACTGAAAAGAAACACCAGCATGCTTGAAAGCATTTCTTAAACCCCTGAATGTCAGGTGTTCGGAAGCAGATGATTATAAAGGAGGCAAGGGTAGTAGGACTCACTTGCTGTTTACCTTGAAACAGAAATGGGAGCTATTCTGGATGAATCTGATAACTGATACTATTCTGGGTCTTAGTTACTTTTCTATTGTCGTGACAAACATCCATGACCAAGGCAACTGACAGAAGAAGAAATTTATATTGGGGCTTACGGTTTTAGAGGGATCATTATGACATCACAGCAGAGAGCATTGGAACAGGCAGGCAAGTCTGGCACTGGAGCAATAGCTGAGAGCTCACATCTGATCCACAGGCGCTTTTGAAACCTCAAAGCCCACTCTCAGTGACACACCTCCTCCAACAAGGCCACACCTCCTAATCCTTCCCAAACAGTTCTACCAACTGGGGACCAAGTATTCCGTCATGAGCCTTTGAGTGCCATTCTCATTTAAATCACCACCTTCCACTCCCTGGTCCCCAGTATTGTGGCCATATCATAATGCAAAATTTATTCCAACTTCAAATGTCCCCATAGTCTGTCACAATCTCAACACCATTTAAAAGTCCACAGTCTCTTCTGAGATTCAAAGCAATCTCTTAATTGTAAGCCTCTATAAAACAAAAAAGCAAATTGTACACTTCCAACATACAGTGGCACAGAATATACAATACACAAATGTCTGATGTCAAGGGTTTAAAAGGCCCTGTCCTTCCAGCTGTGCTGTCTGCAACACTCTTTTCTCTTGGGCTGTTCTACTCCCTGTGTGCCACTCTCCCTGGCAGACATTCCAGGGCCTGTTACTTCCAACATCCTGGGATCTCCAGCACAATGCAGGCTTCTCTTTCACAGCTAAACACAAGGGCTCCTCAGTGCCTCCATGAAAGGACTCATCCCCTGCCTTATGCCTGGACTCAACAGCTCTCCTTAATCTCAGAGGAAGATTCCACAACCCCTATACTTTTGTATCCTTCATGAATCTAAAGCCTGGACCTCCTGGCTGATGTTTGCAAGTTAAACTGCCCCCTTGGGGCCCCAGTCCCCTCCTTGAATTACATTTGCATAAGATTTGACTTGTTGCTTTTTAGGAGCAGAAAATTGTAGCAGTATGCTACAATCTTTTACCCTCAATTTAGGGAAAGAGAAAGTAGAAAAAGAGTACCACTGAGAACAAATTAGGATTTATCCCAGTAGTTACAGCCACCATAAACAACTTTCTAACTTCTTAAACCAAGGTATCTGTACCTTCATCTTCTGCCTTTCCCTCCATGTTTGAATTCAAATTTCCCATTTTTTCTTTTCTATCTCTTTCTCCAGACCCCCACATTGGGCGCCACTTGTAGCAGTATGCTACCATCTTTAACCCTCACTTTAGGGAAAAAGAAAGAAAGGATAGAAAGAAATCTTTACCGCTTTTGCAAGCGGCCTTTATATAGAATGAGAGAAAGGTAGAAATCTTCACAGCCTCTTTTTTGGCTCACCTAAGCTCCAAGAGGACTAGCTGACAGTGAGTCAGACTAGCGTCTTAGCTCACGAACTGTAAACTCAAACTCTCCAACCTTTGTTCTTTTAGGAATTATCACACTAAGGACAACAACTCAACCAACGAACCACCAACCAGCACCCACCCTGACTCTCAGGGCTTCAGACTTTTTATACCCAAAGCCAAAAGTTCCCATCAACCCCTGTGGCACACAATCCCCCAAACAAGTTACAGGTGCCAGAACAACTGCACCTAACCAAATTATAGCCACCTGCATCAACCATTCCAAAGCCAACTTGTAAACAGCTATACCGCAGCTGGGATGGGAACACAAACCTAATCCAAACGCCATTTTTCGTTTTTTACAAAAACCAAAATAACAAAAACTTGTTCCAAGTGTTCCTCCATAGAAAATTCCTTAGGCCTTTTCCTTTCACCAGCTGCAGGAATGGCTGGGTGGGACTCCGCCCTGAGGGCGCCACACCCTTTTTTTCCATTTCACATCAGGTTTCTCTTTATTTCTTTCAGCACAAACCTTGGTGCCAACATTAAATTTCCTCGTGCTCGTTTTCTCCTTAAACTATATATTTTGTATTTCTTTTTCTTTTTTTTTTTTTGCCCTGTTTGCTCTTTCATTGTAGACCTGCATAAGAATGGTTACAAATAACCATGTGACAGAGTCAATATTAGGCTGTCTTGAACTCTCTTCTGCCAACAAAATGAGTCCAAAACTCTTCAGTTTAGCCTCATGCAGATTCTTAGGACAAAGGCAAATGACAACCACTTCTTTTTTCCCCCAAAAATATCACAAGAATGACTTTTAGCTCAGTTGTTGATATTGTTCTCCTCTGAAACCTTGAGCTTGGTCGTCACAGTCCATTGCTCTAAGCTCTACTGTCTTCTAAGCTCCTACCGGGGCGGCCTGTTAAGCCCTGCTTACAACATTCAACTGCCTTCCTAGTCCAGAGTCCCAAAGTCCGTATAGTCAGGCCTTTCACAGCAGTGAAAACGACCACTTCTGGTCCTAATTTCTGTCTTCAGTTAGGGTTACTTTTGCTTGATGAAACACCATGTCCAAAAGAAATGTGGGGAGGAAAGGGTTTTTATTTTGCTTAAACTTCCATATTATAGTTAATCATTGAAAGCAGTCAGGACACAAACTCAAATGGCAGGAACCTAGAGTCAGAAGTTGAGGCCATGGAAGGATGCTGCTTATTGGCCAGTTCCTCGTGTCTGCTCTGTCGTTCTGTCTTATAGAACACAGGACCAACTGCCCAGGGGTGGCCATAGCCACAGTGGGATAGACCCTCCCCCATCACTCATGAATTAAGAAAATGCCCTACAGATTTCCCTACAGGTCTTATGGAGGCATGTTCTCAGTTGAAGTTCCCTCCTCTCAGGTGACTCAAGCTTGTGTCAGGTTAACATAAAAACCAGCCAGCACAGTCTGTCACTTTAAATCTTTAATGTAAGGCTTGCGTCTGGATGTGGTGGCAAGGCTTATTTTTTCTTTGTTTTGTGTTTTGAGATAAGAGTCTCACTCTGTTCCCCAGGCTGGTTTAGTACTCACTATGTAATCCTAGCTGGCCTTGAACTCAAAACAGTTCTGCCTGAGTCTCTAGAATTAGATGTGAGCTGCCACATCTACCACCACCGTGCTGGCGTCCAGACTTCCAGCATGTGACTTTTAGGGGAGTAACCATAGCGTTGACAGACTCACCAGGGAATAAACAAAGACCTTTATGCTAACGGAGGTGTTTTGGAAGTATCCTTCTTGTACTTTAGATTGTACTATTGATGGGAAGGCTCAGCAAAGATCACTCTGTGGGCTAGGACTCAGAGGACAAGACGGACTGTGCATTCCAGTAACCCTCACACAAGTGACCACGGGTTCTTTTTTAATTCCTTAAAAAGCAGAGAAAATATTGGCTCGCCGCATAACAACCTTCTAAATGAGCACCTTTCGCCACTGCCCGCAGCATCGTCCCTGCTCTTGTGTTTGTCCGTTTCCTTGGTCCGGGTCCATGGAGTCAGAGTGCTGGGTCTGGGGTGAAGAGCTGAGATGGATGCGGTTAGATTCAGCAGAGATGAATATTTGGCATAGCACTTGTTGATGCTTATTGCTGCTATGAGCACACTGTTGTATGTCATTGCAGGGAGAGCATTTATAGATTGCTGCCTCAGACCACCCCTGAGAATGTGAGCAAAAACTTCAGCCAGTATAGCATCGACCCTGTCACTAGGTATCCCAATATTAACATCAACTTCCTCCGGCCAAGCCAGGTAAGAGCCTTCTTGTCAGTTATGTACACCTAGGCCCATGTTCTAGATGGGACTAACTCCGGTCAATAGACCAGATAGGAATGTGTGTGGCTATGTTTGTTATTATACAGCACACACTGAATAATCCAAGTTGGTGTCTCTGTGTTGTTGAAAGTAGGTATTATTTCCCATGAACACACTCAGGTAGCTGGGGCACAGAGGGCCAGTCCTTCCTTCTTTTGCTTTATTGCTCGGTTGGTTGTTTTGAGTTTCGGATGGGGGAGGGGAGACTTGAGTGTGCTATCCCGCAGGCTCATTGGGAACTTAACTGTATAGCCCAGGGTGGCTTTGAACTTCCGATGATCATCTTGAATCAGCTTCCTGAGTGCTGGAGATATAGTTGTGAGCCACCATGACTGGTTAAGCAGAGATTTTTTTTTTAATGACCTGTAGGAGACCAGAAGTGACAAAAACGGTAGACTTAGAGCTTCATTCTGCACCTCCGCATTCAGACCACACAGAGTTGGGGAAAGGGCACCGACTGGTTTGGTAGTCGAGAAGATGATGTCCCTGGCAGCATCCCCATCACCCGCGACTCAGCCAGGTTCTTTGACTCAGTGTTTGACTTGAGAGGCGCGGTTGATAACCCTGCCTGCTCACTGCATCAGTGTGGGGCAAACGAGACTGTTCTCCCGCAGAGGGCTTTGAAAGGGTCAGCTGCTCTCTGCAAGCCCCAGGCATTGTCCTTGTTAGTCTAGATTTTGTACTGAGTTCTCCAGAATCTGTAAAGCTGCCTTTCTTGTCGTGAGTGACATCTTACAGAGCACAGGAGCCCCGAGGAGCAGGGCACTTCCGGAAGCAGCAGCCTGCTTCACATGTTTGTCTGTATTCTAGAGGACTTTCTTCTTTGTCTTCTGCCTGATGCCTGCAGGCTTTGTATATGATTGATCAGTGCTTATAAATGTGCTGAAGGTGGGCAGCACCAGAGGGACTGCTGCAGCCAGTTGGCTTGCTTTCTGCAGTCAGGTTTGTGTCTCCATAACCTTGCTCCATTGAAGATCTAAGTTCATCACGTAGATTCTGTCTCAGCCTCGCCACGCTGCATATAGCGCTGCTTAGCCATGCAGGACCCTAACCTTGACCCCCAGCATTTCTAGGAAGTAAAAATAAACATAAACTTTACCAGCTTGCTTCTGTAATCTTCATTTTTTTTTTTTTTTGTTTTTGTTTTTCGTTTTTTGTTTTTTGGACAGGGTTTCTCTGTTGTAACTCTGGCTGTCCTGGAACTCACTCTGTAAACCAGGCTGGCCTCGAACTGACAAAAATCCACCTGCCTCTGTCTCTCAGGTTCTGGATTAAAGGCATTAAAGGCATGTGCCACCATGCCGGACCTGTGATCTTCAGTTTAGTGGTTCTTCTTTTAAGTGGGGATTTGTTATTCAGGGATTGATTTTCCTTTCAACTTTCTGCCAGGTGCGCCATTTATATGATAGTGGAGAAACAAAAGATATTCATCTGGAAATGGAGAACCTGGTGAATTCCCGAACCACTCCCAAGCTGACTCGAAATGGTAAATTCTGATAATGGCCTAACCTGTTTAAAGAAGTCTGTACTCATCCATCCAGCCATTGCATGACTACAGTGCTATTAAAGGCCCTGGGCAGTAGCCAGTGGTTTTACCCTCTGGGGACATTAAGTTGTTGCCAGGGTATATTTTGATTGTCATGACTGGGGTAGGTTTGCTAGTGGCATCTGGTGGCTAGAACTCAGGGATGTAGCTTGCACTTTCTGGAATGCACAAAATGATCCTCAACAGACACAGAAAATACTTTCTGGACTAAGGTAGGATAAGAGCATGGAGGTAAATTATTGTTTCATGAGTGTTTCCTGGAGAGATACTGTGAATCCCAAACCCAGTCAAGGATAAGACCACCTCAATTGAGCCAAACTTGAAGCAAGCTTCTATTAAATTAATTAAATACTGGCCAGGAAGATGAACTCTGACCAGGTCCATTTTGAGGTTGCCACAGAGTGGTCCTGCCACCTCCAAAGTTCCACAAAACGTGGCACAGGTGCTTAAAAAGGCAGGACCTGTCAAGGCTGCCCACTAGGTCCCATCAGTGGGAGGCATCTTCCTGCCTGGGTTATCTCCCACATACAAGTGGCCTAGCACATCCCGTGCATCAGGAGTACTCCCGGTGCAGTAGGGTCAACTAAAGGAGATCTAGACACTGCCCAACCTTCCAAAAGGTTATGTCCTTAGACAAGGGAAATTCAGGATTCACCAGAACAGCCCCACCCCCACCACAGCACTCCAGGAAGTTATGTCCTTGTTCCATAGATCTCTTAGGCAGAGTAATTAAAAATTAAAACATAATTTTTTGCGCTTACAATATAAATAAATGTTTGCTCAGGCAGGGAACAAACCCACCCAAGTTATGAGTCCACCTGAGTGTAGCTTAGTGAGTTAATAGCTTACCTGCAGGGACATGGATGACCCCCAGATGTCAACATCACTCAAGTCTCACTCCCAAATAGATGACGACCTCTCCATAGCTGTGTAGATGGAGTCTTCCTTCTGCCATCTCTATGTTCCAGCGTAGTGGTTTTCAACCCGTGTGGGTTGTAACCCCTTTAGGTTTCACAGGGGTCACCTGAGACCATTTGCATATCAGATATTTGCATAACAGTTCATAACAGTAGCAAGATTACAGTTATGCAGCAACGAAAATAACTTGATGGTTGGGTGGGTGGGGGTGGGTCACCACACCACGGAGAGCTGTGTTAAAGGATCTCCGCACCGGTGAGGTGGAGAGCCACAGCTCCAACCTCCTGAGACTACGTGCAGCTGGAGCCGAATTACAGGAGGCTGGGAGGGGGGTGTTTCCCTCCCGTGAGGGACATGGGCAGCTCTGATCAGAAGGGTCTCCTGTAATCACCGCCGCCGCTCTGATGAAGATGGCGGTCGCTGCTGCACTCGGAGGACAGTGCCCCACAGCAGTCACGTACTGGAGAGTGCTGCAGAGGTTTATTTTTAGTTATGTTTAAAACGGTGGTTTCGTACATCGTTAGGTGAGGAGCTGCCTGGTTCCGGCATTTTGTATTGTCTGCAGGAGTTGGCTATGTATGTAAAAGATATTTCATTGCTCGTGATCTGCTTGTAACGTCAACAGGACACCTGAGGAGCTTAGTAGTTAATAAAAATCCCTGAGATGAGAGGCTCAGGGTTCTGCTGTCCAGGATGGCGCTTGCCATGAAGGTGGTTCCCTCTGCTGAGGTCTGGCAGGGCCTGCACCTGTGAATATGTCTCCATGTCTCTCTTGGTGAGCCCACACAGTGGCAAACTGCTGCAGGAGAGGGTGAGAAATAACACATGTACAAGCTCCTGCCTCCGCATACACACGCTCAGGTTTTGGGAGAGGCCTTGTAGAACATATTGTGGCCTCAGGCTGGGTCCTGAGACAGCACCATCATGCCGTGGCAGACATGAAGGCCATTCTGTGTTCTGTGTGTGTTGAAGGGCCGCTGGAGATTGTCTTGGAGAGCAGCATTGAGTACAGCTGGCCTGGTGCATTAGAGGAGACTGAGTAGGGAAATACACTTGATACAGGGAGGCTGTTCAGGAAATAGTTTGGAAGTCGATCTCTGTGGTAAGGGCCAGAACCTGGGGCTGAGGCAATGGATCACAGAAGGACCTGGACTTTGGAGCTAGATGAAAGCAGCTCTGAGTCCAAGCCATGCCATCTGCAGAGTGTGTGGCCTTGGGCAGATTATTTAGAACCTCAGTTTCCTTGTCTTTGATCTGGGAGGAACAACACTGCTCTTGGGTTGCGGTCATGAAGTCTCTGGCCTAGTGCTTGCCACGGTGCTTGGCATGCAGTGGGTGCAAACGGCAACAGTTTCGTCATTGAGAGTAATATGAAAAATCTGTAGGCACCAACAGTGGGTAGGCATGAACAGCTGTCCTGAGAGCTACCACGTAGATAGTTGGGGCTTATGCTGCATCCGTCCTGACGAGGTGGAGAGGTGAGAAGGCTGGACGGTTTGATTTAACATGGTCATGAAATGTCAAGACAGATGTGAAAAGCAGCAGGCAGTTTGAAGCATCTCTTCTTTCTCCCCTCGGGTGTGTGAACTCCTTGAGAGCAGAGAACATATCTATCACTGGCCATTGGTGTGTTCACCTGTGGTTCTGGAATTGCCCGATACTCATGGAGTGGGTGGATACACAGACATGGGAAACACCTAAGAAGGTCAAGAAATGATACCTGAAGTGCCACATTTGTTGTCTCAGACCATACTGTGACTGTGAAAGACTTAGCAAGATTTTTACCTTAGGCAATTTTTAATCCTCTATTCACAAATCACGAGGTGACTTAGTGCAAAGCTAAATACCAGCTGCCTCAGGGATGGGAACAGACTTCTCAAACACAGATCAGTGTTCACGGGCTCTCTTCAGAGTCAGCAGAAGACATGACGAAGATATCACGGAGTCGGAAAACACCTGTGTGTCTTTGCCTCATGTGACCGTTTATTGCGCAGGTTGCCTACCTGGGTCTAGAGGACTGACTGTTCTTGTGGTTGTCACCCTACAGAGTCTCTTCACTTGGCACTCAGTCAGAGCCCGAGGAAGTGAGACTAAGGCTCTGTTTGCTTTTGGCTTAAGGTACTACAGAGGAAACCTTTTCTAGTCTAATCTCCTGGGTGTTGGTGTGGAGGAAAAGGCTTCCTCAGCCTGTTGCCAGGCACCTCTCCGGGGAGATCTCGACTGTTGCCAGTGAGGTATCAGCTCAGTAGGTGGCACTCTGCCATCCTCTTGTCTCCAGGGGCGCGGCTGGGACAGTGTGGCCGGTCCTTGTCATCCTGCTCAGAAGTATCTGTCTGGGGCTTTGACCCTGGAATCAGATAGGTTGGGACCAAAATTATGGTATCGTGATACCAGCAACATAAACTTATGCCTCACTGCTTTCTTCCAAAAATAGTACTGACATTTTGTCCCTGCCTTCAGTCATTTTTCACACTGGATGTGTGCACTGCAAAGCGGATGCTACGTCACTGTTATTAGGTAAGCATATTTCAGTAATTATTTTTATTGTTTTAGAGTCTGTAGCTCGTTCAAGCAAACTGCTGGGGTGGTGCCAAAGGCAGACAGATGGCTATGCAGGAGTAAATGTGACAGATCTCACCATGTCTTGGAAAAGCGGCCTGGCCCTGTGTGCAATCATCCACAGATACCGCCCTGATCTGATGTAAGTCATGACCAATTTTGTGATTATATATTCACCAGAGCCCCTTATGCAAATTTCATGTTTTTTTTCCTAGAATGAGTTACAAGGTAAGATGCTTTAGAAGGCCAGGATTTTCACTTAGTTATATTTAAGACTCAATCCTGAAAAAGTTAGCTTTAAAAATCACAGCATTCATGAGGTCAAAAACTGGTTTTAACACCCACCTGGGCCTGTTAACTCTGCACAAAGGAAAACTCTGTTTATTGGCCCCGGGTTGAACTCTTCATTTTTGGCCGGCTCTCTCTCAGATGCTATTGGTCACAAGGGAAACCTGGCTAGAACACTTGGCTATCTCAACCCAGCAGAAAACAATAGATGCATACCCGGTTTATGATGGTCCTTGGCATTTTCTTTGTCAAAAATTGTACTTTGTGCGAGCGTACTCCCCTGAGCTTCATGAACTGTCATCTTCCGTACGATCTCTCTGATACCCATCTTTCACTCGTCTGTCTACAGAATCAGTCGGTAGAGAGTGGCCTCAGGTCAGCCGAATAAACAAAGAACGCAGATATCCCCCCAAGCCCCCAGCACTTGTTACTATGGAAGCCAAACAGATTCAGAGATGGAAGCACAGCGTGGTGGATTATCTTGGCTGCTTTCTTTTTTTCAATCATTAGGTCCACTCGAGGGCCCAGGTTTTGCCTGATGTTTTAATGATCGGTTAAGGAATCCCAAAAGACATAGCCCCTATTTTGTGATGTTAGCAAGCTAACGATGCACGAAGTAATAAAACCAGCCTTGCATGGTGTGGGTTAACAATGACGACCATGTGTAAGGCTCAGGTTTGATCCCCAGTGCCACAGAACAAAACAACTGCAGCCAAGCATGCCTGCGAGCCCAGCATGCAGAGGCGGAAGCAGGAGAATTATGAGTTTCAGATGTGAAACTGTCCCCTAAAAAGAGAAGTCAATGCAGAGAGATGGGAGTGTAGCCTTTGCCTGGCAGACAGCAAGCTGCGGGTTCAATTCCCAGGGCTAATTAAATGAAGGGGGAGATTCCTGAATGACCTCTGATGCTCATCCAGAGTTGGTTTAAAAAAAAAAAAAAAAGTAAACAAAAGTGGTGTTTTGTCATTCCCACCAGAGAAGAGTGGTGAGGAGGGAGAACAGCCTTGTGGCATGACGGTGTTTCTGAGGGCGGGGTGAGGTAAGGCAGTTCTGTCTCCCAGGGAAGGCGAGGAAGAGGAGGAAGGAATAGTGAGACAGCCGGGGTGGTGGTGGAGTGTGGGGTAGAGTCGCCTTCCTGTTAGAAAATCCCGATGTGGCCTGAGGGGGGTCAGGAAGCAGTGAGGGGTGATTCAGTGCTGTTTGGACAATAGTCAAGATGAGTGTTCCTGGTTTAGCAGGGCTTAATCCAAGAGAAAAGTAATTTGTTGTAAATGGAAAGAAAATTCCATGAGGTCAGTAGGTTAACACGAAATAAGGGCTGCCAGGATAGTGTGAAGTCAGCTGCGGGAAAACCGCAGCCTTGAGTAACAAGAGCTTAAAACCTGGGAGGGGAGGGGTGTTTATTAATGGAGATAGCTGGGAAAGCTCAGGAGATTCAGCAGTGGAAAAATCTTTTGAGGAAGGTTTTAAAATTTCCTCTCAGGAGAAAGCTGAGTAAAATTTACCAGAACTGTTGGGGCAAGTGGCCGTCCCAGGACACGGGGACTCCTCCAGACAGGGCTGTGTCATCGTTGGGCAGGCGTGTGGGAACACATATTAAGATACTTCCCGTCCTGAGCTTATATTTAGCAAGAAGTTTGGTTTCCCTGGAAGATGCAGGTTGTCTCTACCCACCTCCACCCCCAAACACACACCCCATTCTCCTTTGCTGGATGGATCCCTAGCCATTTCCCCCAAAGGTGTTGGGCACTTCCTTTGTCAGGAGTGCAGAAGGGTCCATACAAGCCGATCTGCCCTCTGACCCAAGGATGATGCCCGAGACTGAGAAACAGTAGCGGCCCACGGTATATGTCCTGCTTTGAGGACAGTCAGCCCAACTTGATCCCTTTTTCCTTGTCCTGCTTCTCAGAGACTTTGATTCTTTGGATGAGCAAAACGTGGAGCAGAATAACCAGCTGGCTTTTGACATTGCGGAGAAGGAGCTGGGCATCTCTCCCATCATGACGGGCAAGGAGATGGCTTCCGTGGGAGAGCCCGACAAGCTGTCCATGGTGATGTACCTCACGCAGTTCTACGAGATGTTCAAGGACTCACTCTCCTCCAGTGGTGAGGACCCAAGAGCTCGGGGGCGGGGTCCTGGCCTTCTGCTGCCTGGTCAGCAGAAGTCTCTAGAACCGTGCTTCATGTGTTCCTTCTCAGCAGTTTCTTCTCTTAACCATATGCTGTTTTCAAAAGCTTTCTCACTTTACTCACAGGTACGCGGAACTGATCTGTCTGGAGCTTTCCCCCTTGACTCCACCCTCCCCCAGTCTCTCTCAGACCCATTCCCTTCTGTGAAAGTGTCTCCTGCTGAACTTGGAAGACACTGCAGGACTGCTTCTCTATGTAGTATTTTGCCAAAACCGCCCTGTGCCCTTGCAAAGAATCTTCCCAGTTCTCACCTCTTTATTTTTTCATTTTTTAATTTGGTGTATGTACGTGTGTGTGTGTGTGTGTGTGTGTGTGTGTGTGAGTTCCTAATCTCATGAGTATCAGACAAGCTCCTTACAACTGACCTACATGCCTAGGCTTTTGCTTCTCACCTCATTGACTTGGCGTTCCTCTAGTCTGTGCTCCGCAGTGATGTCTCTTAGTGCTCCCTCGGTTGCAGCTTCTGTGATCCTGTGCTTTACTGGGTTCTCAGTAACTCTTCCCTCTCTGGCTTCCCTTGCAACTTCTTAGAGATTCCCACAACTTTTCCTCTGGTCCTCAGCTAGCTGCCTCAGCCAGCACTCAGTAGGGCCTCAAAAAGTATTCTGGTTGCAACCTGTTCTAGTTTCCTTTTCTGACGCTGTGATAAAAACTATGACCAAAACAATTCAGGGGAGGAAAGGGTTTGTTTGGCTTATACTTCCAGGTCACGGGTCCATCATGGAGGGAAGTTGGGGCTTGAACTCAGGCAGGAACCTTGGAGCAACGCTGCTTACTGATTTACTCTGTTGCATTTGCTCACAGGCTCACGGTTAGCTCACTTCCTTATACAGCCCGTAGCCACCTGCCTAGGATAGCGCCACCTACAGAGGGGCTGGGTACTTCAGCATCTCTTATTAATCAGGACGTACACACACCCCCAAGCCAATTTGATCTAGGCAATTACTCAGTCAAGGCTCTCCTCTCAAGACGATTCTAGGTTATGTCAAGTTGATGGGAAAGTTTACCTAGGACACCATTTAAGGTCAAATAAGCACAGAGCTTCAGAGTATTGACCACAGTGTCCGACCTGGATTGTGCAAGCATTTTTACTTGTTCAACCTTGGGCAGGTTGCTAAATTTCCTTACACTTCAGCTTCCCTGTGATGGAGATAATAATAGTGTGTCACACTAAGAATGGCAAGAGAGCACTGAATAAACTTTAACAGTGCATTATTATTTCCAGCTAATATTCTCAAAATTGTTATTGATACTAGCATGATATTAGAATACCAGCCAGCAAGGAGGCTCAGTGGGTAAAGGTGCTTACCGCCAGGCAGTAAGAGCCTGACAGCCTAAGTTCAAACCCTGGAGCCCACAGAAAGGCAAGAGAAAACTGACTCCACGAAGTTGCCCTCTGACCCTTACACAGATGATGATGATGATGATGATGATGATGATAAATTAGAATCCATGGTTATTGATGCCTCTCTCCCCACAGTGTCTGTGGGTAAGAGCCCATTCATACCCTTATAAGCACCTGGGTCTTTTCCTAACTGGATATGCGTTTCTTCCAACACAAACCCTGAACCTTGAGTAGCACTATTCATTGAGAGCCCCTCTTCAGACACAGCTAGGAGCATGGCCTCTGTAGCCGCCCTCCCAACCCCATCCCCGCAACTGACAACCCCGTCTGGTAACTCTCAACCCTCTACCCCAGCCTGAAATGCTCTTCATCAGAATTTAACTTCCACAGTCTGCTGTGATAGTTACAGACAGAATCCAGCCTTCAGAGAACAAAAGTGTAGGTTGGTGCAACTGAATTGTAAGGAATGTGGGTTGGTTTTGTGTATGTGGTTGGGAAAGAAAGTATCTAGACCTGTGGTTCTCAACCTGTGGGTCGCAGCCCCTTTGGGGGTTGAACAACCCTTTCACAGGGTCACCTAAGACCATCTGCATATCAGATAGTTACGTTATGATTCATAACAGCAGAATTATAGTTACAAAGTACAACAAAAGTAATTTTATGGTTAGGGGTCAGCACAACATGAGGAACTGTATTAAAAGGTCACAGCATCAGGAAGGTGGAGACCTAAGCATGCATTTCCTTCTGGTGTTTCCTATGGAGATGCTCTGTCCTAGTCAGTAACCCATTAGAGTTCCCTGAGCGTCCTTCCTGCCAGTCCCCTAAAAGGAAACATGGTTCTGGTCAGTACTTTGTGGCACTGTCCTAGGTGAACATTGCTCCCTCCTGTTCACAGACACCTTGGACCTGAATGCAGAGGAGAAAGCCATCCTGATAGCCAGCACCAAATCCCCCATCTCCTTCCTGAGCAAACTTGGGCAGACCATCTCTCGGAAGCGCTCTCCCAAGGTACATGCGCACCAGAGTCATGTTAACAGAGACTGCAGAGCTAACAGCACAGGAAAGTGACCAGGCTAATGATGTCTGCGTCTTCTCTTGGTACAGGATAAAAAAGAAAAGGATTCAGATGGGGCTGGGAAGAGGAGAAAAACCAGTCAATCAGAGGAGGTAAAATTCATCTTGGTTTGTTAGGACTAGATTGTGCTGAATATCCTTTTTAATAAGAGTTGTTTTTGTGTGCCTGTGTGAGTTTATGTCTACTGTGTACATGCTTTTGTGGAGGCCAGAGGGCTTTGGATCCCCTGGAACTGTAGTTACAGGTGGTTGTGAGCTGTTTCCTGTGGGTGCAAGAGCAGTAAACACTGTCAACCACTGAGCCGTCTCGTTGGCCACCCGATTTAAGTTCTTAATTCTCAAATTGTCATTGGTAGACCTTTGCATATTCATCTGTTAAGATCGTTTCTGTGTGCTTTTGCTTCCATTTCATTTTCCAGAAAGTAGCAAGAAATGTGCACACACATGTGCTCGGGATTTCTCTTCTTGGAGTCACACACTTAGCAGAGCACAGCGGCTTTGCTGAGATCTGGTGATGCCAGCACAAGTCCGTGTGCCCCGTGGTGCCCTGCGTCCTAGGCTCTTGCTGACTCTGCACATCAGAACCTCGCATTGTGCTATCAGGCAGCGAAGGCTGCTGTGCAGTTCCCGCCCACATATTGAGGGGCGCGCATTGGAGGCTCCCTGTGACCCAGCCCAATGCTTGGGTGCTTTCTCTCGGGCAGGAGGAGCCTCCCCGGAGCTACAGAGGAGAAAGACCCACTCTGGTGAGCACACTGACGGACAGGCGGATGGATGCTGCCATTGGAAACCAGAACAAAGTAAAGTACATGGCAACCCAGCTGCTAGCTAAGTTCGAAGAAAATGCACCTCCGCAGTCTACCGGCATAAGGAGACAGGTAAGCCCTTAACTCTGCTCCCAGACTGGCCAGATAGCACAGGAAGGAAGAGCCCAGTGCAAGGAAGATGAGCCGCAGACCCCAGGACTCATGGGCCAGGCTCACCCTTACCTATGTCTTTCGCATTCAGGGTTGCAAATAGCTTCACCTAAGGTCTGAGGAGTCTGTGACAAACCAGTAGAGAGATCTAAAAAGTATTTGTCTGGATGACTATAAACATATGTTCACATATATACATACTTAAATTACAAAAGCAGCGTGCAGCCGGCATGGTGGTATAAAAGCAGGGCTTGGGAAGCCAAGGCAAGGAGGTTGTGAGTTCAAGGCCAGCCTGGGCTACATCATGATACTCCATCTCAAAAGAAAAAGAAGACTATGGCTTATTAAAGGGAATCTGAAAAGCATAACAGAGGTGACTAAGGCACCTACATTCTGTTAGTTTTGCCATATTTCCTTCTGGACTTCTCAGGGCATTCTTGTTTTTGTGGTGGAGACCATTCTGAGGACACACTTCCTTTTCTGCCTTTTGTTTTTTGACCGTGGCTTACTCCAGTGTCTTCTCAGCTCCCAGGCATCTTCAGAGTGCGTGTGCACTGTGCTCTTCACCCTCTCTCTAGCCGGGGTGGGTGTTCAGTTCCTAGCTGTGAATGTATACGTTCTTGGGGATAAACCTGTGAGCTACTGGTACTTTTGCAGGAATGCGAGCCCTGAAGGTACGCTCCATAAGTCACATGTATGACAGATAGCACGTGACCTGGAGTGGCCATATCATGTCTTGTCTCCCCCTTGCTCTGCAAAAGTCACTAAACCTCTTTAAAGAGAAGGGGCTAGTTTTCTGAAAGTTTTGAAAGTTTCTGAAATGTGTTACAATGCTCCCTGATAACCCAAAAGGGCACCCAGAGGACATGGGCCAGTTCTCTTTATCTTCTCCATGGTCACAGATCATAGCCCCGTGGGTCAGGCAGCAGCCCTATGCCTGCTTCTCACACCTGGCTTGGGTTCGTGTCCACACCCTGCATCTTCCTGTAGTATTCTCTGGAAGCTGTTGAGGTTGCTGCAAACTCTGCCAGCCCCAGCTCAGGAAGCCAGAGCTCCCTCCAGTGGAAGGTTGCCTTCCTCATTTACAGGGGAATTAGTTTACCAAATCAGATAGTAGTCTGGACCCCAGAGAATTTAGTTTGGGGAAAAGGTAACAAGAATCACAGTTTGTTTTCCTCTCCACACCCCTTCTTTTTTTTCCCTGTTTCTGCACATGCTTTTGGTTTGGGGGAGGCTGTTCTCTTTCCTTCATTAATGTAACTTTCTAAGAGTTAAATCAGCCTGCCCACCCCCTCAGTTTATGGATGTGTGTCTGTCCTCCACAGGTACCTTTTTATGTCTTCTCCTACCTTAATGTATTTTATTTTGTTTTGTCTCCATGCCCTGCCCCCGACTCCCACGTGGCCTGGGTGTGTCATAGCCGACACAAGAGCGTGGGGTCAGCCATCCGTCCTGCTGCCTGCCTGAGCAGGGTCACCCTGCTCCCATCCCCCAGTGGAAACAGGTAAAAGAATTGCTGGGGTCTAGAATGGGCTGGCACCGGCCTTCCACCCCGCCCCTGCTCCTGGCTTGCCTGAGAACCTTGCTCACCAGGTCAGGAAGGCTCCGGCCTGTGCGAGGACTGACTTTGGGAAACATTTGACAGCCAAACCAGTCTGATTCTGTGACTGATTAACTCCCTGGGATTTGAGGCGCCTCTTAGGAAGGCTGTTGACTTGGTATCGGAGGCAGCGGAAGTGACATGCTCGAGCCCTTGGGCCTTTGCTGTTTACAGTGCTCCCAAGTTGACTTTAGTAGCCTGTCTCCCCGTGATCTTTGTTGTGCCTGAGAATTGGGGAAGCAGAGCCTTTTGTGTGAGGCAGGAAATGTACCTGTGAAAGTAGTCGTGAGCTACAGATTGTTTCTTTCAGACCTATACAAAAATGTTCCTGAGTTACTGGTTTTTTCCCTGTGGGGTTTTGTCCACGTCTTTTGGTAAAGGCTTGGGAGCCATGGCCCAGTGGTAGACCATTTGCTGAGCTTCATGGTCGTGACAGTCGGGAACTGGAGGGACCCATGTCTTGGGTAGAAGAGACTCGTCAGTGGCTGGAAAGTGTCCCCTCTTCTCCCCAGAGTCACAGTTGAGCAGTTCGGGGAAGGGCGGTGCTGGATGACCTTCCTCGTGCCGAGTGTCACGTCACTCGGATAGGCCGGACAGGGCGCAGAGGTGGGCGAGCCGACCCTCGGCCAGCCTCACCAGCTCTGGTGCTGCGAAGTGTTGGGGAACGGTGAGCTGGGCATTACTGAAATTGCACTTTGAAGAAAATGCCCATTTCTAACTTTGTAATAATATTCCACGTGGGAGTCAGAGCCCTGGGAGGGAGAGAAAATGCTGGAGCAATGTCCAAACTCATAGCAGCAGCCAAACCTCCTGTCTCAGAACCACTGCGTATAGGGAGGCCGCCTGAAAAATACCATCAAGAATTTGTTCGTTTTTTAATTTTTTTATCCTCTGCTCGAGGTCTTGATGGAAGGGAATGGGTGAACTCTAAACCAGAGGTTGGAACTGTAAAGTCCTATTCTTCCTGGAAAGGGCCTGAGACAGGAACACCTGCAGGTGGGCGCATGGGTGGCTCTGTGTGCGACCCGTGCTGATGCAGCTTCGCTGAGCTTGCCGGAAGGAAGGGCCAGTGTGTGTGTGTGGTTCAGAGAGCCTGCTGGTTCTTGGCCTTTGTCCTGGTGAAGACCAGCCTGGCAGCTTGAAAGGTCACTGGGAACCTGGTTATGTACACAGGCAGCTCATGAAGTCCAGCAGTCCGTAGCATTGTGCCAAGTCCCGTGTAGAGACCGTTCTTTTTTCGCTCCTGACTACTCAGCTTGTCGTCCAGCTCCTTACCGTCACCTTACCTTACCTTACCTTACTGTCACCATCAGTGAAGTAAGATACTGGTAGGCTGTAGCAGGTTGGAATGAATGATTAGTTAGAAAGGGCATGTGGGCAGGTGATGTGAGCCGTGATGACCTTGAGCAACAAAAACACTTTAGATCATAAAGTGCTTTAGGCCGTGTTGAGTCGGGAATTACAGACTTCAGCGCCCACAGAGGTGGCACTGACACACGGCACCTCACATTTTGTCCCTGTGGAATGTCAAGTACTCATGTTCATCATTTTTCAACTCTAACTTATGGGTCTGGCCCTCTGGATGTATCTTCCGAAAGCTAGGGATGTGTGCAGACGCGCTCCAGAGAATGGGACTGAAAGCCCGGGGGCCTGGGCTTTGCTGCTGATGGCCACCCATCTCCACCAGGCAGCACGTCACTGTGACTCATTGTGTGTCTCCTGAGGTGGCTCCCACCGAGGCAAGAGGTGTGGCAGGCATGCCCATGGCAGAGTTGGCACAAGGACCTGTTCTGACTTAGTTGTCTTGTAGAAGGAGGAAAATGAATAACAGCTCTGCTTGCCAATGGTTCTTGTGCTGCTCTTTCCAATACAAACACTGCAGCTCTTCCTTTCCCCTCTCCTTTTCCTTTTGATCTCAGAAGTACATCCTGCAGACAAACTGCATGTGAACCAGCCTAGGTTTGGACACATATTGTCATGCGAGGTGGGAACTCACAGTGGAGATGTTTCTCTGACCTACAGCTGCTACAATCCCCACCCCCAACCCCCACACACCTCCATCCCTTCCCTGTACAGCAGTCTGGGTAAAGGAAGCTGAGAATCTCCTGGAAGGTACCGTAGGGGCCCAGGGTAATGTATGGCTGTTTCCTCAAGTACTGAGAAGCATCTTTCTGAACCATGGACAGAGAAGGACATATGTGGTACAGGCAGAACGAGGGATGAATATTCAGTTAGTGCTAAATTTGTGGAGCCTGTTTGCTGGCGTTTCTTTGTAGTTTTCAGAACTCTTGAGTGTGAGTGAGGGGCTTAAGAAAGCCAGGCGTTGATGGAGTATGGCCAGAGGTGGCTTAGGGGGATCATGCCTTGCCGCAGTGTGACCTGGTATGCACAGGTCACGTGATATCCCACGCAGGCCCATCTGCCTTTTCTCTCTACTTCAGACCCATTTCTGTGCCCCCAGTTTCCCTGATAAAAGCCTTTGATCCCTGGCATTAGAGAACATCACACCGGAGTTCTCACCAGCTGTTTGGTTACCTACGCCACCCGTGCTTATGGCTCTGATCCAACATGAAAGCCAAGAGACTGATAAGCCACCCCTGAACACACAGAGAGGTGCTGAGGAGGGTGGGTGGTCAAGGAAGCGGCCTCTTGGAAAGCTTTGCAAATGTGCAAATGCTCCTCACCCCTCCCAGGAGCAGTCTCCACAAGGCCCCTGTTTCAACAATGTTCTTTCTGTTTGTGTCTGTTGGTGTAAAAGCGACAGGAGAAGGAGCGTTCTCGGACCTGTCCCAAAAAAGTCATCACTCTCTCTCCTCCCCCTACTCCACCTCCCTGCCGAGCGCGCAGAGGCCAGCAGGTGATCCTCTCTGCATGCTCTGTGTCCCGTCTGTCCTCCCACTTACACTACGCGTGTAGGGACCACCTTAGTAACCCTTTCCAAAGATAAGTTCTTAAAAGATCACTCATAAGCTGGGTGGTGGTGGCGCATGCAGTTAATCCCAGCACTTGGGAGGCAGAGGCAGGCGGATCTCTGTGAATTTGAGGCCAGCCTGGTCTACAGAGTGAGTTCAAGGACAGAGAAACAACAGAGAAACTTTGTTTCCAAAAAAAAAAAAAGCAACCTTCTTAGCTCCAGGGAGCAGTTGCTGTTGGGAACCTCAGGATAGGGCCCTGTGCATTCAAATCCTGGATGTTCTGGTCTAGTTCCTATCAGGTGAGTGAGCGCTGGACCAGAACTGACAGCCACACACCAAAGCATAAACTATACTTGTAGCAATCCAAGGCCTGCAAACCCCAAGGAGCAAAGATTTTTATAGGGCCCTGCTTAAAGAAGCCATGTTTCTTTTACTGTCTTATGTCTTATGCAATATAGTTAAAATGTGCACAAGAAAGCTTTGTCTGGCCTCCCTGCATGGGTTTGGTTCCTTCTGATGCTGACAGCCTGCCCTCTGGCTTATACAGCTTCTTCTAACCAACCCAGTCACTGGCTCACACTCCGGGCAGGTCGTTGAAGAACTGCGTTTGAGAGCCACCAGCCACATGTGGCTGTACACACAGAATGGCTTTGCTGACCTTTGAGCTGTAAAATAAAAAGCCACTTCTGAGTCCAGGATCAAGGTAGTCTACCTAAAAGGTGAGCATTAATGATGCATCTGGTTTTGCAGGCCGTCCTCATATCCCTGGGCCTAAGAACTGAGTCACAGTGTCTGTTGTGACTGCACAGTGCCTCCTCTAAATAAGAGCTCAGAGTTTGAGCATTGGCTCTGCCCTACACGGCATCCCGATTGCCTCCCACACAGCATTTCAGCCAGTTCTCACAGTAATTGTGGGGCAGGTGCCACATCATCTCCATTTTACAGTCTGAGGCATAGGGTGGAGAGGCCAAGGAGTTGTGCAAGACCGCAGGTGAGCACTGGACCAGAACTGAATGACTGGGAGCCCTGAGGAGTTTGCAGACATGCTCTGGGCTCTTGCTGCCTGCAGCAACACATCAGGGGCACCGGACGAGGGCAGACACCTAGGGTGTTGGCCTTCATTTCCCGAGGATGAACATCTCAAATGACCTCAGTGGACAACGTAGTCTTCCTATCCCCACAGTTGCCATCTTAGTTCTTTCCTCAGTTCATCGAAGCAGCCCCGTGCCTGTCCAAGAATTTTCCATGATCTCACACATCTGTGTATTAACCAAGAGTGCTTTCAGTTTCTGCCGTAACTGTGCCTTGCTCCCGTGTTCCTACGCAGGGCCTCGTCCCCACCCTGGAGTTTCCTCTGGGCTCTGTAATGGTCCCTTGTGCATCCAGCTTCCATTCCCCACCTTTGCTTTCCGAGGGCTTGCTGTGGAAAGCGTCCTTGCAGCCTGCCTCCCCTATGCCTTCCGCTGCACGCCTCTGATCTGACGCCACTGTGTGAGAAACGCTCTGTCCACCTTTGTACTAACCGTAGTTCTTTGTCTGTGTAGGAGGCCTCCTTGGAGGCAGGTGGGCAGAAAGGCCATACAGAAAATTGTCCCAGATCGTGGGATTTGATACAGGTGGGGTTACGGATAGTCGGTTGGGGAGATCTGGAGCTGGGGATATATATAAAAATGAACTCTGAACTCTTGCCTAAATTTCCCCGTTACTTAGTGGTCCAAATAGAGTTGGGATGGAGCTTAAGTTTCTACTTTGTTGCCAACAGATGTACAGGGATCTTCATGCTGACAGCCGTGGCAAGCAGAATCCCCACCATGAGAGGGTAAAAGAGCATGAGCCTGTGGCATGAGATGCTGAGAGGCGACGGTCGGGGCACGCTGTGTGGTGGGGCAGGGGGAAGGGGCATGGAGAACCGCGCCTTCTCCTAGCTTTTGCACACCTGTCACCCAGCCGAGAGCCAGCACTCTCTTTACTGAGAGTGTTGACCCCTACGATAGCGTTAACTGCAGACTGTCCCTCTGCAAAGCATCCAGACTGGATGCTGATCCCGGTGCTCTGGTTGTCACGGGGCCTCAGTGACTTCCCAGTTTAGTTGTCATATCCCCATCCCAGGACCTTATCACTTCTACCCCCAGAGTGGGTGCGAGTGGCCAAAAAGCACTGATAATCAGGGAGAACTTGGACAGGGAAAGCTCCTAGGGCCCAGAATCTAGGCAGACAGCAATGGGTTTGACAGCCTTAGCCCTTGAAGTAGAAACATAAAAACTTAAGCTCTCGCCAGAGTTTGGAGAAGACACGTAGGGAGAAGAGTAGGAAGAGAAGGGGTGGCAGGACGGGGTGCATGATGAACAGCTATGGTTGATCTTTTCAGAGAGACTCAGAAGAGGGGTCACTGATTAAAACAGGCCATCGTGCCTAGTGATGAAGCCCCTAACCTCCTTAGCATGAGGATTTTTGCATTGCTCCTTACAAGGACCAGTTGTCCTTAAGGAAGGTCTCCCGTGGGTTGGAGATCTTGCATCTCATTGACGATTTCACAGAACCCTTCCTCGCCTTTGCTCTCTGAGAACTATGTTGAGGACCAAGCAGCAAGTCAGGGCACATCTTGGATCCTCAGGAATCAGATGTTAGCACTGTCCCCTCTACCCCTCCCTGTCACCGGCTCCGCTTCACTGCTGCTCAGTAGGGGAGTTTGTGTAGACGGCCTCTCTCTTCTTCCCAGACCCTGCCCTAGTCCTGTCGTGAGAACAGGGCGCAGGTAGTACCTACGTTCTGGAGAAAGAGTACTCGATGAGGTGTAGGTGGTTCTTAATAAACAACCTCTGGAAAGGACGTGAGTGGAGTAAAAGGAAGCACGCCAGGAAACTGAGGTCTAGGACTACGGTGCCTATAGATTGCTCAGTGTGGGGCTCAGGCTAGACACGGGGGGCACCACTTATGTCCCTTTCCAGGCCTTCTCCCTGCTCCATAACTGCCTGCTCACTGCCCCGTTATCTGTAGCTCGCCTTCACTCGGTTCCCCGCTCTGACTGTTCCACGTTCCGGCAGGGTGGGCGGTCATCTCACTTCTGATGAGTGGTACTCATCCACAGAGATTGTCACTCCTTGTCCTGGGTTCAAATGATTGACACCAGGAAGCCGGCTGGACACTGGGAGCAGAGGGTAGGGAACTCCCAGATCCCTGCCACTCTACCTTGTAACTGCCGTGACACTGAAGTGTCAACTAAAACGAGGGTGCAGCGGATCTCCTTGGAGCCCGAGCCGTAACTCTTTTCCTCCTACCCTGTAAAGACTTTACCCTGAATGTGGTGGGAAACTAAGAAGCAGTTGTTAAGGCTGTCAGTCACCTCGTTCTCTCTAGATCAAGAGGCCCAGCATTGAGGAAGAACCTGGCCACTGTTGCTGAACAGCTGAGGCCAGTCCAAGGAATACATGCGGGATTTAGATCTAGTCTCGGGATCGCTGCCTGCAGTTTGTCTGGCTCCTTAGCAAGCAGAACTGAGCACTGACTGTAGAAGGAGCTTCCCTGAGCTCGGCTGTAGGAGTGGGGAGAAGGCCTTGGTCACTGTTTACAGGACAAGGGCAGGCCCTGAACCCTAGCAGAAGACAGTGAGATTCCCGGTCCTGCTCTTTGCCCCATCAGGAGAAAACTAGAATGGGTGTGAAATGTCTCTGCCAAGGAGAAGTGTCTGCGCAGGTCAGCAAGCGCTATGGGAAGCCAGCGTCACCCGTCTAGCGGCAGTGATGGCTGCACAGAGGATGAACGTAGTGTGAGCACCAAACCAAGGTGCCTGAGGCTTTCCTGGGTGGGCGCTAAGCTCGAGACGTGCTCGGGAGCCAGCCTAGCAGTGCGCGTTGGGGAGGGGCAAGTGGGAAGCAGGTGGGGCCGTAGGTGAAGCCCAGTTGCTTCTGGGAATTGAAAGGCCTGCTTTCTTTACCATATATATTCTGCAGCTAAAGAGCAAAACAGCCCAGAACTCAGATTTCCTGCGTTTGAGGTATGACCTTAACGTTTACTGTGCTCTTTTTCTCCACCTTGTATCTTATAGCCAGAGCCTGAGCCTTCACGTCGATTTTTTGTTGACCAGTGGGAGCTCTCCCTTAGCCTCCGCTCCTCCACCCGCCCTGCCTCTCCCTCCTCTGACTCCCTCCGACAGGTAGCATGGCCCGGACTTGGCAAAACCATGTTCTCCTGCAGCCTGTGCTCACTCTTCTTTCACGGGTGTCACCCACCTGGGGGAAGCTAGGAGGTCTCCGCCTCTGCCTGGCTCCTCAGAAGCTCTTCGTGTGTGTGAGGGCTGCCGCAGACACCTGTGTTACAGAGGCTGCTAGCTTTCTTTGAGTGTTTCACACGTCACAGCCTGTCAAAGTGAACCCACTGTTAAGCCGTGTCCAACACTGATAGCCTTCCCAGCCTGTGACTGAGGACTACGTCTTCATAATCACAGGCCACAGAATGTGGACCGTTCGTCACTAACCCTCCTAAGTACGATAGTGAGCACACAGCGCTCCTGGTGCTTCTTGTAATCATGTGTGGAATGAGCCCTACCTTTTCCCCCGGTGGCTTTGATCCAGTTCCAAGGAGTTTGTTAGGGTCTGATGCCTTTGTCTGTGCTTCGTAGTCTTAGCTAGTATATGTGTGTGGAAGCACATGCATGATGTGTGTGGTGTGCGGTGGTATAAATAAGCCCAGCGATTGCTACACTTCGATTCTCTTCTGAGAGTGGGAAGAAGAAAACCATCTGCTTTTCCTGCCAGAAACAAACAGAGCTTGAATCTTCACCTCTCTGGGGCAATGCTTGTCAGTGTTGCTACATCATCAAGAACTGAATAGGACAGATGCCTCTGCTCGTGCAGCCCCAGGCCGTGGCTGCTGAGGTGATGGTCTCTGGTCCTGAGAGAAGGGTCACACACACAGTGGGGCTAGGACTGCAGTGTGCTAGGAACTTAGCCATCTGCTCTACAGAACGGAGAAGATGGGGCTTTCTGATCTTTAGAGGGCAGCTCTCAGGTGAGAGCCGGGCTCCCGTTTCTGCTCCCCTCTGCCTGGTGTCCGCCCGTCCCAGCTAGTGCTTCTCCCTGTCCCTAATCTAAGAGACTTATTTTCCTCACTTACTAGTGGACACACTCTGTGGAATTAACAGCAGGTGAAACCAATCCTAGGAAGTCTCTTTATTCTGGTTGGAAAATCAAATTGATTGTTTAGTTCCAGCCCGGCCTTGGCTGAGCCTAGTGAGAAGGGTTTTCTCATGAGCGTCTATTCCCAGACTTACAGAGTTGGCCCCAGAGAACCTGGACATGCCGCTGCTGCTTGGGCCAGCAGTCCTTTTACATGTGGCTTTACAGGTTTGTCCCTTGAAGCCACTTACTGAGGGGTTGGTGCCGTCTCTGGGATAACGGCACCTGCTGTAATTCTGGCTCAGCATCAGTGACAACCTCTCTGACTTAGCTGGGAGCCTCCCTTCCTTCTGCCATGAGAGGTGTAGCACACACTGTCTCCGCTCACAGTCCTGGCTACCAGGTCTCTGAAAGACTGCCCGCAAGACTGACTGTAGTCCCAGAACAGGGTCCAGGCTAGACCACAGGGTGCCAGGCCTCTTTGAGCAGGGTGGCTCGCCATGCACACATGACAGGTGTTTCTACTGTTTTTAACCTAAAGCATTGCCAAGGTGGGGGTGGGGTGGAGGGTAGTTGCATTAGTTTGATTTGTGTGTATTAGGGAGGGGTTTAGACTGTCTCACTGTGTAGTCCAGGCTAGCCTTGAACTCATGGCAATCCTGCCTTTGCCTCCCAAGTGCTAGGATTACAAACGTGTGCCACCACACTCTGCTTTGGATTTTCTCTTCCTTTGCCATTGTTCAACTTTAAAAACAATTCTTCCAGAGCCAGAAACCCTTCTGACTTCCTGGGGCAAATGAGCAGCTTCCTTCAGAGTGTCGCATGTGTCTTGGTGCCCCACCGAGTCCGGGAGCATTCCAGCCTCTACATAGATGAGCATTGCCTTTCTGGTCTTGACCACCCCTACCCCAGGTATCAGTGGGAGAAATGGCCAGAGGAGGCTTCTTCCCAAAGAGCTCAGGATGATCTGCTCTGTGGAACAGACACTGGATTGGGCTGTGAGGCAGGGGGTCACCAGCAATGCCAGAACTCTTTACATCTGTTGCCCATGTGGGACATCAGCCTGAGGTTCTCGACCTTATCCGCAGAGCCCATTGGGCCCTCTCCCTGCACTGTAGCCACCTGCCTAGAGTTGACCCCTCAAACTCTGTGGGTGCTCAGGGTAGAGGCCTTTCTTTCTCTTCTGTGTTTGCTTCCATTTTGTGTTCTACCCCCCCATCCCCTGGAAGATTGTCCCCACCGCTGATGCTCACGCGTGTGCTGACCACCGTGTGGACGTGGCACAGTGTTTGGCTCACTGCCCAGTTTCTGCTTTGGGCACTGTGTTGGCATGGTTTGATGTTGCACTGTCTATTCGTTTTACACCTCTCAAAGATTTTTTTCCTGTCTCCTTAATTTATGTTTTTCCTTCTCATTTCTCTTCATTTTGATCATTCTGTAATCTCCATCCAATAGAAGTATATAAAGATGTACACGGGCGGAGTGAGCTCATTGGCTGAGCAGATAGCCAATCAGCTTCAAAGGAAAGAGCAACCCAAAACCCTTCTAGACAAGAAGGAACTGGTAAGAGACATTCCAGGGCACTCTCTCTAGCCGTGGCACTATGGTGGACACCCCTCGCCTGCTCTTGAGGGCCGTACTGATCTCTGTAGCCACCTGAATCACCTTTTGTGTCTTTCGTGAGGGGGTCTCCATTTGGATGACTGTGTTTCTAGGACTGTGGTAGATATTTAGAATGTTCTGTGGAAAAGCACTTCTCTCTTTAAAGATGGTTTCTCTGGTATCCCGGGGATGCACCCACACGTGTGTGCACACACACGAACACCAAGTATATGTATATTCTATCCCCCAAGCAAAACTCTGGCACAGTAGTTGGTGTGATTGTTAAGAAACTCTGAAAACGTGTATCCTTCATCCAAAGCGTCCCTTGCTCGTCGGTCGTCACGGGTTTAGACCCCAGCGTGTACTGAGGGTCCTCGGCTTGTGGAGCAAAGCGACCGTGAGAGCATGCTGCTCTTAGGGGAAGCCACAGATAGAGCATCTGTAGTCTCTTAATGTCTGCGGTCTGTGTCTGTGTGACCTGAGTCATCTTGCCCGCAGAGGGCCCGTGCGGCCCCAGGAGAGACCACAAAGTCTGATGCGTCCCTCCTCTGCCCACCTCCGCAGGGCTCCATAAAGAAAGAGTTCCCACAGAACCTGGGAGGCAGCGACACGTGCTATTTCTGCCAAAAGCGGGTCTACGTGATGGAGAGGCTGAGCGCCGAGGGCAAGTTCTTCCATCGCAGCTGCTTCAAATGCGAGTACTGCGCCACCACGCTGCGCCTCTCGGCCTACGCCTACGACATCGAGGACGGTGAGTCTGCACGTCGGTGACGTCACTTTCTCCTTCCGAGCCGGAGACCTTTGGGCCCCTGCAGTTTTCCCCTCTTTCTGTTTTCTCTGTACTAACCCTTCTCGGCCATCTCTTCCCATTTGTTGTTTTGTTTGTTTGTTTGTTTTATCCTGAGACCCTTTACACATTATTTTTCCAGTCACCAGACTGTTAGAGCTCTGCCCAGCGAGGAGGTGACGGGAGCGCTGACGTCAGCATCGCCTCCCTCGCTGAGCTCCCTTTCTTTCCTCACATGAGACTGTGGAGACTAGAAGGGGCATGAAAGGGCTTCCTAGAAGTCATGTTTCTTGCCTAAGATTGATGGCAGCAACCAAAATAGATCCTAGGCTTCTGCCTTATGGAGCAGATTGAAATGCCCAGGCTCTGTCAACCCTCTGGCACCAGCATCTCATAGCCTGGGGCTTGGGTCTGTTTGTTCAGCTGTGGAAGGACCTTGGTTAGAAGGTAGAGAAGTGTGCCAACAAATAGCAGCCAGCTTGTCATCTGGAGATTCTTAAGGGAATGGAAGTAGGTGGCCGAAGGCATTTGTGACTCCTGCAGCCATTTCTACAGGACTCTGAAGAATTCATGGGAGGCGGTTTAATTTGTATAAAAGTAATAAAGAAACCTGCGTGAGGAGTAAATCTTCATCCGGGTGATACTAAGCCCATGTCTCAATAGGTGGTACATTGATTATAAAGAGACCAGAAGAAGATATATATAATACGTGTGTGTGTGTGTGTGTATGTGTGTGTGTATATATATATACATATACATATATGTATATACATATACATATATATATATACACACACACACACAATTAAATTACCCCAGTCTCCCAGACCCTCCTAATCATGAAACTCAGACCATGCATATATCACACACACACGAAAAGGCAGGAGTTAAGTGAGGTCTTTCCACATTAACAAAGACACTGATCCGCTGAAGAACTGAAGGAGCTGCTTAGGTAAGGAAGGTACTTTGTTAGTATCAACTTCTCGGTTCCACTGTTTTTTATCCTTGCTCTCTGGACACCTTTGACTCCAAGGATGGGGATTGGCAGGTGGAACCCCCAAGCCTCTTGGAACTGACCTTGATACTTAGGTTATTTTAGTTAGCCTTTTACCTTGCAGTGTGCCTGCAAAGAAGATCCCTGGGTCCAACTAAGTTGTCCATATTCATGGTTTTGCCCATACCTTTGCCTCATTCTTTTGAGGGTGTAGATGACATGTAAGTGAGCCTCCATAAGCTTAACAGTTGTGTTTGTCAGCTCCTGGTGATGTGATGAAATGCCCGAGATAATCAACTTACGTTACAAAGAATTTTATTTCGGCTCACACATTTGGAGGTTTCACTCTGTGACCCTTTGGTCTGCTGCTCTCTGGCTATGACCAGGCAGCACACAGCAGGAGCGTACAGCAGAGTGGATTGCTCACCTCATTACCAGGAAGCCAAAGAGAGAGACTAGAGGACTGCAGTCCCACAGTCCCTTTCAAGGCGCACCCCCAGTGACCTGACTTCTCCCAGTAGCTGAAGAGCCAGCCTTTATTTAATCCATGGACTGGCACCTTTGGTGGGAAAGATACACGTAGTTCACATGGTAAAAACACTGATCTCATTTTCCTTCCCCGAGTACACCATTGGTGCCTCCAGATGCTGCTTGAGCTATTCCCTACCTTGAGTATATTTTCCCAGCCGTGTTGGAATGGGCTTCCTGGCCTTCCTGTGCCCACATGTCCTCTCCGCAGACATCTGGCTGTGAAGCCACCGAGTTCCAGTAGCACCGCCTGCTGTAGTTGTGCCCATGGTGTTTACTGCTCCCTCGTGCTAAGCCATGTGTCTGCTGCTGCTCCATCCAGCGAAAGAACTCCTCTACCTTGACTGGAGACCCATGTCCTTAAATGACACAAACGGCTGTATTAATGCCACTTCACCTTGAGCCTTTCTGCTGGACACGTGTGTTCTCACTTTCCCAGTCGCTCAGTTTGATTGTCAAGATTGCTTAATCTAGACAGTGTCCGGTCAGTCGTTTTATTGAGACCACTGTAATCTGTAATTAATTCACAGTGTTCGCCTGGCTGGCTTTTCTGAGACAGGAGCCATGGTGCAATGGCTGACAGTGCAGGCTTAAGCCAGTTTCCCACCTAAGATGCTCTGACTCTGGAGCACTTCGGCAGGCAGTCTAGCCTGCCTGGGCCTCACCCGTGGAAAGACAGGCTGTACCTTACTGGGTTTTGTGAGCATTCATTGAGAGGATGTACATAAAGCAGTTAGAATCCTGTCTGGCACATAGTAAATGTTAGATAAAAATTAGAGTTGAGGTTTTTGTTTGTTTTTAATTCATTCCAAAAGCAAAAGTAATTGAGTCTGGGGAAGAGAATAGGAAACTACATTAAAGCCAGGTATAGTGGCACACACCTGTAATGCCAGCACTCGAGAAGTGGGGGCAGGAAGATCGGGGGCTCAGGTCTGGGCGGGTTACGGGATCCATACCTCTAACAAAGAAAGAAGCGCTAATGGTTAATGGAGCACACGTAACTCAGGCCCGTGACAGTCATCTGTTCACCCTGCAAGGCTGGGGTTCTGATCCTTTCCTGTGGGAGGGAGGGGAGGGAGCTCTAAGGGGCTAAAAGTCCTAACAGCTGCCGAGAGGCCGACATACTGCTTAAATGGAGATCTCATTTCAGCTGTGCTCTTGCATCATGTACTGCCTTCCTAGAGGAGACGGTCTTCTGGAATGTTCTTGGAAGTTACCTTTTGGCTAGGATCTGAGCCTTGTTTCTGAAACTTAACTCTTGTATTTAGTTACAATTTGGAGCAGGACCCAGAGTTGCTGGGAGTAAGAGTTTATGATTTGAGTTTCTATCTTAGAAGAAAAAATACAGTGAAAGCAGTAATAATTAACTAGTGTTCTCCTACTGTAATAAGTCCCAGGCAAGTGAGGTGGCTCAGTGGGCAAAGGTGCTTGTGGCCAAGCTGATGACCTGAGTTTGATTCCTTGAGACCCACCTGGTGGAAGCAGGGAACCAATCCCTGCCGGTTGTTCATGCCCACCCATGCCTGCCCACCTACACACACACGCACACAAATATATAAGTGTAAATTTTTTAAATTTTAAAAATAAATAAGCGTCATGATAAAGCCCAAGTCAGACTAAGTGTAAGCTTTAGAGTTACAACTTCCTTCTAAATAGTAATCTCAGAGAGGGACTCCCTTCAGGGCCACAGCAGTCCCCCATAATGGCCATGGTCAGCCTGCCTTCAGTCACACACCAGTCCCGGGGAATGGGTCCTGGGATAGCTAAGGAAAGGTGCTGTTCGACCAGCCTGGTCCAGAATCTTCGGTGATATCCCCATTACAGTCTCGTGAAGGGGAATGGGTATTTCTTACAGAGTGAAATATAAAACAGACCCGAAACATAGAGGATGATCCGAGTACTAAATATTTTATCTTCTGTTTATTGGGGCAAAACCCCAAAAGAACAGAGTGATCTATTACGGATTCTGTGAAAGGAATCACGGATAAGCTAAAAACAAGCAGAAGAAGAAAAACAGAGCATAAGTCAGCTCTGCTCACCTGTGGAGGAGCAGACAGGTGACGGCATTGCCCATCACGTGTTCCCCTATACAGTGCCATGTCTCTGGGTCCTTGCTGAGTGCCAGCAGCTGGTGAGAAGTCTGTTTGGGAAATGTGGCATATCCTGAGTGTTGTTTGAAGTCTGTGAAATTCTCTAAGATCTTTTCACCATTGGCTTTAAATCTGAAATATCGAGTTGCTGATAAAGGCTAGGCTGCTAGCTGATGGGGTTTTAGAAGGCAGCTGGCTCATGAGGGCTCTAACTTTGTCAGTGGATTAATTCACAGATGGATTATTGGAATTATTGGGGGTGATAGAAACTTCAGGAGGTGGAGCCTGGTTGGAAAACACAGTCACAAGGATGAATCCTGGGATGTAGATGTAGCTTGTCCCTGGTCTCTTCCCCATACCTTCCCTGCTTCCTGGCCATCATCAAGTGAACATCCCTTTCCCCTCCACCTGCTCTCCACCGTGATGTCCTGCATCAGCAAGGCCCAAGGCAATGGGCCAAGTAACCTTAGACCTGTGAGATCATGAGCCAAAATAAACATTTCTTCCTTTGAGTTGTTTTCCTAGGCATTTTGACAGAGCTGCCTTAACACAGTAAGAAAAGCAGATAAAGGAATAAGTCAGCTACAGTGAAGAAAACATAGGAGTTGGGGAGATGGCTCAGTGGGTGAGAGCACTTGCTCTGCAAGCATAAGAATCTCAGTTTGAGTTCCCAGTAATCATATAAAAAGCCAGGCACGGTTGCACATCCCTGTAACCTCCCTGCATTGGGGGAGAAGACAGGCAGATCCTTAGGGCTCCCTGGGCAGTAGCTGAAATGGAAGCTTCCAGTTTAGTGAAGTTTCCACTCATGCACCCATGTGTGCACCTGTACACTTAATGTGTGTGCACCACACACATACAGCACAGGCCCAGATACACACCCATGCGTGCACCTGTACACTTAATGTGTGAGCACCACACACATACAGCACAGGCCCAGATACACACCCATGCGTGCACCTGTACACTTAATGTGTGAGCACCACACACATACAGCACAGGCCCAGATCATAGGGGAAAGGAACGGGAAAGAAGAACTGCTTGCCTTGGTTTCCTTTGACTTGTCCATCCCCTGGGTTTGCCTTTGTTGAAGCGATCTTGGCAAATGACAGGGCAGAGCGGGCAGCTCCTGCTGCAGCGGTTCTCAGGATGAGGCTGTTGAAGAGCCTGCGTGCCTGAAGTTAGAGAAAAGAGATTCAGATGATTTGACTCTTAGTTTATTCCAGCACACTTGTGTTGGAAAAGGGAAATGGGCCTTTCCAACCTTTCTGGCCCCACTCTTCTCTGGAGATAGCATCACATTAGGTAGGACCAGTAAATGCAGATAGACGTGGCTGAAAGTCCTAGAAGATCATGTTTAGCCCTGGTGATATTGAAGCACACGGTGAGTTTTACTCTGTTTATTCAGTCTGTTCATAATCCATGGAAGATTTGTTGTTGTTGTTTTATTTTGTATTATCTGGTGGTGTTTTTATATGAGTGTGTGCGTGTGTGCATGTGCATATGGTAACACAGCCCATGCGTAGTCAGAGGACCACTATGGGAAGTCAATTATTTCCATCCACAGTGTTGAAGCAGAGTCTCTATTTATTTGTTTGCTTATTTATTTATCTATCTATCTATCTATCTATCTATCTATCTATCTATCTATTTATTTTCCAGGCAGAGTATCTCTGTTGTAACTCTGGTTGTCCTGGAACTTACTCTGTAGACCAGACTGGCCTCAAACTTACAGAGATCTGCCCGCCTCTGCCTCCCAGGTGAGGCAGGGTCTCTCTTACTGTTTCCGCTGCTGCACTGCATACTCCAGGGTAGCTGGCCCACAAGCTTCTGGCCAGTTCTCCTGTCTCCACCTCCTCCCATCTCTCCATAGGAATGCTGGGATTTGCAGATTCCCACCACCACATCCCACTTTTTGCGCGGGTCCTATGGATGAAAGTCAGGTTGTCAAGTTTGTGCAGCTAGCTCCTTTACCTCTGGATTCATGCATTGTTTTTTAGCATACTCTAGGGTTGCAGCCTGCTTTGGACCAGCCCTAGCTAGTGATGGGGAGGGCTGGGAGTCCATGGTTGTGGAGGGGAGCAGAGGTAGTTCTGTCAGAGTAACTGGCACTGCCCTAGCCCTTGAAGCCTTCCTGCCTCTACCCTGCGTCTGTACTCGTTCTCGCCTTCCCCAGAAAATGCCGCTGCAGGCTTCATGTGACCGCGCCTTTGTCCTCACACACTGCCACTTTGTTTGCTGGCTCTGTCATACAGCCTCACATCTTTGTTCTGGGCACTGATTGGTGGTGGCTCAGCAACCTTCACACACCCAAAGGGGAAGACCTCTACATCAGACATAGGGAAAGGAGATGGGGGCTGGCCTTCCTGGGTTGCAGAGGAAGGAGGGAGCTGTGGAGGGCAGGGGCTATGCAATGGCAGCCTGTGGCCGGCAAGCCAAGTTCACAGTTGTGCGGTTTTGCTCACTCTTTTCCGTGTTTCTTGCTGTCCACAGGCAAATTCTACTGTAAGCCGCATTACTGTTACCGACTGTCTGGCTACGCGCAAAGGAAGAGGCCAGCGGTGGCCCCTCTGTCTGGAAAGGTAACAGCTTCCTTCCTGGGAGTGGGACTGTCAGTACTGCCTGTCCCCTAAGTGGACTTGAGAGGACCTGCAGTTGGCTGCAGACAGGCCAGGTTTATAGGCAGTCTAGTGGTGCCGTTCTCAGAGGCCACGCTTAGGGCTTATTCTGAGCAGAAGGGTGCCCTGCTGCTCACTGTAGCTGACTCTTCCTTCCCTGAGATCAGAGCTCTTTTCCTTGCAGCTGGAGAATAGGCAACTTCAGGAGCCCCTCCTTTGTCTTAAGTCCACACACCAGACACCCTGCTCTTCATACTGAGGTGGCCAGGCCGCCCACTAACCCCGACTTCTGTGAGTTATTGTTTGAGCCCTTAACTTTTTCTTGTCTGCTTCAGTAAAAGTGGTCTGTAATAGCTTTTCAAGGTGGCCCGAGTAATCCCTTCACTGCATGGACAGCACTTTGGCAGCATGCAGGCCAGTTACTGCTCTTTTGAAAGGCCTGTGTTGACTGTAGAGGGATGGTGGGAAGAGGTGCACAGTCGGCCTCCTGTGTCGATGACGTCTGTATCATAGGCTCCATCCACGGAGGGAGAATACTGCTTTTGTACTGAATCTGTGCAGACTCTTCTCAGCAATACATTTACACTATACAGCAGTTACACTGTTCATTCCAGTCTTCTAGAGAACGTTTGAAGTTGGCCAGAGGATGCGTATACGTTATATGTAAATGCACCACACGTTTCGATATCTAAGAAGATGGAAAGGCTTTCCTCTCTGAGGTGTACAGTTCAGTGCTGACAGACAGACTAGCCATTCTCGGGGTCACTGTCTCCTGAGTTCGAGGGCTACAGTCAGAGTCACTGTTGTCTTTTCTCATGGACTTTTCTAGGAGGCCAAGGGACCACTGCAGGATGGCCCCACTGCAGACGCAAATGGAATGGCCAGCATTGCCGCCAGCTCCGCTGAGAGAACTCCAGGTAGCCTCACTTCCTTGTTTGGCTGGGTGGTGCGTCACTCTCTCGGCCTCTGTGACAAGGCCAAGGGGATGAGTCAGCACCTGCAAAGCAACATTTCTTCAATTGGGCATCAAGTGGCCCAAAACCCCCTGGACTCCTTTTTCATGTGTCAGCTGCTTGCGTTTGGAGTCCCCTTCCTCTATGGCCTGTCAGAGGTGCTGGTGCAGATTGGAGGGGAGTTTCACTGGCAGACTGTGAGCCAGTGACGGTGCTGTCTGGTATGTGGGGTTACCCCACACCCCTAAGACACACCAGGGTGCTTGGTGCAGACCCTATAAGTAAACAGAAACTCAAAAGAAGCTGCTATGGTCATTGACCCGGGCGAGAGCCCAGAGTCCTGGGCTTCTGTGTGACTCCTGTGTAGGCCTGTTTCATGGCACAGAGATGTGTAACTATGGCCCACAGTCTGAATGTATTCACTGCAACTTGAAGTTTTTGATCCCGTTCCCCAGCTCTGTGTCCACATGGTCTGTGTGACAAGGTTCACCCTATGCTAACCATTTCAGGGCACCTGAGTTCCCAGTGAGGGTCAAGACCCACTTGTCCCCCTCTCATTACCACTTCCTGTGCCAAGAGCTTAGCGATCCCACCCTACCTCAGGAAACATGCCAGTTCTGACCATTGCAAGGCAGGATGGGGGTATCAGTAGCAGGAAGCCTATAGAGAATGATCTCGCTTTTTTCCTTAAAGTTTCCCCTCTGTCCTTGTAAAACTAGCCACAGTTCTGTACACTGCTGAGAAGTCCTGAGGTCCTTGTGGCGGCCCCAGAGGTCTCTCGGGGGTCACTCTTATGTATGAAGTCTATAGGGCTGTGTTCCTATATGTCACACCTTTCCTCTTGTTTACAGCAAGTATATATTTTTACTTTTTCCCCCCTTCTTTTTCTTTTTTATTGTTTGTGTGTGGTTTTGATACAAATTCTCACCATGTAGTCTTGGCTGAAACTGGATATATAAATCAGGCTGGTCTCAAACTCAACAGAGATCGCCCTGCCTCTGCCTCCCAAGCTCTGGGATTAAAGGCATGAGCCATTATGCCTTGCAGCAAATATATCTTACACAGCTAGGTACAACAAACAAAAATGAAAGATCAGCCAATGCCAGAAGCCATGGAAGAGCTGGTGTATGCTTTCCGTGATGGAGGAGGGAAGAGTATTTTCTTAGCTTTCAAATGAAAGCTTCCTAGAACTGTTTCTGTGGATGAAATAAGGAGCTGATATAACCCTTGGGCTCTTGTGCCAGAGGAGGAAGAGTGCGCCTGGAGCTTGGTAGGAGCTTTGTGGGGGTGGGGTGTGTTAAGCCTCCAAGGCACAGAAACCCCAACCAGGCCCAGTGAACTTGTTCCCTTTGTATGCTCTGAGGAAGCTTTCTAGATCCTGGGGACTCACCGTTTATAACCATGCTTCATCCATGAGTGACTTGTAGCCATCTGAAGGCTCTCAGCCCTTAGTAGTGTCTCTCAGGCAATGACACACTCAGAGCACACACTGGCGGAGAAAAAGTACCCTGGCCCCAGACATGACTTTGGCTTTCCACTGGAATGTGCATGTGATCAGGTGAGAGCCCCACCTAGTAGGTTTGCCAAGGATCCCAACTACTCAGCCAGACCAAAAGAGTTTCGCTTCCCCTATGGGTAAAGGGTGCAAGAACATTCTTATAAAGAGAAATAGCAATGATTTTGCTAAGTCTCTTGGCGTGTTCATTTTGCTTCTCTGCTTATCTAAAGAAAGCATAACGGGGTTCAGATTTTTAGACACTCTAAAGAATTAAGAAAACCATAGATAAGAAGTTCTATAAAATGCTGAGAAAA
The DNA here is from genome assembly GCA_026225945.1 of Cricetomys ansorgei. Classification (NCBI taxonomy): domain Eukaryota; kingdom Metazoa; phylum Chordata; class Mammalia; order Rodentia; family Nesomyidae; genus Cricetomys; species Cricetomys ansorgei. The sequence continues at coordinate 4,441,559 of JAMJFZ010003746.1, read as the reverse complement.
TGGGACTTCCCAATGTGATCAAATAACCAAGGAAGGGTCTGAGCTAGAACAGGCTTGCAGAATAGACGGAGAGAGTCAAGAATCCCAGGCTTGTGCAAAGGTTGTGAGGCTGGCACTGCACCCCAACCCGAGGGACTCCCTGGAGCGGGAAGCCAGGCTCACGATTGGGAAGTCATAGCCCTGAGTCCTGAACATACTCAAGTCCTAGCGCTTGCCCCTGAGCTAACCTTTGCTGACCATGGATGGGGTCAGAACTGTGAGTGGCATTTTATAGTTGCCATGAATTAGGTTTCTGTTTCCTCTTTGATAGGAATGCCTTCTTTAAAACCTACACTGTCTCCGAGTGCTTGACTAGAACTTTCCCCAGGCAAAGCCCAGTGCCTCTGGCTTTCAACATGTGTGTTGGAAGGGTTATTAACCGATGGCCCTACTCCTGGTCCTGCACCTCATTTCGTAGCTTCTCCCATTTGCTCTTTCTCAATAGGCCAGAATCAGTGCTATTGCAAAAACAAAATAACAGCATCAAAAATACCCCAAAATGACAGTGTAACCCACCATAACCCCTGTAGGCCTGGTTTAACGCATCGTCTTCCTCTGGTAACCTCGTGCTCAGCTGCTGCTTGCCTCACTGTTTGAGACACTGTTTATGGTATTTCTGTATGTAATGTGCTTTTAATATAGAACTCCTTTTTTTTTTTTGTCCTCGAACTTGTAAATGCTTTGTTTCCAAGCCACCTCTTAGTGGGCCTGGCACAGATTTCCTTACCCTGGCCTCACAGTACCTGCCTAGAGGTTAGGAAAAGTCTGGACACAGGCAAAGAAAACTCCTAGATGGAATAACTGTTCTCTTAGACATGAGCCCTTGGTTGCAAGTAATTCCTTGTTTTCAGTAGGGGAATCCCCTTATACAGAACCAAAAGCAAGGCACAAGACATGTGGGTGGAAGAGGAAAAGGAGAGCTTCTCTTGCAGTGTGTAGTATCCAGAACATTTGCTTGCAGAGAGCAGGGGCACACTCCATCATCTTGTGGGGAAGAATGTCTTTCCTGAAGAAGCTATAGTTATAAGTGGCACTGACTTGTCCCTGACCCCAGACCCTCCTTACACGGTACCCCAGCTTCCACAGTTGGATCCTGGGGGCTGACAGGAAACACGGGCATTGCCTGCACTAACCAAAATAGCCACGTGGCACTAGGAATGCCACTCATCCCTGGGCCTCTGCATGATAGGCAGGTCAGGGATCCTCACAGCTTCCTGGGGCCTCGTCTTTTCTAAGCCTGCTGTTAAACCCGGCAAAGGGAAAGCTGTGGAGCAGGTGCCATGCTGCCTGCATCCCCAGCCTTACTGCTAGAGCCAAAGCCGAGCAATGGGACTGTATGAGCATTTGTGTATGCACACCTCTCTACGTATATCCATATATCTGTATGTGTATGGGTTTAAGCTCAGTGTATAGAGTATAGGAAGATATTATGTATATATACTGTGCCCTAAATAGCAACAGTGAGACTGTTTTTAAAGCTACTTGTTGGTCCGAAAGCCATAGGAGCTTTCTCTGGAAGCTTGCCCTGTCTTGACCCCAGCCTAGGTGGGGTTACAAGGGAGCCCAGCAGCTAGGCACAGCCATATGTGGAGGCATAGACACAGGGCTGGGTCTCTAAGAAGATGGGTGGTACACACCCCCAAACTCAGGTAACCAGTTTTCCTAGTCGGCCAAGCTGTAGTCTTGCTGATAGGGGAGCAGAGAGTCACAGACTCTTCCCTCAGGTCAGCCTGTGGTCCGAGTGCTGGCTCCCTGTAGCCATCTCCGCTACCACTGTCTTAGTGTTTACTGTGCCTGGCTGCTTCCTGCAGGACAGTGGGACTGTCTTAGGCCCTCTGAGCCAGTGGACACAGGCCAGTGAAGTAAGGGGCTCCCCTCTAACCACCTACCATTCCCTCGGGGTGAGGCAGGAAGCGGGCAGCAGAAATGCCCAAAGCTACGGTACACTGAAGCCAGAGTGGGGAGGATCAGCTGTGCCAGGGAACACTTTGCCTGTCCTCTGACCGTCCCTAAAGCTTTTAATTTGCCCTTGTTTTTAATCTGTGCTATTGTGAGTGTTTTGGTGCGCTGCTTTGTGAGTTTTTTATTTAATTGTGTAACTTTGTTTTTGCCTTGACTGTGAAACCAAGGTGTTGTGCTTTTAAGTTTTTTTTTTTTCCTTCTTTAACAAATGTTACGTTCTTACTTAAGAGAATAAATTCCAAACAATCTTCAGGTTTCTGAGTTTTCTTTCTCTTTTTCCTGCTTGGAGGGTGGGAAAGGGGAAGCTGAGGCAGGTGTGGGGCATGGGCTGTAGAAGCCACTGTTCCTCGGGGTCCTCACTTATGCCGAGGGTAGGAGAGCGCAGGTGGCCGTGGGGGCCAAGTTACCCACCTAGGATAGAGTCCTTTTCATGGAAGGACCTTGCACAGGGTATGGCGTGGTACAGGGTGTTTTACTTTGCAGCAACTGTGAATAGAGTGCAGAAAGGAAAATGCCACCTCTGCCCACGTGTCCTCTGTTTAGTGAGCCAGCATAAGGGATAAAAGGCTAGACAGAGGGAAAATACATTTCTACACAGAGCCCTAGTCTACCAAAGGGACATAGAGCCAGGTGCCATCCTCAGGGACCAGTTAGATGCCGTCCCTTCCCATTGGTGCTCTTGCTAGGGCAGGCATGGTGACTGGGTTCCTGGTAGCACTCAGTATCTCTCCTGTGCTATCTTAGCAGGGACCTGGCTCCTGAGTTCCATTGTCTAGTTTAGTTGGACCGCTCTTGAGCCTGGAGAGGCCAGCCTGCTCTGCTCACATGCTGTTGCTAACCTAGGAGTGGTGACACTTCTGCCATGTCAGCATGCCAACCATGGGAACACAGGCCAAACAGGCCGGGATTGGGCACCTTGGTGGGCGAAGCACTCTGTACTCTGTTTTTCCTGTTGGATCCTGGGAAGTCTGGGTGCTGATGTCTTTGCTGATGTCTGTCCATCCAGCAGCAGCCCTCTAGGGTCATCAGGCATCTTTGCAGGGCCTCCCTGGCACAGTGCCGTGCCCTTCTTTCTCTGAGTAGTGTTCCTGTGCCTTTGAAAGGAAGAGAGAGATGGCAAGCACAAGGACTAACCAAGAGCCAGTGATAAGAGAGGGGCATACAGGCATACATCACACTCTACCCCGTAGCTGGCCTCTCCATCCCAGATCCAGTCATAAGGAGAAGAGGGCCATTGTCACTAGACAATGTGCTGATTTGCCTAATGGCTGATGTGACTCTGTGCCAGCCCTTGTGAAGATCCTGGAAAATCTCCAAGGGAACTCAGTTTCTTCCTGAAACATCTTGAAATTGTTCTCTTTTCTTATGCATTCCCTGTCAGTTTTTAAAATTAAGATACTCCCTGCCACAGAAGCTGAGCACGGGCATGGAAGGAGAACAGATTGTACAAATAGGCCACTCTCTGTTTTCATGCTGAAATGGGGGGCAGGGTGGTGCCGTGCAGGACCCGAGCCCCACAAGTGGCCCTCTAGAGTGTGAATAAGAAGGGAAACACTCATTGGGGTTCTCGCCTCTGAGGCGACAGTTTTAGGGAGACTGGATTCCAGCTCTTTTCAGAGAACTCCGGAACCCAAGATGCGAAGCATGGCCTTACCTCACAGCTCACATGCAGCCGAGCTTCTAGCAAGTGCCAACACACAGATTAGTCACAATGAACAGGATAGGGGCCCCGCCGACACTTGGATCTGGCCTACATCGTGGGCCTGGTGGTTGCTAATGTCCCCCCCAGGGTGTTTGCCAAGTGTCGTCAGGCCTCCCGCTTTACAATCCCTCATTGCCTCCATATGACATAGTTCCAGAGGGTGTAGGATTGTGCAAGAGCAGCTTCTGTACACCTGGGGAAGAGGGCGGGCCCCTAGGCATAGGGAGCAACCTTCAATTACTTCCGGGTGCTACCAGTCACGTGGCCACCATCTCCCTTTTACTTCCTGCGGGCCATCTTTTTCTTGGTCTTGCACAAGTGGTTTGTAAACATGTTTTTTGAAAGTGTCTGAGGTGCTTTACTGAGTCTTTAAGGACAGTTGGCAAGAGACTAAATTGCTGTCAACATTGAAGCCTTAAGTCAAGCTGACTAAACTTAGCCTTGCCTCTGTTAGCCTTTTCCGCCCAGCAAGTTGTACTCAAAATATAGGCAGAGTGTTCTTCCAGTGAATGTCTGCACCCTCGCAGCTGGTAGTAGGAGAGGTTTAAGGAAACTTAGAGGAATGCAGGCCAGCAGGTCTGACTTGCTCCAGACTCTGGGGCATGCTGGGATAATCGCTGGTAGGATCTATACAGATGGAGTCAGGATTTCTTTGGCCTCTTCTGGTTCCTTTGCTTCATTTTTTTCTGTACTTAGTTCTTTGTGATTGTACCTTAAGTGTTAAATTGCCCACGGGTGACTTGTGAGCGACTGCCTTTCTCCTCTTGTGATTCTGAGATACCGGATTAGTCCCACTGTATCACAGTTACGGCACAGGAAGTGTAGCCTGATTCCTCTCACATCCTCATGTCGTTGTTTGTCCTTAGTAGTTACTTTACATTTGGTTGTCCCTGTCCTCAGAGCCCAACAACTTTGTATCATCTACCCGGTGTCATATCCTTCCAAGACTCTTGGGCTATCTGGTCACTTCTTGATGCTCAAGAAGGCTTGAGCCTTCTTCAAGGGCTCCTTCCTGGACAAAAGTGACCTTAGTGACAGGTCCTTCACATTAGTGACCTTATGCTCCTTTGTCTAGAAATAATGACAGAAGACCAGTGTTGGGACTCAGTGGGCCTTGTCTTTCTTCAACAAACACATGGCTAATATTCTGAGAAAATTCTAGAAAGAAGAGAACCCCCTTGACGTTCAGTATCTGCTCAGATTGAAAAAATGAGAGTTGTGATGAGGACTAATGGAGCCTTGGAGGAGGGAGCTCACCTCTGAGAAGCAACATTGGCATCCCGTGAAAGGAGATGGTAACAGCTTGTGTGTGCTTGTGTGCCCCTTTTTAGAACTACTGGAATCTAGAAAAGCAGGTCAGAGAGACCAGCTGTGTGGTTCCTTCCCCACTTTCACCACCCGGAGGCCAGGCTGCTGGGTTCTGTTTAAAAGGCAAATGCTCTCCCCTAGCATTGAGTCGGAGAGGAATGACTAACTCTCCAGCCTTCCTCCTCTGGAGCCATCCTCCTGGGAAGTTGACACCAGCAGACCCAGTGATGCTGTGGCACAGGCAGGGAGGAAGGCGGCCTAGGTGGTCCTGTCTCGAGTCTGTGGGATCTCTGGGAAGCGGCTGTACTGCCGTGAGGTGAGAGAACTAACAGGGTGCACAAGACCAAGGCCAAAGCCAGCATCTTCCTGTTTGCTACATTGCCAGGAGCAGTCTGGGTTCAGACACTGAACTCCCTGGCAAGGATGGTTGTATTTGCAGCCTTTCCTGCTGAAGAATTAGCCTCAGGAGCACTGCAGAAAAGTAGAGGTGTGCTAGCCCCTGCTGTCTTCCTCCATGGTTGATGCAGCTGAGTGATAGACGAGTTGTTTAGCCTGCTCGAGGCCCTGGATCCACTGCCCAGTACTATTTAAAAAAAGAAAAAGAAAAAATGACCACTAAGCCAGGTGTGGTGGCATACGTCTGTAATCTAGCATTTGGGAGGCTGAGGTAAGAAAGTTGCCATGATTTCTGGGCCAGCCTGGGCTAGGCAAGTAGTACCCATGTACCACTGAGCCAGTTCTCCAACATTGCTTTTTTAAAAGGTCCAGAGATGACCTACAGCTGCCATTCACAGTCCTGGTGAGGAACTGTTCTGCCTGGCTCTGTGCTGTTGGACAGGGAAGGAGAGACATGCTTCTGTACTGACAGTTTAAGAATAGAATTCCTGTTTATTTAGGTGCTGGGCATTACACTTGCTTGCTAAGGACACACTTCTCCTTAGAATCATACTCTGGCATCTGGAAATTATTCTCTTTAGGCTTGAGACAGTTTGGTCTGAGAGCACTTAAAGTGACCAACTGCTAAATGTTGGCTGGGTGTCTGTGTTGTCCCAGTGAGCAGCTTTGGCTTTACCCTGTTGAATGAAGTTTGGCCAAGTGTAGAAGGTTTGCAGGAAGTCTCCTGAACATGTACAGACATGGACTTGCCCTCACCTTGGAAAGACATGCCACAACAGAGAGCCTCAACTACTAAGCAGAATGTTATTAGGAAATGGAAGAAAGAACAATTGAGAATGCAAAGAGAAAAAAGTATTTTCCATGTGTGTCCACAGTCCCTTCTGGGTGTCGTGAGAGGGCCTGCTATAGCATGGGTGCTCTTCCATTCGTCAGCAGGCCCGTGGCACCCCTGGGAGAAACTGATAAAAGAGAGCAGTTGACCAGTCTCTGGGATTCCTCCTTTGGCTTCCCACATAAGCCAGACCTAGACAGAGGGTAGGGGTGTTGGAGTGGCACTATGGGGGATGCGCAGTCACCTTTGAAGGTGAGATAGGGTGGGGCCACAGGTGGTGAGAGATCCAGGTATGGTGCTTGGGTCATGTGCTCAGTGCCCTGCGTTGGACTGATGTATGCCTTGGTCTCTAGTTGCCTCTCTCTGGACACAAACCAAAGGCTGTCTCTTAAGCATGGAAGTCCTCAGTTGACTGGTCCTTCATATCTTGCCTTTCTATTAGTGGAATGACTTGGGTCAACGCCATAGGGGAGGGTCCCTGAGCTCACCGCTGTTCGTGCTGCACACTCGGAACTAGATGGCTTGATGAACCTGTTTTCTATAAGGTTAGAGGTCATTTGATAGAGCTGCTAAGGCAGGGCTCCTCAAGCGCAGCACGTGCACATTTTGGACTGGATAGTTCTTTAGTGGATCGTCCTGTACACTGCAGTCTCTCTGTCCTCTCCCCATTAGAGCACAGTAGCATCCCCCTTCCTAAGTTGGAACAACCAATGTCTGCAGATGCTTACCAGCTGACCCCTGAGGAAGAAGTCAGGTTGTGAAATACCTATGAGGAGAAGACATTGTTGATAGTACCCCTTGGTACTATCAGGGACAAGAAGAGGTGAGGATAAGGGAGATGGATATAAAATGTCACCATCCACAGCAGGGCATCTGGATTTTACTGCCCACTCCTATGTAAACCATGAGTATATTTTCCAGTATATGTATGCTTACTCACACAGGCCATAAAGGGTACAGACTGCACTTTAGTTAGAAACCAGAACAGGACCTTTTCCTGAACCCCAGTGAGTTATCCCTACACCCACAGAATGTGTTCATCCCCTGTGGTGACCACCGCCTCGAAGGACTGCAAGTAGAACAAACGTGGGTCCTGAAGACAGCGCCTTCGTCTGAGCTGCTCGCTGTCACCTGGCGTCTACTCTGTCTTCAGCCATGACCTTTTGCAGCTTGTTTCCCCATCTACAGGGAAAGAGGAGAGGGAAGCTTCCAGCTCCTCTCTCTGTCCTATAAGTCTCTTGAAAAGAGCAAGGAGCTAAATCAAGTCAGCCTTGGTTGTTTGAGAGCACCTCAGGCTATCAGGTCTGATTATCATTGATAGAGAGTCCTGAACGTGGCAGAACAGTTGGAACGAGAGAATGGATTAGGATTGGTTCTCTTGGCTCGCTGATGGCTTCCCTCTGGGGTCTAGGCACCCTGTGGGGTTAGGCAGGATTGCTCAATGTGGTGTACTTCTCACCAGCAGAAAGAGACAGGTCAGTTCAGGACTCTCTAGTCTGCAACACAGTGGGCCAGGGACACTGAGCTACATTGGGTGCCAGCACTTTTGGAGGTAGTTAAATCTGGGCTAGTGTTTGTCTAAATCTGGCCTTGCTTTTCCTTCAGCCTGCATGGATAGGACGTGAAGTCACCAACTGATTCCATGACGCCGAGAGCATAAACAATCCCTGATAGGGTTTACATTAAACTAGACCTGTCTGTTCCTGACCTGGGAGAGCCTGTTACAGTACCCACTATCCTAGCAGGGCTAGGGTGATTCACAGTGCTGAGACCTGTGTGGGTCTGTATTAGCTTCATACACAACCCTCGTGCCCCAAAGCCTGGGGTCACCTCATGGCCCATCACCGGAGCAGAGTGTTCCTCTTTAGAATCAGTGCATGAGTGAGTACCTAGTCAGCTGACGTACCCAGTCCCTCTCCTTGCAAGGCAGGAGCCACAGGATGGGTCCTCCACAGACTGAATCAGTGCACTGCTGTTCCCTTGGCGTGAGTTTTTAAGAGTCTATTTGCTTGTCTGGAACCTAAACTAATACTTCTTTTCTAGCCTGGTCCTGGTGAATGAAATGAATGAAAACAGAAGCATAACCGATAACGCATGAATATCCGGTGGAAATGGTCATTGCCAGGAGCAGTTTTAGTTCCTTTCCAAAAATAAACTCATCTTGAGAGTGCTGTGTATAAGACTTGGTGTCTTTAAAGGGGAACAAAAGGAAAAAGAAAGGCATTGGAACCTATTTCAGAGAGCCTTTCATTGACCTTCATGAATCGGTACCAAGTCTACTCTGGGACTGTGTAGCTGGTAACGTGTGCACTACTGTGGAACTAGCTTTTGACATGGCCTGGGAGTGTCAACTGTGCCCTGGCTACAGTGTGACTCAGCGGTGGAGGGCTTGCCTAATAGGCACATGGCCCTGTTTGCCAGCCTTAGCACCACACACAGCATAACTAAGTAAATAAATCTGGCATCCTGGGGAGGGCTCATTGGTACAGACTTCCTTTCTCATTGGTCATGGACCTGTCTTCCCACCACCTACTCCTGTTACTGTTGGTCTAGCTTCTTTCTGGTATGCAACTGCTCCCTGGAACTAACTCACTGTGAAGGGTTATAGCAATTCTAAAGTGCAATCATTAAAGGAATTTCATGCTGAGTGTCCCCTGAGCCATGAGCAGATGTGTCGAACCTCCTCTTTCCCAGGTGCCCACTGTACTGTCTAGTGGCCTTGCCCTTCTCCAGGGCGTGCTATTTGCCGTTGTGTTCCTGGTGCTTGTATACCACCATGTGAGCTACTTCAAAGACCGTCTTAAGTTCCTACATCAAGATGAGGAAACTGGGCCCACAGTGTAATTAACTTGATTCTTAGGCTGATAATGAAGCACTCTTGTGCTTAGTCCTAGGATTAGAATTTGTACATTGTCTTGTATGGAAACATCAGTACCCAATCTCATGTTCTTCTAGGCACCAGGAGCACAGAAGTGGCTAGAATACCCCACTTCTCTAGCAGGGATTGCTTGTGGTTTGGGGTTCATCCAGGCTGAGTGACAGAAGAACAGAGATGAGAGCCGTGTGACAGAGTGGATGTGGAGCTGCTCATAGAGTTGGGCACCGGCAGCAGAAGCAGGGGGAAGGGCTGGACTTGACTGCTGTGCGGAGCAGGGCTTCCCTCTCTGCGGTTGTGCTGATCTCAACGGGTCTCTCATATTTAACTGGTCTGGGAGACGTGGACACAACAGCGGAGCCCACTGCTTGACAGTGACCGCTGTTTTGAGCTGTTACTTGAGTTTTGTGGAGGTAGGCACCAGCCAAAGAAGGGAAGGTCTTAGTTAGGATGCTGTTCTCGTCAGATTTCAGAGAAAACACTTTGAATTCCTGGCATTTTTGACCACCCCCACACCACGGCTCCAAATATGCGGCCCTTTTGTAGTCTGACCTAGCTAATGGATGTGGGTCGAGCTGAGATTTATCTGTGAGATATTACAACACACGGAAAGCATACTTTCAAGAGAACTCCATGATATGCGAGCGGAGAGTTGCTGATGGAGGGGAGTAGATTCTGTACTTTAAAAGATGCCTCTCTGCCCTCCTCAGATATGATGCGTGCCAGGATTTCCCTCTGGCCAGATACTGTAATATTTACAACTGAAAGGACTGTTCAGCATTTCTTAAAAGCATGAGTCCTGTGAGACCATGCAGATGGAGAGCCCCTGAGTCCCCTGGCAGCAGCCAGTGGTGGCGAGAAGGTAGCAACATTCTCGAGACCGCACATCCAGCCTTCAGCATCCTTGTGGCCCCTCAACCATGTAACTCAGAATTCTCCTCAGACCCAGAAGACCTACCTCTCTCAATGCCCCCACATAAAAACAGTTTTCCTATCAGATGGAGGGGCTAGAGATGCAGCTCAGTTGGCAATGTTCGCCTAACATACAAAAAAGCCTGGGTTCCATCCCCAGCACCGAAACCAGGCATGCTAATGCATGCCGGTTGTAATCCTGGCACTCAGGAGGTGGAGACAGGAGGACCAGAAGTTTAAGGTCATCCTCAGCTACATAGAGAGTTTAAGGCCAGTCTGAGATACATGAGTCTCTGTCTTCTCTCCCCTCCCGCACCATTTTTAGGTCATGCATGGTGATAAACACCTTTAATCCCAGCAGTAGGAAGCAAGCAGATTTATGTGTGACTTCAAGGCTAGCTTGTTCTACATAGCAAGTGCCAGGACAGCCAGGGCTACAAAGTAAGCCCCTATCTCAAAAAAGATAAATAAAAATAAAACCACAGTTCTTCCATCAGGTACGATGGCTCATGCTTGCGGTCCCAGCTCTCAGGAGGCTGAAGCACAGAGATCGAGAGTTTGAGGTCAGCCTGAACTACATGTAGCAAGATTTTGTTTCACAAAATCAAAGCAAACAATACAGTTATCCCAAGTGAAGAATATTTCATGTATAAATGGTAGTTAAAACTTCTTCCTTGCCAAGTATGATGGCGTACACCACTGGTAACATCACTCAGGAGGCAGAGGCAGGCAGATCTCTTTAAGTTGGAGGCCAGCCTGGTCAGCCTAGCTGATTCAAGGCAGCCATGGCTTTCCAAAAAAAAAAAAAAAGCCATCCTTGGCTGAGAATGTCAATATTTAGTGCAGTGCTCGCCCTGGATTCCACCCCAATGTCACTGAGACCCTGAATGTCACTGAACCCTCAGTGTCATACATTGATCCAAAATCTAGAACCGGCTAAACATAAACTTAACATTGCAAGTAGAAAATCTCATACTGTCATACACCAAGTTATTTAAGCTATCACAGTGTCCTTAAGCATATTTACCTTAAGTATCCTTAAGGTAAGTATGAATTATAAGTGAATTTTGTTTCCATTCCCAAAGTATTTCATTACCTGTACACCAAAGACAGGCAAAAAACCCTAAATCTAGGACATTTCTGGACTTAACATTTCATATAAGGGACGTTCAGCCTGTTGTAGTAGAGGTTTAAAGGGGACACTGTTGGACATAGCGTTCCTGTTGCGTGGGACCTAATATGGACAGTTCAGTAAACGCTTCTCCTACCTCACAAGAAGCACCTCTTGCTGTGTGGCATGGAGAGATTCTTCAAGCAGACCCCTAGCTCCTGCTGGAGGGGAGCTGTGCAAGAGCAGAAGTCACCTGGCTGAGCCAGCCCCTGAGAAGCTGCGGGCTTTGATTTTGTTTTGTTTTGATCGGGAATCTGTTTTCATTTTGTTTCTTCCTTTATGAGACAAAACCCCACTGTATTACCCAGACTTTCTCGCCAAGCTCAAGGGAATCCTCCTGCCCAGCCTCCCAAGCAGCTGGGACCAGAAGCCCATGGTACCATGCAAGGCTCTGTCTGCAAGTTTATGTTCCAGAGGAGACAGGGAGTCAGGCTGCATTCCAAGTAAGACGGTACCATGGTTCTCTTCTAGAAGGACCACACTTCAGGTGGCTTGATCTCTAAATCCCACTGTATGAAGAAGCGTGAGAGAATATAGAAAACATTTCCTACTGGAACTGGGATGGAGTAGAGACGGAATCCCTTCCTACTAGAGCATGGAGGAAGGGAAACTGAGGTGTACTCCATTGTGGCCTTGCAGGGATGGAGGCTGTGGGTGAGGACAGATGCCCAGTTCCTCAGGTGACTTTGACCAATGTCACTGTGGATATGGAGTCTAGAATATGCTGTCAGCCAGGTAGCTTTTTCTACAGGAGCTCCCATCTTTAACATCTCCCCAGAGACCTTGTAGTTCAGACCATGTGGATCCCTGTGGAGAGCCTTGAAGCAGCTAGCTCATGATTCTCAAGGAGAAATCACAGCCCAAATCTCCAACAACTTTTGTTAAGAGGAACAGAGGGTGCTGGAGGTGGTTCTCAGTGAAAGGGGATGCTTTATACTGAGTTGGATTTGAAGCACCAAAAAGAGAAGAGAGAAACCAGACTTAAGGGGGAGGATCTCTGAATGGCAGAATAGCAGGCCAGTGTATCACAAACGGACCAATCATTTCAAAGCACAGAGCCATAACTTAACATGGCTTCTGCCGACATCCTAAGTCACTGGTCCCTCCTAGAAGCTGTGTGACACTGTATTCCATCAGGAAGCGGGCTCCTCTGATGCAGAGGCCCAGTTGGCTGACTGGGACACTGGTTGTTGGCAGGAGGGGTCTGTGAAGATGGATGAAGTAGGTTGGATGAATGGATCCTGGCAGCCATGTTACTTTAGGTGGGGTGGGATGACAGCAAGAAGACTTGTCCTGGTTCTCTGTGCCTTGTCCCTACCTCTCATCAAATTCGGGTTTTACTCAGGCTTCCCCAACAGAAGTTGATCTTATCCAAATATAAAACAGAATAGAAACCGAAGGATGGGAGGGGAGAGGGTAGAGAGACCAGGTCACCAGTGCCTGTGAGGCCAGAGGGATTGGCCAGTGATCTACAGCCAGGAGGTCAGCTCAGTCTTTACCACATTATCTCATTCGAACAATAACCAGAAGAGAAGGGTCCAAAAGGTCCCAACACACAGGATAAGTGTTTGAGGGTGTAGAAATCACTTGTTGTGCAGTTGTTAAGGGTGTGTTGATAAAGTTTATTAGAAGAAAAAAAGAATTGGGAAAATGAGCCAGAAATGAGTTCAGGACAGGGGAAGCCTCAAGGTGGCTTGTGTGATACCCACAGTTGCCAGGAACCCCCACCCAGCCCTGAAGCTTTGTCAGCACTGCAGGAAGGCCAGGGAAGGGGCAGGGAGAGCAGGTGCCACCGAGCCCCTGGGAACGTCATGCTGAAGCCTGTCTGCACCCCTCATACTCCCTGAGAATCAGACAGCTACAAATAAAGGAGTCTGGCAGCTCTCGCACATCAGCTGAGAGCAAGTCATCCTGTTAGCCAGCGCTGCTTGGGGGATGATGTATGGAGCTCCTGTGGGCAGTGCCTGTTCCAAAACAGAGCCTCAGGTCAGGCCCAGGGCCTTTTTCCTATTTAGGATGCAGCCAGATCCTGGGAGCTCTTTCCTTTTGGTATGCATGAGGCTGTAATTGGCCTCCCTGTGACCTGAGATCAGCCTGTCCCGACTTAGAGACCAATCAGCCTTGGAACTGATTCCAGGTCTTTCGTTCCACTTTTAGCTGGGAAGTCCCTGCGCGGTTGCCACACGTATGGCTTATAAAGCATACGATGTGGGGGCAGATGTCCAGCTACCCCGGGACAAGGCTGCCTGTGCCATACCTTCTCAAACCAGCTTCTGCCAGCCGTGTGTCTGTTTGCTTGTTTAGGGATGTGTTCTCAATATATCGCACGGGCACTCCTGGCCCGAGCCATCCTACTGCCTCAGTCTCCTAAGTGGCTGGCTGGGCCGCTGCACCAAACTTAGGAGCATTTTAAATAGCGGTGCTGGGACTGCAGCTGGTGCTGGTTGTTTTCATTCCTAGTCTCTTACAGTTCCTTGATGGGAGGAGATGTTCTATTCTAGTGATGATGGTGAGGTCACCACAAAGGCCCCCGCCACCCGCTTCTTCCTTCCCTGCATCTGTCTTCACGGTCTCTGTGTCTCCTAGCTCCTTGGTCAGGACAGAGAATCAAGGATGCTGACCTCCTTGGTTCATGCTTGCCCAGGCACTTTAAGGTGTGAGCTGAAATGTGCATCACACTTTGGCATCCTGTTGGGTACTTACTCCGGATGTCATCTTCTCTTTGGGAAAACTGAGCCTCCATGAGACTCTAGTCCTTGGGACTCCCTTGCCCACGAAGACTCTTGATAGAGACAGCTAGAGAGAGGTAGAACTCTATATGAGTGGCTACTGGGTGGACCAGGGGGCAGAGACAGCACTATTCCCTCTGTGTTACTGTTTATGGATGGGTGGATGGGTTGGTTGGTTGGTTGGTTGGTTTTGGGGCAGGGTTTCTGGCCCAGGCCAGCCTGAACTCCCTACCCAGCCAAGAATTAGCTTGAATTTCTGGTCTGCTACCATACCTGGAGCCTCAGGAGTGCGAGGCAAGCACTCTTGCAGCTGAGCTGCACTCCCAGCCCGTCACTTCCTCCCATCCCCCACCTTTTGGGTTTTGGGGACTTGGACTGCCAGGTTCTGATGCTTGATGATCCATTAGTCTGCAGAGTTTGTAGACTCTCCAGAGAAATAACGCTGGGCAGAGCACAGAATGCCTGCAGTTCCAGGCTCCAGCTTCTCTGTTTTAAGATGTTTTCTCATATAAAGAGCCACAGTAGGACAGTGTGGTAAAGCCTCAAAGGGAGAGAGGACTCGGACTCTACACGTGCCTTTCTTTGTGTTGGAAGTCCATTGACAGCAGGTGTGAAGAGATGGCTCAGCAGTTAGCAGCATTGGCTGCTCTTTCAGAGATTCTGAGTTCAATGCCCAGCACTCCCTATATGGTGGCTCACAACCATTGATAATGGAGTTCGATGCCCTCTCTGGCATGCAAGTGTACGTACATGCAGACAGAACACTCATACGTAAAAAATACATAAATAAATTTTAAAAGAAAAGAAGCCCAGGGACCAGCACGGTGGTCTCATGAATTACGGCTTTCCTCCTGAAGTTCAAGTCTTAGTCCCACCACCCGCACACTGTGTGACCTCAGGCACCTAAGTGCCTGCAGACATCGGTTACCCAGTTTACAAAGTGTAAGGACAGCTTTGAAGAGTGTTTTCTGAAGCCGGTTAACTGCATACTCCTCCAGAAAACACTTTCTTAGGCACTCTCATGGCCCTACAGACATGCACCTGCACTTGATTACTTGGGCCTGACACGTTGTCCACAAGACTCTGTGTGAATGGGTTTTCACCTGCTGTTTCCCAAGGTTCTAACAAAGAGTGAACATCACCACAAATTCTGCCTTGAGCTTGCTTGGGGTTAGAACTGACGAGTGTTACTTGTTTGCCCCAAAGTGATAGTTCTTACTTCGTTTTTCTCTTTCCATCTAGAGGAAACATCGGTCTTGCTCCATATTAATGCAGTTCCTGGGAAGCTTATACTTGGAGACGTGCAGGCTTGCTTCGTGTTTATTCCTCTTTCTGTTCTCCCTGTAAGAGCAGTTGTCAGGCGCATGCTGAGAAAGAAGCTCACTGTGTGTGGTCAGGGAGTCCTTGGCTTGCTTGTGTTTATTATGTGGAGATGGTGAGTGTTGATGAAAAAGGAGAGGGCCAGCACCTGGGAGCCCGCGTCCTCCTGCCTGGGCAGACAGCTTTGCTCTGAAGGATCTACTTGCTTGGCTGCCTGCCCCTCTCCTGGAGTCTGCATTTAGCTCCCAGATGCCCTCATCCAGCCGTGTGTGTGTGTGTGTGTGTGTGTGTGTGTGTGTAGCTCATACTCTCAAGGCTATGGACTTAATGCTGAAAAATGGAGAAGGGTGTTTAAAATGATACTCCTGAGGGTGAGAGGACTAGGAGAAAGTGAACCCAAGGATGTGTGGTCAGATTTCAACGTCACATGCTTACCTGGATCTGATGTTTTGGTTATGAACCTAACTAATGGCTGAACCGTTACCTACCTGCTTACCTTGATTTGTAAACAAACAGCATCAGATCTTAATTTTCAGTAAAGATTCTCTGGTCAACTTGAAAGCTGCTGTTGTAGAAGAGCCTGGAAATCCCAGCAGATGCACTAAGACTGTACAGGTACCCTGTACCTGCCTGTATTCATGGAAAAACTCTCTTGTGCTGTGGCAAAGGAGTTGAAAACACTCATGGGCTGGGGCTCAGTGCTTACTCAGCTTATATGAGGTCCTGGGTTCAGTCCCCTGCACCAAATGAACCAGGTATGATGACACATAGGAGGCAGGAGGATCATCCTTGGCTATACTGAGCCTGAGGCCAGCCTGGGCTAGAGACTGTCTCAACAGCAAAAATCTGTACACAGCAGAAATGCCAGCTCTCAAAGCATTTCCTGTACAACCAGTCAGAATACGAAAATTTGGTGAACTGTTTCAGGTCTGCCTGAGAAGTCACCCGCCGTCCCAGAATCGGTTGGTATGGCACTGTGTATAAAAATCCAGTATCATCTGTTGGTACTTGAATACCACAGCAGTCAGAGACCTGCTTTAGTCAGAACCTACGGTCATTCCTGACCCTCTCACCTGGACTCTGCCTTTTCTTTTTAAAAACAAAGCAAAGACAAACTTGGTTTGTGTGTGTGTGTGTGTGTGTGTGTGTGTGTGTGTGTGTGTGTGTGTGGTGTAGGGGGTATACCACATGCACATGTGGAGGTCAAAGGACAACTTTATGGATTTAGTTCTCTCCTTCCGCCTTTGCATGAGTTTTGATGGTTGAACTCAGGTCTTCAGAATTGTGCTTTACCTGCTTTGCTAGCTGGCTCCTATATCTTAAAGCACAAGTATGTGCGAATTTAGCCCAGGGCAGCCACCTCTTCCTGTCTGTCTGTATCGGGTTTCTGAGTTTATGGTCCAGAGCAAATCAGCTCCTGTGTGAATATGCACCACGGGGATGCACATACTGCACATACTGGGCATCAGGTATGTGACTTCACTCGTATTTGCTGGGTGCTGCCTTGTGGGAGAAAAGGAAGGTAACGTATGCTGGTGGCCCACAGTCGGCACCCTCACGTTCATACCGGCCCTAGGAGGTAGACACCATCCTGTCTACAGGCCGGGGTATGACTTTGAGAAGATAGTAGTTTTTCTAAGATCCTTCTGCCAGGTTTATCACTCTGGAGACAACGGAACCCGGGAGAATGGAGCCGAAAACTGAGGCAGGCTCATGCAATAGCCAACTTTTTTCACAGCATCTGACAGCTTATATTCTGAGAATTAAGAAGAGTCACATGAGTAAATTTCTCATGAGTTCAGGCTGTATGCAATCACAAGGACAAGCTGCATGTGGCAAAAACTTTTTCCATGGAAGCATATAAATAGCAATAGCCAGTTGTAATGAGTAATCTGAAATAAACTCATTTCCATCTGCTATACCTGGGAGGAGCACGAAAACTCCTTCTAAAACAAGTCCTTATGGTGAAGAAACTGAAGTCACAAGACTCATGTCTGTTTCCTTGGGAGTTTTCTCACGTGATTCTCGGACTGTGTTCTGACACTGCCTGTCACTGGTGGAGTCAGGGTCTGACCTGGTTGTGTCTGAGTGTACCTGTGTGGTGTCATGATACATCAGGCACACTACAGAATAAATGAGGGGCCTCTGCCCAGAGCTGGGACAGTGAAGAGTGTCAGAGAGGAACAGGGGCGGTAAGAGAGGAGACAGGGCACCAGCTGTGGCTCAAAGGAGACTAAAGAAACATGACTTCATATCCAACATTTAAGTCTCAGAAACACTGTGAATCTATAGTGTCACTCAAAAATACTTAACAGCATAATGTGCTGTAGAAATGGTAGAATTCAAAAAAGTGCCTTCTGATACTTCTAGAATCACACCCATGGTTCTAACCGATGAGCTGAGATCATTGACAGACGCGCAGCCCCTGAGTGAAAGAATAGCAGGGGCAGAGCATTTCTAAGTTCACCTCCTAGGTGACGGCTTACAGGGAAAGCGTGCTTGCGTCCTGCCATGGTGAATGGGCAGCACTTGCCCCACGCTGCCAAGCCTGGCTCTACTCCCCACTGAACAGCCAGGCAGAGGGCTCAGCACCACCTCTGTGGTGTGTCTGTTACACAGAATATTTACCAAACACATGGTGACAGGACACAGGCAGATCCTATGTAACAGGCCTGCAAGACACCTTTGCAGAGTCCTGCCAAACTGTGGTCCATCTTGGTGGTGGCCGCTAGAAGCACGGCACCCTCTCTGTGAATCTCTTAGTGCCTGGAGACAAGAGGCCCACCTAAAGGCCCAGCAGACTCTTCATCCCAACCCAGTCTCCTTTACCTGGTAGATGGCTCTTCCACCTGGACTTGGCTGGGAGCAGATGTGGATGTGTAGTCTTTGTTTCTCCTACTTAGGCAAGTGTTGCCACACCACCTACCGGCATCATTTCCTATCCAATGTACAATGCTTTCAGCTTTCAGTCGCCCATGTTCTGACTTCCGGGAGGACCCTCTTTTTCCTGAGAAATGAGTTATGGCTGTCCCAGTGGTCAGTGTTCCTTTTCATCCAGCACCAGCTCCCGTCATT
Source organism: Cricetomys ansorgei (assembly GCA_026225945.1). Taxonomy (NCBI): domain Eukaryota; kingdom Metazoa; phylum Chordata; class Mammalia; order Rodentia; family Nesomyidae; genus Cricetomys; species Cricetomys ansorgei. The sequence goes on along the minus strand of JAMJFZ010003746.1, from coordinate 4,423,238 downwards.
CATCACTGGAGTTCCTCCTCTGTCCTTCATCCTTAGAGCATTACCTTGTTTGCCTTTCCCACAGGTTCCAGCATGAATGGCCTGGAAGAACCCAGCATCGCCAAGAGGCTGAAGGGCACCCCCGAGAGGATCGAGCTGGAGAACTACCGCCGATCTGTGAGGCAGGTGGAGGAGCTGGAGGAGGTTCCTGAGGAGACGCAGGCCGAGCATAACCTGAGCAGCGTATTAGACAAGGGCGCTGAAGAGGATGTGGCCAGCAGGTCAGCCCATGCCCGTGGTTTGCCTGGCTACCGGGTCCCTGGGGCCGTGACCTTACTGGGTCCCCAGATTCAACTGGCAGCAAAGGAGTTTGATAAGCAAAGGAATTTGAGCCACTTTGGGTTGGAATCTTAGTTCTTTTGCTTCTCAGCCTTGAAGCCTTAGGCAAGTCCCAGTTTCCTCTTAAGGTAATACCACTAGTGCCTTCCTCAGAAGCAGTGTGAAGTGTAGTAGTACTCTGCCAGACCTCAGCAGAGGGAACCACCATCATGACAAGTGCCATCCTGGACAGTGGAAAACCCTGAGCGTCTGAACTCAGGTGTTTTTATTGATTCAGAACTACTCAGGTGCTGATCATAAGCAATCAAACATCTCTTCCCCCCCTTCAGAAATCCAACACCTGAAGACAATACAAAATACCAAGACCTAGGCAGACACTCACCCAACAGTTCACAAAACAATATTTTAAACACAATTAAAAATAAGCTTCTACCACAATTCCCCTTTTCTGTATTAAAAAAAAAATTGCTTTATCTTTACAACACAATTTAACACTACTCCAGCAAAACTTTTTCTGCCAGGACTAGTCACAAGGGTTGCTAATGCACAGGACCAAATGAAACCAAACATCTATCAAGTTTTTACAATGTCTTTGGACAGCAGGAAAACATTATCAATGTCCAATTATCTGGAATTCACTCACAATCTTCTGGGCTCCTCCAAAGGGCTTGGGATCACTTCTTTGCCTCTGCCCTCTGCAGACACACAGCTTGTCTCCCAGGTTCTGGCTGGCTCACACCACTGCTGCTGCTGCTCTTGGTGGTTGTCTTATGGTACTGGCATCTCCAAAACTGCTAGGGTCCCTTGCTGCAACTGGGCTGCACCTTCACCAATAGCCTCTCCTGGGCTCTCTTCATGGTGCCAAGCCTCAACTTCTTTACATGACTGCTTCATCTGGGCCTTCAACTACTCCTGAGGCTGCACTTTACCAGTGTTCTCTCTCGGCCTCTCACAGTGCCAAGCCTCAGCTGCACTCTAAAGACCCCTTCATGCCTTCAGGACCAGTGACACCTGGGTGACTCTTACAGTACCAAGTTCAGCTACCAGCACTAGATACAACCTTGTCCAGATCTAGAAGACAGCTTCTGTGGCTGACCCTGAGGAAACACTTTCCAGATTTTAAGATAAAGTCTGGTTTGCAGGAAAAACAGCTGGTCACCTTGTCTGCAGGAAAGGTTCCCTCATGGGATGGAGTTCTCATCACCATAGCAGATGGGTCTTATCAGGACCATTTGTAGACAGGTTTGCAGGGAAAAGAAAAAGGAAAAAACTGTTCAGTTTAACAGTTTAACAGCTCCAAGCCGCGGTTTCCATGACAGCAGAGAGTCCTGGGCAGGTGGGAAGAATTTCGAATTGAAACATTCTGACAGTTCACGTTCTTTTTCACCACCGCTAAGGGGAAACATACAACCTTCTTCCTAGACTTCAAACACGAGACCCACTTGGGCTTCACACATACAAAAAGCCATCCACAAACTCAGTTTATACAACAGTACACTCTGGTTTCCATATCGCACGCCCTGGCTGCTGCCGGTGGCAGGAGGACGCGGTCGAAACCTTGCTTCTTCCCTGCTCCCAGGACTCTGCTTTTACCATGAAAATTCATCCCAAATATTTGTCTGAAACATGGCTCTCATCTTGGAGATTCTTTCTCATTTACAACTCTTTTATAGAGCTTCCCTTTCTCACTCTCCTCTTCCCTCCGAAGCCTTCAATTAATAGCTTACTCTCTATCCTCTGGTAGTTTCCCTGAGCATACTTTACGGACTCTTTCTCTTTGTCCTTGTCTTCACGTTGGGTTAGCTGGCACGATGTCCTGCCCCAAGTTGGTGCACCATTTGTAGTAGTACCCTGCTGCGGTGTCTCACCAAGGAAGACACGGAGGCATATTGATTGGTGCGAACCCTGCCAGACCTCAGCAGAGGGAACCATTGCTGTACTCAACAGTGGAACCCTGAGCGTCTCAGCTCCGGGCTCTTTAATGATTTTATGTACCTGTACTCAGGTACAGATCATAAGCAATCAAACATCGGAAATCCAATACCTACAGACAACACAAAACACCAAGACCTAGGCAGACACTCACCCAACAGTTCATGAAACAATATTTTAAACGCAACTAAAAATAAAAGTGAAGGCTAAGGAACAGATAGGAACACGATGTTTGCCACAGTCCTTAGTGATCTAAGCATCTGGAGTCCCTCTGTATACTGCTGACCATGTGTGTTCACGGTCACCTGGAATAAATGTGGGTGTGTGTTTTGTCCCTTGTAGGGGAGGAAGCCGATGGTAACTAGGACAAGACCTTGAAATTCCAACCTGTAAATCAAGGTCAGCCATCATTACCATGTGACCCTGTAAGTCCAGAGCAGGGTAGGTAACCCTTGCTAGAGGGAGCAGGGCTGGAAAGGGTCACCATCTATAAGGTTTTCTGAGCTCAGCCCTCTTCTCTAGCACTTTGTGAGTCACCGAAAAGGTAACAGGTCACATTTGTGACCCACAAGTCACTGTTTACACATCCATGGAAGGGGAAGACCTTCACTTCACAGGCAGGAGAGCAAGCTGGAAACAGCATACCTCCACAGACTGGGTGCTTCCACAAAGGGCGCCAAGCCTGGGCTAGAGATGGCATGGCCACCAGTTACTCTGCAGCCTTGGGGACACCACCCCGCCTCTCTGGGGCTCTGGGACTCTTAAGGTCTCCTTGGGTGGAGAAGAGCAGAAACCTTGTGGCCAGAAGCCACACACAGGAGGTGTCAGGCTTTGCCAGTCAGGGTCAGTTCTGTTTAGCTGATCAGGGTCTCTGGGCCCAAGCGTACATCTTCTCACCTGTGTGTGATGCTCTCTCACTTCTCACCTGTGTGTGATGCTCTCTCACGGCCCAGAGCTTCCCGAGTCAGTAAAACAGGTGTGGGAGAGACAGGATAACAAAGAGGCCCAGAAGTCAGTATAAGCCAGATGCTCTCACAGGACTCCCATGCCAGAGCAAAGGCTCCAGACCGAGAACTTTTCCTTAAGGTAATGGAAAGCATTTCTTGAAAGGCCCAAGAATGTTTCTCAGAGCGTATTTGCTGAACAGAGCTGCATCCCAGCAGAAAGATCTGGGGCAGGTGCTTGACTAAGTACCCCTTGGGCTGGCCCCATAGACTGCTCCCCTGCACACCTAAGAGACAGCCCCCTTCTTGGTACAGTTCCAGAGCCTACACTGACCTCAGGCCACGGTCACATAACCACAGTACATCCAGAATGCCCTTGTGGGGGCCAATTCTGTTGTTCTGGGGTTAGGCCCGGCAACCTTCCTTTTAACCGTAATGAGCTTTGGAAACTGGTTTCCAGGGTAGCCTGAGGTCTGCAGAGTCAGCAGACATCCTGGGAGATTTTTATGCTCATCTGAGTCCAAAGGCCAGGGAGAACTAGCCCATGTTTAGGAAGGAGGCCTGTGCATAACCCTGTTGCTGTGTCCCTTATTGCCTGCTCTCCGTTAGCTCTAAAGAACATTCAGAGGCTGGAGAGATGGCTCAATGTTTAAGAGCATGTGTTGCTCTTACAAAGGACCCAGGTTCTATTCCCAATGCCCACATGGTGGCTCATAGCCTTCTGTAACTCCAGGTCCCTTGGCTCTGACATCCTCTTCTGATTTCTGAGGGAGGCATGCATGCCATGCACAGATATACAAAACACTCATACACATCAAAAAGAAAAAAGGGGGAGGAGGCACGATGAACCATGTAGTGGTGCCTGCTTCTAATCCCAGCACTCGGGAGGCAGAGCCAGGCAGATATCTATGAGTTCCAGGCCAGCCTGGTCTACAGAGTGAGTTCCAGGACAGCCAGAGTTACAACAGAGAAATCCTGTCTCAAAACAACAACAACAACAAAAATCTAAAAAAAATTTAAAAACTCAGTGAGCCCGTGGAGCAAACAAGTAACTTTTGCAGATGGGACAGTCAAGGTTTTGGGGGACTCTCCGAAGTTGATGGCACTGTCAAGAGTAACAGGAGGCAAAGCCGCTCTCCAAGCAGACCATGAATAAACAGGAATCCCTGTCTGCCCCTCTTCCGGCTTCAGCCCCTTTTCCAGCAGAGGCCGTAAGGAATGCGAGCCTGATACCCATGTGAGATTTCTGTGGGGTGGATGTAGAGAACAGTGTGTGCCTTCGTTGGCCCCTTCTTGGCAGTAGTCTATTACCAGGGTCGGTGGGACCAGGGTTGTGGCAGAGCAGACTGCAGTCACTGAATAGGAGAAGCTTAACCTAAGAGGCAAAGCCATTCTCTGTTTCCTGTTTCCCTCCAAAAGCAACGGGAAGGGTTGAGGATGTAGTTCAGTTGGTAGAGTGCTTGCCTAACATACACAGAGCTCCGCATTTAATTCCCAGCACTGCATATGGAGGCAGAAGGATCGAAGTTCAAGGTCATCCTTGCTGCATAGCAAATTTGAGACCGTCCTGGATGACATGAGGCTTGGAAGAACGGGATGGGGAAGGGAGAGAGGGTCTCCAGGGAGCTTGACCTAGAACTTCGTAAGATTCCGTCTTCTCAGAGCTGTGCATCTGGGCCACATCCCTGGGCATGCCACCCCGACAGCTGCTAGTACTGAATCCCTCTTTAGTTTTGGGAGAAGCCTGAAGAGCCTCCCTTAATTCGTAGTTAGGCATGCTCAGCTCTAAGAGTGGTCACGTGGCTAAGGAGTGAGTCTGGAGGGAATGTCCTGAAAGATAGGAAGTACCCCATGCTTCAGTGATAGAACCCATAGCTCATGTGTGCTTAGGCAGGCGCTCTTGACTGAATTACACTCCCAGTCCTCCATTTTTAACACCTTATTTAGAGATGGGGTCTCACTCAGTTGCCCAGGCTGGCCTTGAACCTGCTACTCCTGCCTCAGCCTCCTACCTGTTCTCCATTCCCAGCTGGGAAGGTGAGAATTAGACATCCTGGTCCCCATGTCTCCTAGGAGACTGTATCCCTTCATTCGAAGGAAGAAAGCTGGATGCTTTCGTTGTGTTTTTACAACTGCATGGAGTCTCCTCACTTAAAAAGTGTCCACGCTGTAGTTCAAGGGGGCCTACCCCACTGTGAGTTCCTCCCCTCCAGCCTCAACAGGCCAGGACCTGAAATTCAAGTGCCTGGGTCAGCAGGGACATCTAAAGTAGGCCTTGAGACTGAAGACGTAGCTCCGTGGCACAGCACTTGCTAGGCACCCACACAAGGTCCTGGACTTACACTGCGAATCTTGTGTGATGTAAGAGCTGGGCCGCCCTCACACCGGCCCTAAGGTCCTGTGATGGAAGGAACTGGAAAGTAGCTCCTGCAGGTTCCTCCCTGCCCTTCCTGAAGTCGGGGAGGAGTAAATAGAAATGCTTCTCGCAAATGCATATGCTTCAGCTGGTCGGGGAAAGCGGGGGCTGACCTTTCTGCTCTCACAGCCCCTGGGCTGTCATAAAACGAACCGGAGTGGCACTAATAGCTATAATGGGGCTTCATTGTCCTCATCATGGGGGTTGCATTCATCACCCGGATAATGCCCATGACAGCCATCCTAACAGCATGGCGCTGGTGAGGTCAGACTGCACTCAGGCCCCTCTCTCGGGAAGCCAGGCACAGTCCCTCCCAGCCTGTCCTTTTCTGTTGTTGTTGTTTTGAGACATGGCCTCACCCCATAGCCCTCGCTGGCCTGGAACTCATGTAAACCAGGGTAGCCTTGAACATGCAGCGTCCCTCATCTCTGCCTCCCAAGTGCTGACAGTACAGGCGTGCAGCACCAAGCTCGGCCGGATTCTTAACTCACCTCCTCCCCATCTCTGCCACACACCCCTCACATACCTTATGATGTGCAGGGTCTTTCCTTCGTCATTCCCAGTAGTTAGCGTGGCGCAAGTAGGAAGACTTGGTCTGCTATAGCTGAGTGAGTGTGTCTGTTGGCCGAGTTATGACAGGTCTCAGAGTGTACTTTGAGCAGTATGTGGTAGTACACACCCAGCACTCAAGAGGACTGAGGATTCAGGCCAGCCTGGGCTACATAGTGGGACCATACCGGGGGAGGGGAGGGGACAGGCAAAATTTATGAATGATTATGAGTGAATGATCGTGGGAATGAATAAACAGTTCGAGAATGGTGGCAGTCCGAGATCCCTGGACTTCACCGCATACCTATGAGGCAGGCGTCTTGTGGCCTGCCCGCTGAGGACCACAGCTTAGAAAGCATAATGATCATCTTAGCAGAACAGAGGCAGAGTAGAGATGGGCGTACACAGCCCGCAGAAGAGACGTCAGTGTGCCCCTGTGAGATGGTAGCCCGCAGACACTAGGGAACGTATCCTCGTTCCTGACCCTACTCGTGACTACAGGAGTTTGCCAGAAGCCCCTTGAGGCTTAGCCACTCAGAGGGACTTGAAACTTGGTGAAAGCTCATGTTAACGGCTAGGGCCCATTACAGTGGGAAGAAGGATGTAGAGGTTTAGGATTCTGCCATGGAAAGACTTCCTCATGGTAGCTTTCAGGAAGCTACCAGACCCAGAGCCTCCATTGTCCTGCTCCTGTGGAATTGGTACAGCATCCCTGTCCTGGTTTCCACGTATGATGTCACATTCACTCAGACCTGGAGCTTTGGAGTTTTTATTGGGAATCCATTATGTGCATAGTGATTAGTGATTTTTGATAGTCCTTGTGGTTGATCTAGTCTTCTGGTCAACCTAACCCCCCCTTCGCCCTGGGGTGGGGAACCTTTGGCCTTCCTAGTGTCCCCATATTTGGACTGAGTGCAGTCAGACTTCACCCCAGATCTCCCATCAGACAGAGCTCTCCAAGTGAGCACCATCACCTGCATTCTGGCGTGGGCTGTGAGGAGCTGACCCAGATGGAGGGACCCCATTTTCACAGGAAGCTGAGACTCACCAACCACCCATTCCGCTTGCCTGTGGAGCTTGGGCCCCGAATTCAGTCCTATGCTTTGTCCTAAAGGCAGATTTTCCTCCAGCCTATCCAGTGCAGACCTCTGACAGAGGATCCAGTCCCCTGACTCTGAAACGAGTCAGAAACCTCTCCAGCAAAGCCATGTATGACTATATCCTGCATGTCATGCAGCCGAACCTGGCAGGGCCCAAAGGAGCGCAGAGGTTGGGTTTCTGTCTTTGTACAAGTTATTGAATGTATCACTACTTTCATTCTGAGCTGAACTGGCCTTGTATTATGAAGGGAACAGATGAGAAGAATGAGGGTGACCCCAGGAATTTTCTAGGGTTCCTGCTATACCTGTGCTGGGTGTGAGACCCTTACTGCACTTGACCTGCATGGCATGTTCTTTGATTGCACCTTGAACACAGAGAAATGGATCTGCTAACTTGGCCTTGGGCCCTCCTGTGTGCACTCTCTCTGTCACCCTCTCTCTCTCCCTCTCGGCCTTCTGTCTGCCAGTTCAGCCTCTGTAGGCTTCTTCCCCATCTCTACCCTCCATGGTTCTCACCAGAAGCTTCTAGCTAAGTTGTATAGAATCCAATTGAATTCCTCCACCCAACAATGGCAAGCAAGGTCTTTCTGTCCGCTTTTTGGTATTCAGCAAGCAGCCACTGTGCCCCAGGGCCAGGTTGTCCCTCAGGTGGTTCTGCACAGGTGTTGTGCATGTGTGTCATCTCCCGACCCCATTAGTGTGTTCCTTCCTGCTTCTTCCCAGGCCAGGGAAGGGAACCGGCCTGGCCTGCCTCCTCTGCTGTGCTCTGCTGGGAACGTCTACCTGTGACTGTAGCTCTGAACCTTCCTTCTTCACGTGTTGTCACCCCTTCACTCATACTGTGTGGTTTCTTCCTCAGCAGTTCTGAGTCAGAGATGGAGGAGGAGGAGGAAGATGACGAAGATCAGCTCCCCACCTCTGACCTGGGCGGGGTTCCCTGGAAGGAGGCTGTAAGGATTCATGCCCTTCTGAAGGGGAGGAGCGAAGAGGAGCTAGAGGCCTCCAAGAACTTCGAGCCCGAGGAAGAGGAGGAAGAAGAGGAAGAATATGAAGAGGAAGAGGAGGAGGAAGACTATGATGAAGAGGAAGAGGAGGAGTCCAGTGAAGGTCAGAAACATCTCCTCTAGTCCTGACCCCATCCCTCCTCCCACCCCGTCAGCTGTGTTTCTGCCAGACCTCAGGCAGGACAGGTGAAAGATGCAGTGTCTGGCCGGCTGAGAAAAATGTCCCTTGTGTACATTCGTATTTTTAACTGGAAGTGGAAGGCGTGGCTCATCCAAGGACTATGTCCAAATTAGGTCACGTTCACTTTTTCATTTTATCTATTTTCTCCCCTTCAGTTTCACGGAGAGAACTTTATTTTAATAAGACAAAGAAAGTTCACTCCCCAAAGGAGTCCATCTTGATGCCGGATAGCAGGGTGCTGTGATCTAGGTGCTCGCTAGACCAGCTCCGGCCACAGTACTCAGACCTTTGGGGCCTGAAGAATGTGTTCATTTGAGTTCTCGGCCATTCCGGCTGCTCCTAAAACTCTTGCCTTGGGCTTGAGATTTGTCTGTTCAGCCCCCTGTCTGGCTGTGACCTGGAGACATAAGGAATGTCACTCTTCCCCCGGCTGCAGAGGGGGAAGGAAGGATGGTAAGGAAGGAGCCAGGATTGATGGAGATCCCCAAGGGGAGTTGTGCTCACTTCCCAGGGGCACAGAGCCACAGGGAGAGACAAGCTCTTGTTCTTCCAGCCATGCGTCAGAGTTCTGGGTTAAACTTCCTGACAGCATGGGTACAGAGAAGTAGCTCTCTAGGGTGGCTCCACTTGACCTTGGATTCTGTGTGCTCGCTGCCCAGGGGTCAGTGTGCTTGGTGATGTTTAGGTAGCTTCCCTAGAGAAGCATCATCTCTCATCCTCCCGCACTGACTCCTGAAGGCCGAAGGGTCTAGGCAGGCTCGCTCAGCTTCATGGGACACGAAGGGATTTGCTGGAAAGAAACTGGCACCGGCCAGAGCGTGGTTCTTCTGCTCTGTCCGGTCTGCAGCACCATCCTGGCCCAGAGTTCCCATGTGTCCACACTCACCAGAGTGAGAGATGCCATCATCTCCACATGATGACAAAAACTTACTTTAGCAGCTTCTAGCCCACCTTCCCTTCATGAAGATCTAACTTCAGCCATACCCGGGACGTTCCTTTGTCCCCAGCCCGCAGTGCATCTTTGGGGCAGCAGACCTGGATGCCTGTGTGGACAACTGGCAGGACCCTCCTGCTTGCAGCTGGGGTAACTCTGCTCTCTGTTCTCTTTCCTCCCTCCATTCCCTTCTCCACTTGTCCCCACTGTGGGATTCTTGGTGCTGTCCATGGGTGTCTGGCTCCCCTGCTGTAGAAGGGGAGTATTGCCCCTGGGACAGAGAACTCCTGCAAGGCCAGTGGCTCCAGCATCTCTCAAAGGAAGAAGAAATGGGTACATGTGAAGGTACCCGCTTTGCCCTCTGCCCATCTCCACCCTGGCTCCCAAGCAGCCATCCAAAATGTGCCTCCAAGAGCAGGTCCCACATGGAAAGGTCTTTTTTGCAAAGCTGCTCTCAAAGGCTTTGGGCACCTGTCCCTGACCCAGCCTTCCCAGACAAAGCACGGAATAGCATGGGAGTCAACAGACTGCCTGAGGACAGAGAACAAGGTGTACGGAACGTGGCCCCACCTCCGCCCCTGGAGCTTTTGCTCAGAGTTCCCTTTATCCAGTTAAACCTCACTGCCCAGCCACAGCGCTTTGGTCTCCCCAAAGGGTCTCCATGCTGCTGATGCCCCCCTCAACCCCAGCCCCACACAACACAACACAAGACAGAACTGTGCTCAGAGAAAAGGCTCCATTCTTCCCTCTATTGCTTAGAAGCCAAAGAAAGGACCAACCTTTCTCTCTGTGTCTCACCCTCCCCGGTCCTGACACATCTAAGCTGTTGGTGAGTTTGCCATGATCAAGCCCTGGCCAGCCCCGTCTGGGCAGGCCATCTTTGGAGATGGGCAGTGAATCTGTAAGGCAGTCTGCAGGGCCAACTTTCCACGTCACGGTACAGTTAACCGTTCCATTGGAGACTTCACTTGTGCTTTGTGCCATGTCACGTCTCCATTTACTTTAAGTCACAAACTTGTCCTGGTAGTGACACACCATATCCAGTTCAGAGTGTCAAGGGGAGGGGGAACATATGCTCCCAGAAGGAAACTCGCTTCCAGCAGAAGCCCCAGAGCCCTTCGAATCTGTGGCACCTGCTCTTACTGCCTGAATAGCTGCCCTCCCTTCCTCAGCGCCCACTCCCCTGCTCCTTAGTTACTGGCTGTCCCTCTACCTTAACCCTACTGTGTGGCATGATCCAAGCACTAATGAGAGGGTCCTGTGGGGCAGGGGCTGCATGTGAATCCCACAGGCTCTGCCAGGGAGAGCTGAGGCACTGGTGAGTTTTTAATCTAGCTGAGAGGCGAATTTCACACCCAGAGGGGTCAGAAGGGCCCCCCCCCATGGAGTTTGTAAGAAAGGAAGGGCTTCACCCACAGTAGCATAGAGGTATTGGTCTCACTCCTGCCTGAATGCTGGAGTCCAGGACTTCAAAGGACAGGTTTCTGCTTAGTCTCCCAGCTGCTGTCCCCACCCTCAGTGCCAACCACCTCCCAGTGTCAGTCCCCCTGCCGCAGCGCCGGCACGCAGCGTGTGGTCTCTGGCCAAAGTGCTTTTCCTCGCCCTCAGCAGCTTTACTGCAGAGTAAAAAACTCAGGTCCCAGCAAAGCACATGTCTGTCCTGGTTGGTTGGCCGGCTCCTGGCAGAGCGGCACCATCCTCATCCATCCGTGACTCGCAGGAAGGGTGTCCTTGGGAGCTCATGCTGTGCTGGCAAACAGCCAAGTCCTTGAGCCCCTGGAGTGGTGGTCCTGTAAGGTGAGGGTCACCTGCCCTCTTACAGCCCGGGCAGTGTGGGCCTCAGATTCATTTCATGGTGGCAAGAGCATCAGAAGGAAAACTTCCTTCTGCATTTGGCGGTGGAGTGTGTGTGATCTCACTGAACTAAGACTGTGTGAAGCTCAAAATGACTAAATCAAACTGAATGAATAGAAGACGTGTGCATTTGTGTGTGTGTGTGTGTACACGCTCACGTGTGTGTGTGTTTGTGTGTGTGTGTGCACGCGTGCGAATGCACATTCTCAATTTTCACCTCTTTCTGATTCAGACTGGTCCTGGCAAACACTGTAATTCTTTGTTTCCTTTCCTGTGGTGTCTCATCCCCTCCTTCCCTTGACTGTCCACTTTTCCCTCTGCCCTCCCTGTACCCTCCTTCCTGGGGACCTGGCACCCTAGCCGGGAACAACAGGCTGCAGCAGATCATAACCAGAGTGGATCCCTTGGCGATCCAGGCTGATGTGCACTGGACACACATCCGTGAGAGAGAGGCGGAGGAGAGGATGCTCCCAACCTCTGAGTCCTCCACTTCCAGAGGTAACTGCTTTGAGCCCCAGAGTCCAATGTGCATTCTGAGTACCCATTCCTGGATCCATCCGTGGCTGCAAAGGCCCTTTCTGGTGGGGGGACCACTGTCCTTGGCTCTCGTTGAAGGATATGTAAAGTTCTCTATGAACTATGACCTTGCTTGCTTAGTCTCTACTGATGCAAAACAAGAAAAGTGAACCTGACTCAGAAAACCCTAGAATTTGCTGTCTCCTGCATTTCTCAGCAGGGCACTCTAGCCCTCTGTGTGTTGACAGAGTGGGTGTCTCTGTGCGTGCATGGCAGGAGCAGAGAGGGAGCCTAAACTAAGGAGAGGTTCATCTCAGGGAGGCCTCTGGTGTCACTGTGTCATCTTCAACTCCAAGTTCTAGGTGAAATGGTCTGTGTTTCCTACTAAGGTGAAAATGTACTTTATTCTGGCTTCTTTCTTGTTCACTTGTTTGTTTGAAACAGTGTCTTACTATGTATCCTTGGCTGGCCTGGAACTTACTTAGACCAGGCTAGCCTCAGATTCACAGACACTCACCCTTTTCTGCCTTCTGAACACTGGGATTAAAGGTGTGCACTGTTGTCGTTCCTGCCTTCCTTCCTTCCTGCCTTCCTTCCTTCCTTCCTTCCTTTCTACCTTCCTACCTTCCTACCTTCCTACCTTCCTACCTTCCTTCCTTTCTGTCTTCTAGCCATGCTGGCCTTGAACTCAAGATCCTCCTGCCTCCATCTCCAGAGTGGCTGGCATTGCAGATTTACACTACTGTGCCCAGCTTCTGGCTTTTTTTTAATGAGTAGCAATAAAAAGAAAGCAAAGCCTATTTAGAGGTATGGTAGCCATATGTCACTCTCTTTGGCCACCTGTCTTCCAGGTAAGGACCCTTGGTGGTGTCCGCTTCTCTGCCTCAGGTGGCACTACACAGGGCCATTTTCCTTTAAGGCTCTGAGTCTGTAGGTCACTTCTGATCTGTGGGAAAACTTGTGCTTTTGTGTGACGTTTTAACCCTCTAGGACATCATAACCCTCTAGGACACCAAGATGACCTGCAAGATGGGGACAAGGATAACTCCACAGCCCTCACCAGAGCTGCCCTCTCTTGAGTTCTGTCTTCTCTCCTCATCCCAAATACCTGTCACACAGGCTAACATTGGATCTCACACACACACACACACACACACACACACAAACACACAAAAGCACATAAACACACATACACAGACACACACGTGCACATAAACACACACACATGCACACACAAAAAGACACATACAAACACACACGTGCACATAAACACATACACACACGTGCACATAAACACACACACCCCCCCTGCGTCAGTGCGGATGGACCTGTGTTTTAATGATGTCTCCATTCCTTTTCCTCTGTTTTGAACTTCAGGACTGATTTCAGCTCTCTCTGCTGAGAGCTCAACAATGATTAACTTTGCATTTATCATCTGTTTTAAATTCAGTGACCGGCCTTCCCTCCGTACGCCGCGCAGCAGTACAGGCCTGGCTGGAGACTGTCTCCGGAGGTAGTCTGGTGATATGTGATACCCTCCCACCCCATTCATTGTAACCTCTTTCTCTAGGCAGCTGTGCTGGCGCCTTAACTCTAGGACTCAGCTCCTGTCGCTGGTGCATGCGGGGGGCAGAGCCGGTGGGTGGGGTTCGTGCATGCTTAGTCAGACAGCCCATCTGTGCATGAACCAGAAGTGCATCCCCCAGCCTCAGGCAGCTTGGAGACCAACAGAGGAGATAGGACAGAGTCACACCTTTTGCAAATTATCATTAGCAGTCGGATATGAAAGCCAAGGCGAAGGGAAGCTTTTTGTGCTGACGTTTTAAACCTATAGAAGTGAAGTTGGGTAGCAGTGGATGTGGAGAGAAATCAGACACTGTTCCACAAACCTACCATTGTGTCAGAGGAGCAGTCAGCAGGAATTCATGGAAAGGTTGCCTTAGAGGAGAGGCAAGGACTGGTGCGTGTTGCTGAGCATAAGGCAGAGAGGTGTGGGAGATACAGCTAGGTGGTACCTGAGCGGGGTCCCCAGACTGAGCTGCAGAGTCTCTTCCAGTATGCAGGCCAAAGGTAACCTGGAAAGTCCTAGTTGTCCTTACTTGTTTTACTGGAAATTTGTTTCTGAAAGAGAGGCGCTAGTCTCTGGGTAGGACGTCCTTCCCACCGCAGAGTGTCTAGAGCTTGGCTCCCGCCCTCAGTGCTAAGCAGTCTCCGTCTAACCCCAGGAGCCCCCAGAAAGGAGACAGCAAACCCCGGGTATGAGAAACAGTGAACTGGCATGCCGCGTCTAGGGCCTGGCAGGGACGATGCTGGTGGGTCTTTACCACCTCTGCCCCTGTTGTCCCTCACTAGCGACTGAAAGATAGACATGCGTAGTGGTGGGTGGGTCCAAAGGTGAGAGAGGACTCCGAGACAGTGTGGCTAACTAATAAATAAGGAGTTATAAATAAGGAGTTATTGCTCTTTGAGCTGGAGGAAGTAAGACCAAGACTGCGGAGGAAGGATGCGGAGGAAGGATATTCTAGCAGGCAGCTGAAATACATGGCGACTCCCAGCTCCCCCCTCCTGCGGCCGGCTTTCAGCACAGCACAGCGCTCCATCTTAACCAGAATTCCATCCCTCAGCTCCATCGCTCTACTGTGTCTCCACACACATCTGCCCCTGCTGCACCAATGGCACTCAAGCGTTTGCTTTCTGATACGCGTGATCATTTCTTTCAAGGTGTTCCAAGGAGTGTAGGGTCCCCACTCTTCTGCCTCCACAGCAGATGTTTCTCAGTAGGAAAACTGTGTGAAGGACCAAGAGACCAGGACCAGGACGGGCTGGCTGGAGGGTGGGCCAGCCTGGGGAACCGAGCAGTGGTCTGCTTTGTGTTGCTTCCAGCTTTCTTGCCAGAGAGAATGTGGTTACCACCTCAATGCCAGGCACTTAAGCAAGCATGTTTTGCACAAAGGCCCTCTGGAGTGGGCCCCGATTCTGTTTGCAGCAGCCTCTCATTCTCCAACATGGCAGGGTACAAAGATGAACTCAGCATCTGAGAATAAGCTTAGTTTTGAGGGACACAGGGTGTTGTACAGTGGGTGTTTGTGTCTCCAAAGTGATATTCCCTGGTCTCTGGAGAACGCCTTCCATGAGTGGTCAAAGTAACATGACTACTTGAAGGTTTTAGACCCATGGGAATGGTTGAGTAGTTCTTCTCCGGTGTTTATCCCAGCAAGTGCTATCAGTGTAGGGGAGTGCCTTGGCGCTGCCCCCCACCCCCTCCCGCCATGGCCCTGGTGTCTCGGAAAGAGCAGGTGGGGACGTTTACTGTTGGGCAGCCCTGAACTTCACGTGGAGTGCAGCTGCCTCTTCCTAAACCCTGGGCTATCTGCAGTTTTCCAAATGTTTGTTCTAGTTCTCCAGTCTCAGCTTTGAGGAAGTTCATCCGGGCATGGTGGGACAGGCCTTTAATCCTAACACTCATGAGGCAGAGAGGTAGGCAAATCTCTGAGTTCCGGGCCAGCCTGGTCTACATAGCAAGTTCCAGGCCAGCCAGAGCTGCATAGTGAGACCCTGTCTTAAACAATAAAAATAAAAACAAAAACGTAAAAAGCTCTTCATAGATTTGAACTATCATCATCTCGCAAATTGTATGTTAAAAGTAAGCGTACAAAAAAGTGTACAGCGTAGGGAATTAAAAAAATCAAAACTCACAGAGCCTCCTCCTCCATCAGGAAATACAGGTTCCCACTCTCAGCTGCCCCAGCCCCAGCCCCAGCATCCCCTAAGGGAGTCTCTTCCTCAATTTGTGTCTTCACCTAAGCTCAGTGGTCCAAGCCGACCTGGGGCAGAGCCAATAGGTTGGCCTTGCCTCTTCCTCTTTCAGCTCAGCTCTGAGAAAATTCAGATGTGCTTCAAAGCCTTGATCCGTGGAAATCAAAAGTGTTGCCCTCGGGCTGACAGCATCCCCGGCAGACCCTCTGTCCTGCCTGCTTGCTCCCGTACATCTCCAGCTGCACTGTGGGCACAGGCTAGGGCCAGGTGGTGTACAAGCTCAGGGACCGTCCGCCTCAGGGTAGATGAAGTGGACGAGTGCCTTACTTTATTGTGCAGCTCTAAAGAGCCATTGTCGTGTCCAGAAAGGGAACTTTACATATCCGCTCAGGTCCACCCCCTTGTTTTAACAAACTCTTTTAAACTGTCTCAAGAGAAGCATCAGCGTCCCCATGTGCCGATGCAACCGAACCACAGGGCCCTGTGTGAGTCCCTTGATCCCCGGGCCTAAGCTGTGTCACCCGAAGATGGCCACAGGGAACAGGGTCCTCTGGATGCCTCAAAATGAGGATTAACTGCCTCATGGCTCGTGAAGTGACCAGCACTGGGCCTGTGTTACAGGCTCTGTTAAAAGCTGCTGGTGGCCCCTCAGCATCCCTTGATGACTTGAGGGTCTCACAGCAGCCTCTGGGGGAAAGCAGCCAGGCCAGAAGCTGCTCTCCCACTCCCATTTGGCCCAGCTAGAGTGGACAGATGCCAGTAGCACCCACACTGCTTATAGAGCACTCTCCACATCTGTCCTGGGCCTCCCTTCCCCCATGGCCTATGCAGCACTGTCTTCTTGCGCCCTGCACAACCATTTGTCTGCCTGTCCTTTTCTTCCTGTCCCTGAATGTCTCTGCTTTGCAGCCCCCCTGGATGAGAATGACCTAGAAGAGGATGTGGACTCTGAGCCGGCAGAGACCGAAGGGGAAGCTGCAGAAGATGGAGACCCTGGAGACACTGGTGCTGAACTGGATGGTATGAGGCCCAGCCTCCCTTCTCCACCTCTGTGACCTCCTGTTACACATGGGGAACAGGACCAGAGAGGGTGGAACTCACAAGAAATACTTTACATCAAAAGTTTAGGGAGGGTGAGGCTCAGACAACTCTGGGACTGACAAAAGAAAAGGAAAGATGAGTCCACAGGCACAGCCTATTATAGTGTCGTCATCATCTCACCACTGCATTTAAAAAGTACACAAATCGGGGCTGGAGAGATGGCTCAGTGGGTTAAGAGCACTAGCTGCTGCTCTTCCAGAGGATCTGGGTTCAATTCCCAGCACCTACATGGCAGCTCACAACTGTCTGCAACTCCTATTCCAGGGGACCTGGCCCTTTCATACATATATACATACAGGCAAAACACCAGTGCAATAAAGTAAAAATAAGTTACTTAAAAGCTGGGCAGTGGTGGTGCATGCCTTTAATAGTAGGAGGCAGAGGCAGGCGAATCTCTGAGTTTGAGGCCAGCCTGGTCTACAGAATGAGTTTCCAGGACAGCCAGAGTTACAACAGACCCATCTAATGGCTTGTAAAAGCCGGGCATGGAGGGGGGTGGAGACAGGTGGATCCCAAGGCTCACTGGCCAACCAAATAAGCTGAAAGGCAAATTCCAGGTTCAATGTGACCCTGTCTCAAAAAGATAAGGTGAAGAGCAATGGGAAAATGCCTAATGTCAACCCTGGCCTTCATACAGGTGAGGACACATACATACATACACATACACACACAACAAAAGTAAAAATGCCACACTCAGAAGGCCAGATGCTTTTGTGGCAAATCTATCTCTGGAACCCACTCTGTAGACCAGGCTGGCCTCTAACTCACACAGAGATTCGCCTGCCTTCGCCTCCCAAGTGCTGGGATCAAAGGCATGCAACACCACCACCTGGCAATCTCTCTTGTAAGAGGCTTGATCTGCAGGGGCTACTGAACCTGGGTTAGACCTCATGCTACAGTGGATCACCTCATTGAGCAATTCTCTAAGGAAGCAGGACACAAAAAGAACATGGCCAGGGCTGAAAATGAGTAAAAGTGTCTGTCCCTACCTCCTCCAGATCAGCACTGGTCTGATGACATCCCTTCTGATGCTGAAACGGAACTTCACTTACAGTGCCAGGCCAAGGCAAAAGCAGAGCTAGAGCTGAGAGTGTCAGAGAACGAGGAGGAGCAGCCACCACCTGATACACCAAAGCAACAAGAGAGAGGTAAGGGGGCCAGGAGGAAAGACTTCCAGAATGCCAATGAACACAGGAGCGTGCTGGTAGTACCAGGTGAGGCCTTCAGTACAGAGCCTGTGATACCCACAGAGTCCCTGTGGGTAGCCAAGAGCCTCACTCCTCCCCATCCTGGTCCTTGCCTATCTGGGACCACAGATCTCTACAAATAACCTCAACCAGTGGTGGTACCTTTCCTTGGGTTGTTTAGGAGCATGAGAAGATCAAAGACCATCACAGAGCTTGAAACCCAGATTGTAGCCAGCACACATAATGACCAGAGTGCCAGCCAGCCGCAGGAGCAGGAAGATGTGGGCAGTGCCTTCCTTGAGGCCTTTCCTTTCACTTCTTTTTTTCTAGAATAACCTGAGGGCAGACCCAGGAACACAGTACAAGTTAGCCTATCTTGAGTCCCTTGCTCTCCTGCCTTAGCAAAGGGGCTGGCGGAAGTGTGAGATCCTCCATGGAGCTACTGCTCCCTACTCCATATGTTGTAGGGACTTTTCCTGTTATAAATTCCTGTGTCCCTCTTTTCAGGTCCTTCCCAAGTTGCCAGCCCCATCCAGTCACCTCAGAAACAAGCTGTTCTGTTCTCCCCTGCCCACAGCCCTGGGGCAGAGGTAAGTAGGGCTGGGAGGGAGAGCTGTCAATGGGAACCTTGAGACTCCAAGGAGGGCCCCATCTTAGGACCCGTGATGTAAGCTCCATAAGAGGGGTGAAGCAGCCGTATAGCCACCTCAAATTGTGAAAAAAAATTTCATATCATGTGCTACGTAAGGCTGTTGATGAGATACAGCCTTCGCGTGCTAGCTCAGTCCTTGTGGATGGGCAGACTTCTTTTTAAGTTGATGCGATGATTTTAACAGGCACATTTTTTATGTTCAAATAAATATGTAACTATTTAAAAGAAAAGCATGCCTCTAGGCAGCTAGCGGAATGTGAATCTCTTTAGAGATTGACCCGTGAATTGTGTCATGCTAATGAGGTTCTTAGCCTGGGAACTACCACGTGCAAGGGCAGTTTAGGAAGAAGTCAAAGCCCAGGCCTTGGTCTCTGGGACTCCAGGCAATGTGGCACAGTCCAATAACTGACTTGAGAAGTGAGAAGCTCTGGGGTGGGTATTATAAAGGTATGCATGCGTTGCCACGATTCCTCAAAGGGACGGTGTGACTGGAGAGCGGTGCTGTGCTAAGTAATGGTTTTAAATCCTCTCCTAGCACTAGCCCCATGTTAGTCCCCCAGGGACCCCAAAGCTCTAGTTATTGTCGTTTAGGATGGAAGCCAAATTCATTAGTGCCCTTGGGCAGTGTTCATGTGAGTGGACCTAGAATCAAGATGTCTTTGAGATGAACCAGACTCTGAAAGCTCAGGCTGTCCAGCCTAAGTGTGGGAGGTTTTGAAAAGTAGAGCAGAAAATGAGGAAGTGTCTCCTGCAGCTCTTATATAATAATAATAATAGCCAAAAGGATGGAAGGGGTTATTTCAGTAACATAGGCCCTTTGAAAGAAAAAGCTCCCTGAGGGGAGGCGCTGACTACTGAGACCCTAGTCTCTGAGCCTCTGTTCTCTTCTGTCTGTGTAGGGGGCCCAGGCCCCTCTTGCCTCTGTGGCCCACCAAGGTGAAGTCCCCCGAGGAGCCCCTTTCCCCTGCACCTCTGCTCCCCAAAGAAAAGTCCAAAGCCGACACCCCCACAGATCAGGAAACGGTGCACTCGCCTATCCGATCGCAGCCAGTGGCCCTGCCAGAAGCCAGGACGCCTACCTCACCAACCAGCTTGCAGCCAGAATCTCTGCTGGTGGTCCCTTCCACATCTCCCTCTACTACCAGATCCCCATATGTTCTCAACCTCAGCCTTCCTCAGATGCTACGATCCCATCACCCACTGAGTCCCCCATACCGCTTCCAGCCTGTTCCAGCCAAAACATCCACACCCCCTGACCCCACTCCCTGCAAAGAGCCAAGGGGACCCCAAAGACAGACTAAGCGCGGCTCCCAGGCTGTAGAGGAGGCTCTGAAGCGGAGTGATCTGGTGGAGGAGTTCTGGATGAAGAGCGCTGAGATCCGCCGCAGCCTCGGCCTCACTCCTGTTGACCGGAACAAGGGGTCAGAACCCAGCCTCCCCACACCCGCCTTTAAGCCAATATCCATAAAGTCCTACTCAGTTGAAAAGTCCCCTCAGGACGAGGGCCTCTGTCTCCTGAAACCTCCACCTGTTCCTAAAAGGTTGGGACTGCCCAAGTCAGCTGGTGACCAGCCCCCACTGCTGACCCCAAAATCAACCCTCTCTGACAGGGAGCTGAGGAGCAACCAGGAGGAGCGAAGGGACCTGTCCAGCAGCTCCGGCCTGGGCCTCCATGGCAGCTCCTCCAACATGAAGACCTTGGGCAGCCAGAGCTTCAATACCTCGGACTCCACCATGCTCACTCCGCCCTCCAGCCCACCTCCACCCCCGCCCCCCCCCCAACGAGGAGCCTGCAACCCTGCGAAGGAAGCCCCATCAAACTTTTGAGCACAGGGAAGCCTCAATTATCCCCCCTCCCCCTCCTGCCCCATTCATGCGACCCCCTCGGGAGCCAGCCCAGCCCCCCAGAGAGGAGGTTCGGAAATCCTTTGTGGAAAGTGTGGATGAGATCCCCTTTGCTGATGATGTGGAGGACACTTACGATGATAAGACTGAGGACTCAAGCCTGCAGGAGAAGTTCTTCACACCCCCGTCCTGCTGGTCTCGTTCAGAGAAGCTCCAGGCCAAGGAGAACGGGCGGCTCCCTCCCCTGGAGCGTGATGTGCAACCACAGAAACGGGGGCTGCCTCTGGTCTCTGCAGAAGCCAAGGAGCTGGCCGAGGAACGCATGCGAGCCCGGGAGAAGTCTGTGAAGAGCCAGGCACTTCGAGATGCCATGGCCAAACAGCTGAGCAAGATGCAGACCATGGAGATGGCACCTTCCAGGTCCCGCACAGTGCCATCCCAGGCCAAGGAACTAGGGCCCGAATCCACCAAGCGCCCAGGCCTCCGAGGCTCCCAGGAGCCCACCCTGAAACATGAAGCCACCAGCGAGGAGATCCTCTCGCCTCCGTCAGACTCAGGAGGCCCCGATGGCTCTGTCACCTCATCTGAGGGCTCCAGTGGGAAGAGCAAAAAGAGGTCGTCCCTCTTCTCTCCCCCCGCAGGAACAAGAAAGAGAAGAAGTCCAAAGGGGAAGGCAGGCCCCCAGAGAAACCCAGCCCACACCTCCCAGAGGAAGTGGCTGCCAAGTCCAAGTCCCTGTGGAAGTCAGTCTTCTCTGGGTATAAAAAGGACAAGAAGAAGAAGAGCGACGAGAAGTCCTGCTCCAGCACCCCGTCCAGTGGCACCACAGTGGACTCGGGCCAGCCCAGGGCATCTCCGATCGTGAGAACAGGTATGCCAAGGGGTGCTTACAGGACAGGCGTGAGGCACACCTCCCCGGTCGTTCAGTTCTTGGGCTGCTCCTGCAAGAGTTCTTAGAGAGAACAAGCCATCTGCATCTCAGTCTGTTCCACTGCATGAACCAATGCTAATGCCAGCTCGAAACTAGGTAAAGTAGGTTCCTGTTGGTAGCCTTCCTAAAGTCACATGACCCCACACATGGGCCTGATTTTGAGTGGAGCAGAGAAGAGTCTTGCCAAGGGGTCTTGAGCAGATATCTAGAATGCCATCTGTTATTGGCCCATCACCTTTGGGGACAAGCTTGCATCTCTTTGTGTCGAAAGAGAATCTTTTAAATAGAGACCCACCTGCGGCTGACTTCCTGCAGCATGATTTCATGGCTGCTGTCTTCACGTGGCCCCTTTTCACCCTACAGAGCTGCAGCTCCGGCGCCAGTTGAGTTTCTCAGAAGATTCAGACCTGTCCAGTGATGACATCCTTGAAAGATCTTCCCAGAAGTCCAAGCGAGAGGTAGGTGGGCTTCAGAGAGCTGGTGAAAAGCATCAACCTCTGGTAGAGTAGCAGACAGTGAAAGCCAGTCTAAGGCTGGGTGGAGAGCCAGTGCCTGCTCTGGTCTTTTAGCAGGCAGACATTGGAGTACTGTGCAAGCCCATAGCCAACAGCAAAAGCCACAGAGCGGTCTCTCAGGCCTTTGAAATAAGCAGCTGGGGATATCATACACCCCAGTCTGAAGAAGCCCGGGAACTCTGTTGGTTAGCAGCCTGGCATTACACCATAAGCAATATCTGCCAGGGCCAATGGAAGAAGAGCCGAGGGCCTGCTTGGACTGGGCATGCCCAGAAGATAGCCCAGGTGGCTCTGCCTCATGAGAGGGCCTGGCCATGCTCACTGCCTGGTGCATTTATTAAATAGAGAAGTTTTTTCTGCTGAAGAATTAATCCTGGAACAGCACTGATTGGAGACATTGGTGCCAGGTTATCCGTGGGCATGGGCAGCCTACCAATGGCCATCCTTGTGTACCTTTTGGCGTGACTTCTCAAGGCTTGGACTTAAGTTGTCCCTTCTGTCAACAGCCTTGAACTACAGACCAACCAAGACAGGCTTTAGTAGCTCTGCATCCCACATGTGTCTATTCATTGAGATAGTGTCTTCCTGCTACAGGTTCATCCTCCAGCCTGACTCAGTTCCTCTTTTAGTAACTCAGCAAACTAGAAGAAGTCAGCTTATTCTTATCTTATTCTGCGTTCATCTGCATATTCATCATCTCATTCTGTATTACCTCCCTGGACTTGAGAGCTTTCTCTGCTGTTCTGGTCAGCAAGAACCACAGACCTCTCCTTCTCTGTCGCCTGCAGCCAGGCCTCATTTGTTGCACCAGGAGTCTGAAAGTAGGATTAGGAGCTATTTGCTCTCCATGGGGGCTCAGCCCAAAGTGTTGCTACTGGGTATGTCCACTGAGGTCTTCACGCACTGGTGTTGGCACTGAACCAAAGATGGTGTGTGGGTGTGCACATGAATATCAAAACTCATCCCAACGCTGGGGGCAGGTACTGTCTTAGGAGCCTAGAGGAGCCTGAGAAAAAGAGAATGTGGCCCAAAGCCCCCTTTGCCTCATGATGAGTGTGCTCATATTGAGACAGTTCATGTCACACGGGTCAAATCTTCCATCTCTGGTTGCCGTTGTGGTCAGGTCACACTGCTTCTCCGGTAATTATCTTGCCTCAGTGGGAGTGCCAAACGCCCCCACTTGCTATGTCAAATCAATCATCTTAGTATAGCCACCCAATGATCACCCAAAGAGCAGAAGAATTCATTTCCCTGGCTATGTGAACAAGCCACAGCCACTGTGGGTTTTCCATGGGTGCAGAGTTCCTGAAAGAGTGAGCAGCGCAGAGTCGCTAACACGAGAAACAGACTCTAGGGAAAACCTTCACTGTGCAAATCCATTTATTGCGGGGGGAAGTGGGTTTTTATGGAGAAAGCAAGATGTTGAAGAAGGGCAGATCCAATAGCATTGGTCTATGCTTACTAGACACTTCAATCAGCCTATCTAAAGCTTCTTAATCAGAGAGGGATGGGTAAAGGTCAGTAAAGGCCCAATAGCCAATATTGGTTAACAAGATTTCCATAAAGACAGAGGAAGTAGATACTGTTCTGGCAAGTTTTCAACTGATGTGCCAAGGACCCGCCATTTAAAGGGCCACACGCACATTTGCTACTGGCAGAGGTACTGGCCTGGCTCGGGCACTGAAGCCCCACCTCACTCTCCTGTCATCAAGATCCAGTACCTAACCAACAAGCCACCATTCCGATTCCTAGAACAGCAAGGCCCTGGACACCTCTGTACCCGGTGTACCCCACAGGGACCAGGCCATTCTATGATGGTCACATAGAGAATGCTGAGGACAAGCAGGGCCTGGGTAGTGGCAAACATGACTCTTATGACGGTGTTGCATCTCACTGAGTGAGGGAAGGGCATAGTATTTCTTAAAACATGGAACTCACTGGGCATGGTGATTCCATGCAACCCAAATACTCAAGAGACCAAGGCAAGATCACACAGATTCAAGGCCAGCCTGGGCCACCCAGAGATGCATAGGAAGATCCTGTCTCAAAAACAAAAGTGGGTGGGGGAAACAAACATGGAACCTACAGTGGGGAAAAGCCAGAGCAAAACAACCGTGAAACTGTAAAAGAGACTTCGGAACAGCTGGTGACATTTGATGGTGAATGGCAAGTATAATTTGTCTTTTAAAAAATGCCATCATCAAATCAGTGTCAAGTTCCTAGCAGGTGACACTGCTGTAGAAGGAAGCCTCCAGCCGCCGTGCGGTATAGGTAGTTTTTACTTCAATGTCTATTAAATAAAAATAAATCATTCAGGGTTTGTATGTTTGTGTTCGTATGTGTACAGTCACACGTATGTAACATGCGTGTGAAAAGCCAGAGAACAACTTTGCGTGTCATTCCCCGAGTGTCTGTCCACCTTGTGTGTGCGTGTGTGTGTGTGTGTGTGTGTGTGTGTGTGTGTGTGTGTGTGTGTCGTGCGTGCGTGTGGCACAGAGTTCACCCTGTAGACTAGATTGACTGTCTGGACAGCAAATCCTGGGATCCTATCTCCTCCTCCCCAGCTCTGAGATTACAAACACACCCCACCCAACCAGGCTTTTTATGTGGGGTTCATCATGCTTGCACAAAACAAGTACTTTATTTAATGACCCAGTACTTTACTTACTTATTTTTCTACTTTATCTATCTCCCAGGCCAATCCAGGTTTTTCTAGCCACCTAAAGCCCTGCTGACGAGAGATAACTCTTGCTCGCCCCTCTCCTCCGCTTCCCTCTGACTCTTAAGTCCAGCCTGCCCAGCTACGTCTTTGCCACTGAGGCCCAGCAGAGCCTGCCCTGCCCTCTACCAGCCCCTTATCCTGCTTTGTGCCCCAGCAGCAGCTCCACAGCCAGCCAGCCATGCTCTCAGCTCCACACTCCCCAGTTTACCCCCAGCCTGCCATGTGGGTCCTTACATTGGCAGCAGCCACAGACAGATACAGGTGTCAGCACCGCTCTTCCAAGGCTGTCTGTCGGCCACTGGGGACCTCATCTGTACTTTTCCTTTTGAAACTGCCCTGTTCTGCATGAGGACCTCACTCACAGTCCGCTTTGCAGGGGAGAGGAATCAAGCAGGCAAGGCGCCCATGCTCAGACCTAGAAGCAGCAAATCTGTTGCCCAGCCAGCATGCACATGATGTCCTGTGTGGGTCCCCCACTATGCCACCCTCAGCATCCCCCTGTCCTACACACGACCAAAGTCCAATTATTTCCCTCCCTGGGTCCACGAGGACCTTTCAGGCACTTCACGTGACCCATGAGAAGACCACAAAAACAAAGGCAACTGGCCAGGGCTTAGAGCAATTCTGATCAGTGTGTGAAGTGGTTTCCATGGCTGCCTGAACACTGGTACTTTCTCCGAATCATGGTGATGTGTGCTGCTTTGGTTCCCTTCACTGGGTAGAATTCTGAAATAGCAGGGCTCACCCAGCCCCGGACAACTGGGTGTCACTGTGAACCCATGTGGCCCTGCTCGAGAACACCGCCAGGCTCAAGAACCTGTCAAGAGAATATGTAAGGGTCAGTGCCCATTTCCTCCCAGAGTTCATTCCATGTTTAGTGGCAGGAACGCGAAGGAACGAAGGGGCTGCTGTGGACAAAAAGGGCCCAGTAACCACACATTTCAACAGACTAGGATACAACAAGGAACAGACACAAAGGGATTCAGGGTGTGCTGCTCCGGGAGTAGAAAAGTGAACCCCGGCCTTACTCAACAGCGGGGTTCGATGAGACTCAGCTGCAAGGGTCATACACTCAGGTTCCTTCTTGTGCGGTCTTGTGTGACATTGTGGGAAACGATCATGTGATTAAGTCTCGTGTTTGTTTTAAACCTCTAACTGATTTTGTTCCATTTCTGCATTCTATTTTCATTTTTTAATATTCATCATCATTACTGTTCTGTTTTGTTTTTCGTTGCCACCCCCTTAAAAGTCGATTTATGTACCACACGCCTTGGCATTCAGGAGAGCCTATTCATCAAAGGTAGTGTCTCATTCCCACTGGCTGGACCTTGTTGCATGCCTGTCTGTGATTAACCACTCGGACAGCCCTGCTGGGCCCTGCAGCCTCATCCTCACTAACTGTGTCATACGTGCATGCAGCTGTCAAACTTTCTGCAGTTGTGTCACAGAAAGAGGAGGAGACAGTACTCTTCCCTTGGCTGGAGTGCATGTCATCACGGGTCGGGGCAGAGAAGCCCCCGTGGGTGTGGGTAGCCGGCAAGGGATGGTCATCAACCATCACTCTGAACCATCAGGGCACTGGGACACTGTGACGATTCCTAGAGACCACCTTCTGCCCGCTCACTTGACCGTCTCCTATCATTTGAGCTCCTTGAGGAAATGATAAGTCTGCACCCAAGTTGAATGTGGACGTCTCCTTTACAGTAAAAAAATATGTATATCTTGGTTTTCTCAGAGGAAATAAAGAGGGTCTCACAAAAGAAGACAGCCCCCCTCCCCCACTCGTGCTTCTCAGTGGCTGCCCAGCGTCTGAGCAGTCACCGGATGCTTGGGAGTGGTGGCCCATGTGTACACGTGTCCAGGACATCTATCAATGTCTGCATGGGACTTGCCCAGCTCCCTCCTCCAGGCCCACAGGCACCACCCCAGCTACCCTGCCGGGTCGCTTCTACTCTTCCTCTTTGTGAGAGCTGTTGCCTCTGCAGACCCAAGCAGTCACCACCACTGTTCCTTTTTCAACCTGTGTTAGTCTGGAGCCACTGAGATTTAAAAATGGAGGCATCCGTGTCTTCTCTCCTTCAGATGTAAATGACTAAATCCTTACGAACTCCAGTCACTTGGAGAAAGTAGTTCCAAACTAGAGGGAAGAAAGAGCCCTCACTTTCCAAGCCTTTTCTTTTCCCTGTATGCCTCAGAATTGGAGGCCTAGGAAAACATTTTACTGTGGTTTTTTTTTTTTTTTTTTTCAATCGCCACAGTGCCTTAAAAAAGCCACAGACATGTTTATGTGGCAGCGATGATCTCTCTCAATGCCAGAGGAGTGTCTGTCTGTGGTTTCATATCCTAATATTCAGTCCCCATTAGTCCCCTTGTCCTGCCACAGAAGTGAATTGTCTCACGTTGAGGTCTTTAGCTGTGTCCTGTGGTGGCTAAGACCAGCAGGGACAGTTACCGTGAAGTCTCTGGCCTAGCCTCATGAGAGGCCTGTGCACCCGCTGTGCCTAGCTGGCTGCCAGACAGCACCCCCACATAGCCTTGCCACCCAAGCCAGCCTCCATCTGCATTCACCCATCCTAAGAGCTCTCTCTTATCCTCTCTAGCCCAGAACCTACACAGAGGAGGAGCTGAGTGCCAAGCTAACGCGGCGCGTACAGAAGGCGGCGCGGAGACAGGCCAAGCAGGAGGAGCTGAAGCGGCTGCACCGAGCCCAGGTACACACTGGCAGTGGGAACTGTACACACAGGTAGAGGTGAAGTGGCATCATCCTGTGCCCCCAGAAGGCCTCATCTGCAGTCGATGAGGAGGCCAGGGCAGACACAGATGGGCCATTCCTGTCAAGAAGACAACCTCACAGTGCTCTGGCTTAGTGCGCCACAGAGGCCCCACTATCTCTACAAAGGAAGATCCGTGCTTTGAGTTTCCTGAAAGCCTTGGTCCAGAGTCAGCAAGTTCACGTGTAGCCAGTGTCAAGAGTCAGTTTCTGACCCTAACCTCTGATCTGAATGGTCTGGGATTTCATAGGGAAAGCTCAGAAACACCTCCGGCCATCAGTCTCCATCCTCAGGCCTCACATCCAAGACTGTCCTTGACACTTTCTTCCTAACTTATGGAGACAACCTCTAATCACTCCATCTAGTGTCCTAACAGTCTCCTTACCATATAGAGGTTAAACGAAATCATTTTTAAAATGCTTTAGACCTATTCTGGGGAAAAATAACAAGCCCTGGGATCCAGCTGCATGCAGCTGACACAGTGCACCAACTTCGATGCCCCTTTCAATGTCTTGACAGTATTTATCTCTCTCCCTCCTCGGGTCTGCAGCTTGATTCTCCTCTGGAAGCTGGAGGTAAGAAAAGGCTGGAAGCTTATACTCTGTTTCTCGGTAGATCATCCAGCGGCAACTGGAGCAAGTGGAGGAGAAGCAGAGGCAGCTGGAGGAGAGGGGCGTTGCGGTGGAGAAGGCTCTGCGAGGCGAAGCAGGTACTGTCCAGCTTCCTCTGCGAGGAGGCTTATACTCACGGGAAGAGCCTACCTTCCTTCCTGGGGGGAGCCAGTTTGGCATCACCTCTTCTGGAAATCGGCTCCTCTATCAGAGTTTTCTGAGTTCTTGGCATTATCAATCTTGGCATTATCATTACCTGTGTTTGGGCAGCCCAGACACCCAGGCCTGCTCCCCAGCCCGTTCCTCAGCTTGCTGTCGCCATGCAGAACAAAATCCCAGGCCCCTGTCACCTGGTGGTGGCAAGCCCTGGCTTCCTCCTCCTCTCCCTGCTTCTCCTCCTCCGTACCATTGACTCTAGGAGAAAATATCTGGGGAATGAGGGAGATTGTCCCACAAGGAACCATCACAGAACTGCACTGATCAGGCCTCAGCCTGCTCTCCCACGTGCTCCTCCTGTCCTCAGTTCCCTGGGCTCCCTCCAGCCCAAGCTGCACAGCCACAGAGCCTGCATCCTCTCCTGTGTGGGGCTTCTGGCTGCCCTGGCACTCACATTACTCTGGGTGAGCCCAGGCTTGTGTCCACCAAAGGCCAGTCACTAAGAACAGTGTTGGAGAGACTCCAGTTCATGATAAACTAATGTGGCATAGGCATGGGAGGCGATTATAAGGCCATGTGGTTGGAGCCTTCTGGGCTTGGCACAGGTGGGTACAGAGATGATAAGAAGGTTTCTGAGCTGTCTCTGGGTCCAAGGTCAGCCCAGCTTCAGGCATGGAATGAATGACCTCTGCTTCCTCTAGATCCAGTAACCTGGATGCGGACCCTCTTGCGTCTACAGGTGGCCACTGGCCTATGGGCTCAGCATTCATATTGTGAGGCTAGAAAGAGAGAAGGTCAGGGCCTCCTGCTGCTTCCTTCCAGACATGACAATCAAGTTGCTACATCTCCTGGCAGGCAAGCTAAAGAGCAAGCAAGAGAGTAGACAGGGCCAGCTGCTGCCTCGTGGGCATCCTGAACACTGGCCAGTGGTCTAGCCTCAAAGTGTGGAACTGGTGTCAAGGATCCGGTTTTGCAGCCAGAGAGACTGTATTCCAGTAGAGGAATCAGGGCAGGCAAAAAAGCAAATCTTTTTTAAGGCCCTTCAAGACTCAGAAATAGTGCTCTGTCACTCAGCTCAGTCTCAGGCGAAGACCTAGCCTGAGAGAGAAAGATAAGGATGTGGATATTTTGGGGTTTGTGCCTCACCCGATGCTGGACCTAACGCTGGAAGCTGGGCTACCAAAGGGAGTACAAAAGCTTAAGTCACTTTGTATCCAGCGAGTTTAAAAGACTAGGAACCACTGGTCCCAGGAACATTGCTCCCATGCCAAGCAGTAAAGAAGGGATTCACCCACACATTTTCTTGGCTTCCTAATGAGCCTGTGGTGTTCCCACCAGCCTTAAGGCTTCCTCTCCCTCCCCGCTTCCTCTGACTGACCTCCTCTGTGCAGCCTGAGAACTAAAGGAGGTTAGCCTTCCCTCTGGAGATCCCTGGCTACAGAACCATATAGCTGTGTTCTCTTCGCTACTCTCTGAGTACACAAAATGCCAAAAGAGAACCTGGAGCACGCCTCTCACCTTCTCCAGATTACTTCAGCCAAGGGACAGCTATGTCCAATAGCAGTAGTTGGCATTACTGTCTAGGTACAGGAGCTCATGTTCATAGAATTTCCCAGAAGCACTCTGTCCCTCCCACAAGGAGATAGCCATTTCAGTTGATGGCTTCTGAAAAGTGCTTTAAGGTTTCATGCTGCTGGAGTCTGTTTCTATACTTCACCGGCTCTGTAAAAGGCATGTCACTCTAACTGCTTCCAGTGGGCCAGAAAATGATCCCGTTAAAAACTGACAGAGGCCCGAGAGATGACTCAGCAGTTAAGATCGAATACTGCTCTCACAGAGGATCAGGGTTCGGTTCCCAGCACTCACATCAGGTGGCTCACAGCAATCTGTAACTCCAGCTCCAGGTGAGCTGTCTCCCTTTTCTGGACTCTGCAGACATTGGTATTCACGTACACACGTGCGCACACACACAGCACACACACACCCTGATGAGATGCGGGTGTATTCAGCGATGGGTAGAACTCTTCGCTTGGCACCCAAGAAGTCCTTTGTTCATCCTCAGCATCAAAACCAGAAAGATTAGTGGATTTTTATTAAGATCATTCTGTTTAGTTGCTTAAAGAGTTACGTTTTCGGAGTTGAGGCTGTAGCTCAGTGGTAGAGTATTTGCTTAGTGTGTGCATGGCCCCAGGTTTGAGCCCCAGCAACACACACACAAGCACACACCCTGAATTTCTCCTAGCTTGGTGGTTTTCAGCTTGCTTTGGCAAGAGAGCCTATTGTACATGATTATCAGTTGAGGACTAAAATCCAAAAGAATTATTCTAAATTGCTTTTTTGTAATTGAAAAGCCATGTATGCACAAACGTGAACGTACACGTTCCAGTGAGAGCTGCACATGTTCCAGAAGCCTTGATTCCCTCCCGAGCACAGTGCTGAGGACGTCCCAGCAGCTACGTGTGGTTGCTCTCATTGGGAGCTTTGTATTCTTACGGTATCTGCAAATAGAGTAGCTGAATCACTAGTAGCCATTGATAGTCTTTATAAAACAAAAAGCAAATATAGGGTCTGGAGAGATGGCTCAGTAGTTAAGAGTGCTTGGTAGCCTTTTAGGGGACCTAGGTTCTGTTCCCAGCACCCACATGGTTGCTCACAACCATATGTAACTTCAGTTCCGGGGTCACACATCTTCCGCAGACACCAGGCGTGCGTGTGGTACAAGTACATGCAGGCAAAACACTCGTACACATAAAATAAAAATAGATCTTTTTAAAAAAAGCAATTACAAACAAGAAGCTCCTAAACATAAAGAGAGACATAAGGAAGACCCCTAAACATAAAGAGAGATCCCAGATATGCTACAGTGTGCTGAATTGATGTCTTAGCTGCCTGAAGGACCTTACCAGCAGTGTGGTGTGAAGCCAGCATCTCCTGAGCCTTCCCCTTCTTGAGGAGCATTGTACAACGGCACATGATCTCTGTCATTGCCAGCAGGACTTGAATTAATTAACTTCTTGTGGATGTATTTATGAGAAGTCCAAAACCCTTGTACACGAAGCAAAGAAACTTGGACCTGAGAACCCCACAAAAGCAGACTTCCCTGGAGGTCGTCAGCGGGTCAGAAGTTGGCACTCGGAGTGCTTGCGCATGGTGTGCATTAAGTCTTTGAAAGTTACAAGTTGCTGCGGACCGGGTAGCTGGGAGACCCCCTGGAACTCCTCCTGGGGAGCCCTAGGGTTCAACGAAAGTTTGAAAGTCATGTTCTAGTTCAATTCCTGACTATAGGCAGATCTTTGCAAAAACCTCTGGAGTGATACTGTGACTACAGGTGCACCTTGGAGGCTCTGCTGGACCTCTGCTGTGATGCACTTGAATTTCCAAATACATTCTTCTCCTTTTCCTAGACTTAATGTTCCACACCCAAGGCTGGTGTCCCGTCAGTCCTCAGTGGCCTTGTCCCATCCTGGCCGAGAATGTCTTGGGGACTGAGTGTACATGGTAGCAGCACTTTTCTCTCTGTTTCTCATTCTATTCCCTGTGTCAGTCTCCCCTGACTGAGCAAAGAACTCAACAGCTTCTAGCAGCCCTGCTCAGCTCCCTCCCTGAGCTGCGCCAAGCTAGCCAGAACCCACCATCCTGTCTCGTGTGGTGGTTTCCAGGCCTCCATTGCTGTCAAAGGTGTCACACTTTGTTAGCCAAGATGCCCTTCCAAAGAAGAGATCTGGTCTGGAGGTGCTGCCAGGTAATATGAATTTGTCTAAGACTTCTATATATAAAGGCTGCACGGATTAGCTCCAGAGCCCTGGAGACTAGGGCAAGGTTGAGACTTCTGGGTTTCTTGTCCTGGAATCCAAGGGGAGCCTCTCAGTTTCTAGAACTCTGACTCAAGCTTAGAACCACTGGACTGTCCTCAAACAGAAACTGGAAAGCCACTGTTGGGCACTACTCAGCTTTCCAACATACCCATCCTGGAAAAAAAAAAAGTTGTGCTTATCAGGATCAGCACCCAGATGGTGAGGCGTGGAGAAAGGCAGACATTTTGGTGTGCTCTGGGCCTCTTTATGATTCTGGGCCCTAAAAGCTGCCTGCCCAAGACCCACCTGCTGCCACCACCACCACCACCACCACCCCCCCTTTGTAACTTAAGCATGTTAAGACAGGACGCTGCTGGGCAGTTCCAGGAGCTGAAAAACCCAGCAGCCTAGGAACGTATCGGGTGGGAATTCTGCCGATGTCCCAGCTCATTTCTTATCTTCAAAGAAATGTCTCTCTGGAGATGGGGACCTAAGTCTCAGAAGACATAGGGCCTTCGTCTCCAGCCCGTCCAGCAAAGTGGTTTCTGCAAGGAAAGCAGGAAAGCCTCTCCACTAATGGAATCCCTTGCAAGTTCCTTGGAAGGGCTCTGTTTAAACCTGGGTTTCCAGAGCTTGCTTTTATTTCTTTTCTTTTTTCCCTTCTAATGTTCACGACTTGAAAGACTTAGTCTTTCAAGTCTCTAATATTCAGAAACTAAGTAAGAGAGTAGCCCCTGGTCTGCCCTTAAACTTTCCTAAATCTTAGGTGGTGAGATTGCCTTACAGCCAAGTCCTGGAGGTGCGAGCAGGAGTCTCCCTGATGTTGTCTGGCAACTCCATCCATAGTGGTGTTTGGTTCACCACCACCCCCATACCACGAGCTGCAGGGATGGCCTGCATGTGTGCATGCTGTGTGCTTACAGACATGCACGCTTTCAGCTCCACTGGGCTCTCTCATAGTATCTCCGCCTGTTTCATATGCTTCATGCCCTTGATAGCTTTTGGGTTGGGGTGGCAGCAGGGTCAACTGGTCCAATAACTCTGTCTTCACCAATTCCTTGTTGTAGACTATTGGGGAGAGTCTTATTACAGTGGCCTCATCGACTTGCACCTGGGTGGTATGTATAGCGTCATCCACTGCTGCCACTAACCCCGAGACTCCCTTCCCTCTTGTCCTCCCTCCCGGTCCCTGCTCATGGCAGTGAGGAGAAACCAACCTGATAACCAAATGGCAAAGCACAAACCCTTTTCCAGGCTCAGTGTCGGAGCTCTTGCCTGTATGTGCCAAAGCCCTGGGTTCCATCCCCAGCACAGCCAAAAAGAAGCAGGTGTCAGATCCTCTCTCGTGCTGCAGAGGAAAACTTAAGATATAAGATAGTTCAAGCTGCTTGAGGGTTTTCTAAATTTTTACAAAACAAAACAAAATCTACACTCCTTGCCCCACCCACCATACATCTGCACTTAGTCCCCTTCATGTGGTTCGGCTGCTGGGCAGCTGTCCATTCACACTCAAGCCAAGACTCTGATCCCGACTCCTCAGTCCTTACAGTCTGGAATCACATCCACTAGGGTGCTCACCACTGGCGATGCAGGCATGGGGTCGGGGTGTGACTCAATGATGGAACACTTGCCTACGTGCCCAAGATCCACTTCCATCCCCAGCACGTGAAGATAAAATATGTTCTAAAAATTTAAAAATAAATAACCCAGCTTCAACCATTTTCATCTCAGACGTGTCCCGTATTTCCTAGAGCATGAGAAAGGCTTTAAGTGTTGCCATCTCTGCTCAGATCACAAGACGCAGCGCCTAGTTAAGTCCGTGGTGTCCCTTCCTCACTGTCCTGGGACCCACTGATCGCTTGGGATTTATTAGACATGCAGATTCTCAGACCCCAGCCCAGACCTTCTGAGTCAGAAACTCCATGGAGGAGGCCTGGATATCTGTTCTTACAGACTTCCCAGCTGGTTCTGATCCCTATAAAAGCAGAACCCTGGCCACACGGGACTGAGTATTAGTTGGTTTCCTGTACAAAACCCACCAGAGGAGTGGCCAGTCTGGAGTCTTGCTCCTGGACCTTGAGCTGTTTTCTCCTGGAAGACTGCCATGTTACAATATGACGGGGTATCTAGCAGCTGGTGTCAGGCATAGCCAATTGCAGGGCAACTGCAGCTTGTTCAGGTACTCTGATCTCTTCAACTGCCCTTGGGGTTTCCACACCTCCTAAAAATGGAAGCTCAGGGGAACATACAGTTTCTTACTTCTCCACCTTTTCCCATGAGAGAGACACTTCCTGGCCCACTCACTTAAAAGCTGTCATCTGGAGCCAGTGAGATGCCTTAGAGATGTTTGCTTCCAAGCCTGACAGCCTGAGTTCAAGTCCCAAGACCCCTGGTGCAAGAGTACCAGTGCTCACAAGCTGTCCTCTGGTGTCTGCGTGCTTGGCATGGCTTATGTGTCCACCAACACACACAAACAAAAGTTATTTAAGTCAGTTCAAGCTGGGTATAGTGGCACATACCTTTAATCTTAGCACTTGAAAGGCAGAGGCAGGCAGATCTCCGTGAGTTCAAGCCAGCCTGGTCTACAGAGTGAGTCCCAGGACAGCCATGGCTATATATACTGAGGCCCTGTGTGTCAGGCCTACAATCTTAGCACTGGGGAGTCAGGCATGATGACATGAGTTGGAATCCAGCCTGGGCTAGTATGAGATTCTGTCTCAAAAAAAAAAAAAAAAATCCCCAAAACAAAAATATATAGAAATAAAAAACAGAGCTAGGAGATGATTCAGACACCTCAGTCAGTGGCTGCCATGCAAGCATGAGGACTTGAGTTCAATGCCCCAATACCCACACACCAAAAAAAAAAAAAAACCCAGGCTTGATGATACACACTTGTAATCCTACTTCTGGGGAAGCAGAGACAGGAGGATTCCTATAGCTTGCTGTCCAGCTAGTCTTGCTGAGCTCCAGGTTCTTCAGTAAGAGACCTTGTCTCAAAATATCAGGTGGTAGGCTGGCGAAGTGGCTCTTTGGTTAAAGGTACTTGCTGCTAAGCCTAATGACCTGTGTTAAGTCTGTGGAACCACATGGTAGAGAGAACCAACTTTTACAAGCTATTCACTTGTGCCTTGGCATGTTTGTACATACCACCCTTATGCAGTCAGTCAATCAAATAAATGAATAAATGAATAGAATAGAATAGAATAGAATAGAATAGAATAGAATAGAATAGAATAGAATGATAAAGGGCTGCAGGGATGGCTCAGTGGTTAAGAGCACTTGCTGCTCATCCAGAGGACCAGAGTTTTAATTCCCAGCATCCATGTGAGGCAGCTTACAGTTACCACCTATAATTCTAACTGCAGGGGATCTAATGCTCTCTTCTGGCCTCCGTGGGCACCCATACCCCTATGCACAGACAGGCACACATACACATGAATAAAAGTAAAAAGAAAAATAAATGTAATAATAAGTTTAAATAATGTGGTACCTGATCAAGGAAAACAACTCATATCAACCTCTCCACACTCCCACATACGTGTACACGTATGCACCGACACAAGTAAGTAAAAACTGAGCCTAGGGATGTACACGTATACACACATACACAGCACATGCACAAACATGAGTAAAACGGATCCAAAGCCAGGCCAAGGCGTAGCTCGGTGGCAGAGCGCTGCCCAGTACACGTAAGCTTCTGGGCTCCACCCCATGCACCACAATAAAACAAACCCCTCTTCTGATTCCTGTGAGGTAAGAACCACACACTTCACTCATCAAGAGGTAGGACCATTGGCTCCTCATATAGGTGCCACGAGTCAGCCTCTGCTGTCCCCATCCCCAGTCTTCCGCTTCCAGAGATCCACTTGGCCACAACCAGCTTCTGGAGTACTGGGGGGAGGGGGGCACTCATCACCATTGATGCTGAAAAAGGGCTGATGCTTGCACCCCAGTTAACAGACCCCCGTCTTGTCTAATACCCTGTCTCCCCTCCTTGCCTCCTCCTAACATTTCCCTAAGAAATGTTTATGTCCATCCTGAGGTCATCTCCATATGTGAAGGATAATGCGTTCAGGACATTGTGGAAGGAGTGGGCCAAGCCCACTTCTTGCCGCATAACCCACCCCTCCCACTTGAGACCCTGGCTTTTGCAGCATAGACTGCCTCCGTGTATGTCTTGAGTGTTGTCTTTCACCCCGCTGCTCAGGTAAGGAAATGCAGTGGGCTGTTTCTATGGCCCCAGGCCCCAAATTCTGGCCTTGGATTTACTATGATGGGGGATTCTGGGGTGAAACAAAATAAGCAAACAAAGAAGAAACTCACTTTATTGTTGGAGTTTCAAGACCCTCCCCTCCTCCCGCCAGACACCTCGCTGCTGCTTCTCCTCATTCCGGAGCTCCACCACGTCTTCTTGTCAGCCACTCTGATTTGCCGGTGGCACTGGTGCCTTGCAGGCTCTGCTGCCAGGTGAAGGAAGGCACACTCCTCTCTGAAAGAGGCACTTGTTACTCTGGGAAAGAGCAAGGGCCGCCATACCCTCTCCTTAGCACACAGGAGAGGAAGACACAGCTCCTGGTGTTTTTTCTTCTGGCACATATTTTAATGTTCATTATTTGAGGCGTAATTGCCCTTTTGAAGTCTTGAGGTAGAGAAGCCGGTTGGTCCTGTACTCCTGCTTCCCTAAAAGGCCACCCAGAAATGCTGTTTGCGGACCACAGCATCTATCTTACTGTAAACAGAGTCCTGAACAGCACTTGGAGTGTTGGGCATTCCGCTTCTTACCTGAGAGTCCAGACCCCCAGTTGTTGCCTTGTACGGGGCCTGTCCTCCACAGTGCCTCAGTGGGCAGCTCTTAACCTGCCACATACAGACTGAGACCCATGTTAAAAGTCTCTTCAGCCAGGCACACCATCACCCCAACACTCAAAAGGCAGAGGCAAGACAGTTGCAACTTAAAGCCTTGTCTGGATTGTTGTTGTTGATGATGATGTTAGTTTGTTTGATTTTTTTTAAGCCAAAAAAATGGGGATATGGCAGAGCCCAGAGTCCAATGCACAAATGCCAAGTGAGAAAGAAAAGGTCTCTTACAGCCACAGAGTATATAACAATTTACTTCTTCGACTAGCTGGACTTAGTAATTTGAAAAGAAGGTATTAAAGGGACCCTTGAGCCAGAGATGAAGGGTCCCCATGTGCGTTGTCCTTCCTGTCTTGCCCTGGACGTGTAGCAGGTACAGCACAGCCCACGGAGTCTTGTCGCACTAGGGCGAGGTGGCTGGAAATCTAGAGAGGACCACATCAACTCTTCTGAAAAGCTTAGAGTAAAAATACACACAAGTAACTCCTAATTTTACAGACCCCCCCACTTCTCAGTTTGTCTCAGAGGGAAATGAACGGCTTAGAAATGTGGCATGAAGAACTAGAAAGGGATCGAGTGGTCTGTGAGTTGGGGAGAGGCCTAGGAAGGCCCCTTGATTCCCTCCTCAGTGACTTCCTCCCATTTCTTTCCTTTCCTTGGATGTGGGTAGATTTCAGCCTTTCTGGTCAAGCAGAACATCAAGCCCAGCTCGGTTTTTACATGACTTTGAAATGTGTGTGTGTGTGAACACACGTTCGCATGTGTGAACTCAGGTACGTGTGAACTCATCCACTTGGGCTCTCCAGTGCAGAGGTTCCTTCTGCACTGAGCTCTTTGGCACAGGCATCTCCTGGCCTGTCACATGTGTATCATCTGTGCCTGCTAGCCAGCAGCCACTGCATCTCATGCTTATAGGCTGAAGCATGGCACCAGCCACCTGGATCCCCAACCAGGGCGTCTGTGCCCTGGTTGCCACGGTTGGGGCTGGACTTCAGCTTTGCCGTGCAAAGCCTTCCTCAAGCTGGGGCAAAGCATTGGTACTTACCAAATAGATTTGAGGTCAGGGAGTAAGAACAGTTGGGCATAATCTCAATCAACAAAGATTTTGTCAATTTTATACAAGAGAGAATTGAACATTAAGAAGAACCCCACTTTTCATAACCAACCCTCCAAGAAATTTTCCAGGCCTAGGATGTCACTCAGTGGCAGATCACTGAGCAGCAAGAGGCCCTGAGTTCTAGCCCCAGCAACAACAATGAAAGAGGCCAGGCATGGTGGCACATGCCTGTAATGCCAGCTCCAGAGGACTGGGAGTGTAAGGCCAACCTGGGCTACATAAGACCCTGCCTTGAAAGAGGAGAGAGAGAAAAGGAGGCTGAAGACATAAGTCGGTTGTTAGACTGCTTGCCTGGCATGCACGAAACTCTGGGTTTGATCCCCAGCACTGTAGGTGTACACCTACATTGTACGCCTTCATTCTCAGCACTTGGAAGGTGGAGGCAGGGAGATCCAAAGTTCAAGATTATTCTTGGCTGCATAGTACGCTCCAGGCCAGCCTGTGATACATGCGGCCCTAACTGGATAATTGATTGATTAGGCATCGAGTCAGTGCTGGGTCGCTTAGCAGTGAATATATCACACTGCTGCAAAACAAGTGAGTAGCCAGAGTCCATCCCAGACCAGGCCAGGGCTGCACAGAGCAGGCGGGAGTCCTGGAGATGGGAGAGCGCAGCTGAGAAAGAAGCATGCTTCTCCCTGTCTGACACCTGCACAGGCCACCATAAAGTGCCTCATGGTACACAGAGCTGGGCTTCCCTGACTTTGTGGATGGAATTTGCTGCAGTTCATCAGAGGGGGAGGTACAGAACCGACGCCATCCTGCAGAAGGACCATGATTGACATCTGTGGGCTGACTCACATGGACAGTGCTCAGCTCATAAAAAAACCATTTTTCTCACAGTATCTCTGGACAGTATGGAGCTGGTAACATTCCAGGACCTAGCTGGTGTGTCTGAAATGTGACAGGCTGGGACTTCGGGGGTCTGGCTGTCAAGGGCTCTCCAGCGTTTTCCTGCTGCTGGTGGCGGGGCATCCCTCTCTGAGGTCAAGGTCAGCAAGAGCTACGCAGAGGAACCCTGTCTCCAAAAAGAAAAAAAGTAATGCTTTCCTGTTTCGGATTTTAAAGAAAATAGGGCTAAATGAGGACCAGCACAGTGCCTGGCTTAGGAGAGGTACTTAGGAGACATTTCTCTAGGGATTTTATTTTATTTGCTTTGAGATAAATTGTCATGGCTCAGGCTGGCCTCATGCTCACTATGCAGTCAAAGATTACCTTAACGTTTGGTCCTCCTGCCTCAGCCTCCCAAGTATTGGATTTCATGCATGTGCCACCATGCCCAGGTAGTAGACACCTTGTAATTACAATAAGCCCATGATCCTTTAGGTATTTCTAGTTCTTTCTTATATTAGCAACTTTGTAGAAGCAGAGTAACCAGGCAGACTAGAAATGGGGAACCTCAAGCCATCTCCCCTTATAGCCCATGCTGTCACTGGAGGGTCCCTGAGCTGTGACTAGAACAAGGTCCGTGTCTTAGCCCCGCCAGGCTTGTTTGGCATATCCTCTCATGTAAGCGAAACACTAAACCTTCCTCTGCCCCAGCCTTGCAGTTAGGACTCTTAGCATTTTGAACAGTACAAAGACTAAAGTGTGTTTTATCTAAGTTTGAATGAGCACCTGAGATCAGTGTCTTGCAGGTTTACAGCTCCGTGGTAGAGCACTTGCCTAGGGTGCCCTGGGTTCATCCCCAGCACCACAGAAAAGAGCAGGGAGAAGAGAAAAGAGCCGGCAAACCAAAACATCTGTTTCTCACATTTTCATAAAAGACAAAGAAATCGCTATCAAAATCAGTGCCCCTGTTTTGCCTTCATGCTTGGTTCAGATTCTGGTTTGGAATGGAATTACCCATTTGATTAGTTTTTCTGTTCCATTTCTTCTTTCTAAAATAGTACCTATCAGGTGGGGTTTTTTCTCCTAATTTTGAGTACTCGCTGTGGACGTGTTGGAGGCCGTGAAGCAAGTCGTGTGGGTTAGCCGCATCTGTTCGTGTCCTTCCCTTTGCGTGTCATTAGGACAGTGCCTTTGTCTCCTTGTTTCAAATACTTGCTTCACCTGGTGCGGCTCCTTTCTTTCTAATTTTATTTTTTTAAGTTCTGTTCTCAGTATTCTGTTCTCTCAACCGATGTTCCATAGTGTAATGATTATACAAGGAATGTGGTCAAGATAAAAGAGCCTGGGATCTCTATTGTGTGATGTCCAGAAAGTAGCATTTATTTTTAGCATATACGTGTGCAGGCACCTGCCTGATTTTGGGTGTGCATTGCTTACATATGGTGTCACTATCCCCTGCTCACGAGCATGGATGCCGCTGCCACCTATCTGCGTGTCACTAGAGTCCCAGAAAATGGCAGAGGGCGTTGATGTGATACTCATGGGGTTTATCAAGGTATCTGAGCCCCACACAGACGTTGTGCTTCAAAGCCAGGCAGATCGAGAATCTCAGCTATGGCAGAGTAAATGTTTGGAAAAGACCCAGGCATCCG
Organism: Cricetomys ansorgei; assembly: GCA_026225945.1. NCBI lineage: Eukaryota > Metazoa > Chordata > Mammalia > Rodentia > Nesomyidae > Cricetomys > Cricetomys ansorgei. The sequence goes on along the minus strand of JAMJFZ010003746.1, from coordinate 4,382,992 downwards.
AGGGTCATGGCTGTGCCCGGGGGATGGGAGAAAAGCGAGCACTTCACACCCTGTGCCTGTGGCTTTGTTTGGAGGGCTGTACCTAGCATCGGGTTTACTGTTCACAGAGTGCCAAGTAGAACAATGAGAGGCTTTAAAATAAAAAGAAACTGCGGTCCCTACATTTGTTCCACCGCAGTACAGAATGGTCAGTCCAGCAGTAGCTTGATGCTCCAGTCTTTCTATTAGCCTGAGGCCTGTTCTCATCTTGGGCAACCTCCCTCCCAGTCTTCCCATCACGGCCCGAAAGCCTTACCTTCCTGGGCCTTCCTGTCTCCTGTGTGTGCTGCTGTGGTTCTGTGATGGTCCCTTGCTCAGCCCCTCTCCCTCTTCCCTGAATGGCGATCCGGTCTCCCCAAGGACTGTAGGTACCTCTGCGCACTGTCTCCTCAGTTGCCCGTCACCACTGTGACCAACAGTTGTTGACATGTCTCGTCAGCTCACTCCTTTGGGCCTTACAGTCCTCAGTGTGACACCACCCCTCAACTGTAGCATTGAATGCCTCCAAAATGTGGAATGGCCAAAAGAAAAGGGGCAGTTGGTTTTCTGTAGCCATGGGAGGGCTGGTGCTACGGCTGTTAGAAGTCATCTCTGTGTGTTCGTAATTGCCCCCAACTTCCCTGGTTCCCAGAGCAAAGCATCTGCCAGCCTTGTGGGACCATGACAAGGTCGAGACGCCACTTGTGCAGGCTCAGAGTTCCTTCCTGTAGGCATGGTGGCCAAGGGTCACAGGCCCTCCTCACCCCTTAGAGTTATGGGAAAGCTAGCTTAACCAGGAGCGTACATGTCAGTAATGACATCTTAAGGACATTTTACATAGGTTTTGTTGGTGACCCCAGTAACCTCCTGCACACCTAGAAGCAGCATTGGCTGAATATTTAGAAAGTCTTTTGCATGGAGGTAGGCAGACCTATTCAAGTCTTTGGGGTCTTATTTTCCTTTTTTCTTTTTTTTTTTTTTTAATTATTTTTCAAGACAGAGTTTCTCTGTGTAACAGCTCTGGCTTTCCTGGAGCTCACTTTGTAGACCAGGCTGGCCCCAAACTCACAGAGATCTGCCTACCTCTGCCTTGCCTCCCAAGTGCTGGGATTAAAGGCATGCTCCGCTCTGCCTGGTGACTTTCGGGTACTTTTAAGAAAGGACCCCAGAGCCACCATATGATAATGTTCCAGGGTCACTCCATACCCTTAAGAGCCACTGCAGCCTGGGCCTGCCCTTGTTCGGTTTCTGTGCTGAAAAAGGACTTAATTCATTTGTAGACTTTGTTTCCTCTGTTTCTGCTTCTCCATTCTTGTGGATTTTTTTTCTTTTCTTCCTGTTGTTCCTTTCTCACTTTTTCTGTTTTTTGTCCTCTGCTTGTTTTTCTTTCGCCCTCCCCCTGTCCCTCTCTACCTCCAATTTCCTCTCCTCCTTTCCCTCTTCCTTTTTTTGTCTTTCTCTGTTCCCTCTTCCTCTTCCTTGTTTGGTCCTTTTTGAAGTTGAGCCCAGTGGCGGGACTCCACGGCGTAGACCTCTCTCCTTCTGCCCTTGCTGTGTCCAGGAAGGTAATGTAACCTCGCCCACTCATCCCCACTGCCTCCGAGGGACCGCAGCCACCATAGTCCAACAGGGAGCCAAGGCCCAGCAATTGCTCCTCCTCTCTCTGACTCCTGATAGCCCTACTTCAGAATGTCATGAGTATGTGGCAGTTTCTTACAAGGCACAGTATCCCTTTGACTACTAAGGGAGGATGGGAACTGAGGGAGGCCAAAGAGGGTGAGGGCTCCAGTGTCTGCAGGCTGCAGTTCTGCCTGCCATTGGTGCTTGGGGCTACCAAGCTCAGGGCCAGCATATCAAGGGACAGGGACAGGGGAGGAACCCCCTGTGGCAGCAGTTTGTATTGGTGGAGTCAAGGAATACTGTCCTTACAAAGACTGGTCTACACAAACCCGCCCCCCCCTCGAGTTCTGCGTTGTTTTCCTCCAGAGGAACCACTAAAACTTCTTTACCTCGTGTCTTGCTGAGTGTGTCTTGTTTTGTTTTCAGTTTGTCTGATTTGAAGTCTGTTGTGGTGATAAGGTTGTCATTGACAAGGCATGTGGGCAGGGGAAGGGGAATGTGGCCATGACTAACCCCTGCTAACCTCTTTTCTGCTCTCCATGGCCTTCACACATGCCCACCCACCCCACCGCATCCCCTTGCTCATCAGCTGTGTCTGAGCTCCAACATGGCTGATAAGCAGTGTCCCAGTGTTCCCCGGTGGAATCTGGGGTCTTTCCATGGGAGGCGGGTAGGAGAGACGGGTGGACGTGGTGCGCTCTCGGCTTGCCACTGTGGACAACTTGCATGCCTCAGGGCTTCATCCCCATGGCCACATGGGCACACTGTGCAGAGACGCTCCGGAAGGAATGCGTGGAACCGGGCTATGGGCTGCTTTCAAGCCAAAGACCCAAGTCTATTGGAGCGGGGAAAGAAAGCTCGGGCCCCCCCCAGACCTGTAGGCAGGCTCGACAGGCCGGGATGGAGGTGTCCATCTTTGAGAGTAGATCTCAGGGCCAGGACCCCCACGTCAGGAGCAAGGGTGCATGTGTGCTTGGCACGGTGCGGATACTAACCCTTGCTTGTGTGCACATGAGTCAGTTCTGTCTCCCGAGTGCGGCCACTGGCTAAAGACTTAGGCTTGGGCCTGACATGTGTCCAGCATACAGAGCTTGGCCTTTGACTAGGGTGAAAGAGTAGGAAGAAGCAAGCAAGGGAGAGTGTGACACGGGAGCGGCCCCCCGTCTGAGGCTGTCGTCCATACTCTGTGCTAGGGCACTTCTCAGGGCTGGACCATCCAACCAAGTAAGTGGAGGGGACGTTGAGAGTTCCAATCTGACACCTCTTGAGTCCTGTGACTGGGCCCTGGGAAGCCCTTGAACACCATCCTTGATGTTGGGATGGGGGTGTAGCTCAGTGGTGGGGCATTCCTTATCACACATGAGGCTGTGTTCCATCCCCAGCACACAGAAAACTATTAAGGAAAGTTTATGTCCACATGAGCAAAGAGCCACTGATACAGTGTGCTTCCAAGGCAAGGTCACACTGGCCACGGGCAGCTTTGTACGATAAACAGAAGGACTTTGCTTCTTCCTGGGTGGTTTGACTCCTTAGAAAGACTTTCCTCCATGTTCCTGCTGCAGTTAACCCAGGGGTGTGGCCACCCCTGATGGAGACTCCGTGTCAGTCAAATGTTAGAAATAGCCTCCTTCTTCAGCCCTGGGGTCTGCGGGTGAGAAATCTGACAGCCACCTTGATGCCTTGTGTCTACCGTGTAGGTTCCTCGGGAGTGTTTGCCGTGCTGCCTGCCGAGAAGGAGCATATTAGGGCTGGGGGTTTAGCTCAGTGGTAGAGCAGTTGCCTGGCATGCACGTGTCTTGAGTGCACAACATGGTATCTTCTGGTCAGACTAGGAAGCAGTGGCGAAGTCTCAGGGCCCTGGAAGAGACAGCTGCGTGGGGGTGGGGGTGGAACAGGACTAAAAGAAAGTAACCTAAGAGCAAGGTATAGAACTGGGCATGGCGGCACACATGCCTGTAATCTCAGAATGTGCGATGATAGAGACCAGAGGGCCAGGAGTTTGAGGCCTGCCTGGGATATGTGAAAACTTACCTTAAAGGCAAGGTCTAGTTTGTAAGTTTATACTCCTCATTTATTAGACTGTCTTCCTCCAAAGAGACCTAGTAGCAGGGAGAGAGCAAGCCATTTCTCTCTATATCTATCTATCTATCTATCTATCTATCTATCTATCTCTATCTCCCCCCCCCCCTCTCACACACACACACACGCCACTGAGCAGAGAGGTGTTAGGCTCATAAGGAAGGAACAGTCACCCAGAATAAGGCCTGAGCAGGACTACTGGAAAGTCTAGATCTGTCAGGCCCTGGGATGGACACGACGCAGCGGCCTGTCGTTCTCTGCCCCCCTGTCCCCGTCAAGGCTGTAGGCAAACTTTGGACCTGGCTTGGGACTGTTCCGGCAGCATCTTGCTTGGCTCTTTGCACATTTGCCCCAGTGTGACAATCCTTCTGGGCTGGGCAAACAGAGACCATCCCCTTGTCTGACCCCTCAATCTCTCACACAGGCATGGGCAAAAAGGATGACCCCAAGCTGATGCAGGAGTGGTTCAAGCTGGTGCAGGAGAAGAACGCCATGGTGCGCTACGAGTCGGAGCTGATGATTTTGTGAGTAAGCTGAGATTTAGGAAGCAGCTACATGGGGTGCCAGAGCCTGATGCATCACAGCGGACACAGCTGTCCTAGTTGGGCAGGGTGTGAGAACTGGTCCCCAAGTCACTGTTGCTATCTCTCCCTATCTCAGTGCCCGGGAGCTGGAGCTGGAAGACAGGCAGAGCCGGTTGCAACAGGAGCTTCGGGAGCGCATGGCCGTGGAAGGTGAGAGAGGGAAAGTGGGTGGGAAGGTGAGGTGGGCCTCTATCCTGGGCCACGCGCCTGATGCCTTCGGCTACTTGGCAGATCACCTGAAGACAGAGGAGGAGCTGACAGAGGAGAAGAAGATCCTGAACGAGATGCTGGAGGTGGTAGAGCAGAGAGACTCACTGGTGGCTCTGCTGGAAGAGCAGCGGCTACGGGAGAAAGAGGAGGACAAGGACCTGGAGGCTGCTATGCTGTGCAAGGGCTTCAGCCTGGACTGGTCCTGAGCCTGGCTGCCACTGCATTCGGTGGATTCGCACCCACCTGGCCCGGCTGCGTTCTCCCAAACCACCGGATCCAGGTTCAGAGGAGGCCTGGCATCCCTGGAAGGTAGCACCCAGACACTGTGCTATGGGAAAACCCCAGGAGAAGGTTATCATCTGGGGTGACTCCACCTCCTAGGAAAGGCCACCTGGACTTCCCATTCAGGAGGGAGGAGTTGGGTGTGTTTGATGTGTGCCCCAGGGAAACTCCTGCAGGTCCCTGAGGGCTTGCTGCCTGGCGCTTCTTCCTTCCTTCCGCTGGTAAGAGAGGGAGGTGGCTCCTCTTCAGAGCCACTGCCACCACAGAGCACCTGCAGAGCAGAGCAGCCATTGTCCTAGTGCTCTCTGAAGCACCACCAAAGAAAGTACAGAGGCGTCTGCAGAAGAGGACTGTGGATGAAGGAGACCCAGCAGGGAGCTACACCCATAGGGGTGATGCCCACCCAAGCATTGCAGGGGAAGCCAGACAGTAGGCAGGTTCATTATGCAAGTTAGGAGGGTGCAGGAGGGGTCTGTCCCCAGCCCCACCACACACTGGATCCCCAGTGGCCAAGTGCCCCAGACCTCTCATGTCGGCAGTGGCCTGGGGCCCATGAATTGCTGTGTTTTGCTTTTAGTTCACAACCATTTTGACACTGGAAAGTATTGACTTTGGGAGAGCTGAGGGAGGCCCTACATGTCAGCTCCCCTCCCCCCCCATTGACAGACAGGAGCCATCCCTGGTCAGCACCCACATCAGTACAGGAGATGGCCCTCCTTGGCATTTCCCTGTATTTGCACATTGAAATGAAACTGACAACCTGGCCAGACACTCAGCCACTTCGGACCCTTTTCGTCAATTAACTTATTTTTTTAATACTTGAAAGTAAGCAACTTCATTTTTTATACCTTTACTAGAGACACTGATTGCCTGTCACCTGCGTGTAGGAGTGACTGGGATGTCCTTTGCAGCCTGATGCAAAACTGACCTGATTCTTGTTACCTGCATCTATTTATTAGCCTTCTGAATAGTGTTACTGACCTGGTCAGCACCAGGGAGCAGCTCAAGGCCCTGTGGGTCCTTGCTCACAGCTTTTCTGTCCCCTCCTCCACCCAGCACCCTGTGCCCCCTGGCACTGGACTTCTATGGGAGAACTGTCTCTGTGAGGATGCATTTCCGCGCCAGGAGGCCAGGCCTGGAGACAGATAGGCTGCTCTGGTCTCTCCTATTGACATCTTGGTTCTGTAGAACCCACTTTGTTCAGTCTTGCTGCCAAGGTTTTACCTCCTGTACATATGTTAAAGGTTAAGGGTAGCCTTCTTCATGCTCGCTGGGACCAAGTAGAGTGCGATCTTGTCCTCAGACTGGCTGATGAGAATGCCCTAGTCCAGCTAGACAGTAATGTGTATGCTGGTTTTCCCTTCCACTGGCCACTCCGATCTTCCCTGCCTGAATTAGGATTTTCTTGGCCTGGCAAGAGCCAGTAAGCACCATGTAACCAGCTCCAGAAGCCACGCTGTTCATTTCTTGTGGTTTAGCCAGAGACCGGTGATGGGAGCCAGGGTGCTTCTTTTTCAAAACGGCAGCACATGGACTGGTCCATTGGTGTCAGACCAATCCAGAAAGGACATACCAGCCGGGCCTGGTGGGAGGGGCTGGTGCAGGAGACATGCCATCTTTGGCAGCCCTTCAAGGCTCCCCAGGGCGACACAGCCAAGGGCCCACGCTGACCATGGACTTCCTGTGAGAACCACACTGTGCCTCACTTACCTTGAACATCCATCTAACTTAAGAGGAGCAAACAGCGATCTCACTCTTCACCTTGTGAAAAAGCTGCCATCTCTCCTGAGGAAACCCAGATGTGCTGCGAGCAACCACCGCAGCTCCGATGTCATCACTTCCTGGTCTCTGACATGGCAGTGTTGCTATTTTTATTCTCTGTCTGAAAGGGGGAGAGGAGGATGTTTCGGATTCCATTTTCAACCACAATCTGCCAATCAAACTCGACTATGGACAGGACCTTCATTGCCTGTGTGGCATTCTCCTTAACTCTGTCCTCCCCAGTGCCACTGGCAATCCCATGCAGCTCAGCCCTGTCACTCCTGCTAACCCAGAACAAGGAAACCATTTCCAGAGTGACTCCGGAAGGATGCAGGGGCATGCTGCATCTCTAGAGGCTTCACAGAGCAGAGGCACCAGACTTTCCCTCCCATCCCTGTCCTGCCCAGCCGTAACATTGTTGATCTTTCCAAAGCACACACTGCTTCCTGCAGTCACTAGGAAGGGGAAGAAGACTCTGCAAGAGGGCCTCAGAAATCCACCAGCCTGGGAGACACCCGCAGCGTTCCAGCCGTGACAGCAGCAGGGCTTGAGGTTCTCGGAGAGCAATTTTTCAAGCTCCCAGTTTGTAACCACTAGTTCGCCATTGATTTCAGTGGTCGGGGGACTCGATACACAGAAGCATTTTCCGCCTCTGGAAATGTATGCAGCTCTAGTCAGATGTTCTTCCCAGGAATTATGTCTTCACTTGAAGGCAGGGAAGAGAGGGACATACACACTTCATCCATGCATAAGATGCTAGACTGCATAAGCCCAAGCTCAAGGCTAATTACAGTACATGAGGCTCCTGCCTCTATCCTTGGGGGGGAGGGGGGAGGCAGAAGGCAACCTGCCCCAAAGAGTTTGGCCAAACCCCAGGTTCTAACCCTGCTCAGTTGATATCTTTGGGCCTTTGCCCCCAACAGCCATCCTTAAGATAATTTTGACCAGCAACTGTAGACTTTGAGATAAGACATTTTTCACTGGGACAGGAGAGGAAAAGAATGGGGGCAGGGGCGGCAAATACTGTCCTGGGAATATAACTCAGTGGTAGAACGTGTGCTTAGCATGCAGGAGGTCCATGGTTCAATCCCCAGTACCACATTGAGAAAAAACAAAAAAACTTTTGAAAGATGGTAACATGACCCACAAGAGGGAATGGTTTGTTTTATGCGCAATAAAGTTTTTTAAAAAGAAATGGAAATTGTTTCCGAAGTCATTTTTCTGCTCTTGGCATTGAGCCAAGACACATTTCTATATCTAAACTTTCAGGTGATGTTGTAATAATATATCATGTGGCCGCTTCCTGGTCCCAAGAGGTAGCTCTGCAGGCTCCCCAGCCAGCAACTGCAGTGTGTATGTGTGTTTCTACTGTGACCCATCAGTCCTTGATCTGAGATCTGTGAGCTGAATGAACAGGATTCTCAGGAGTCAGCGGCAGAGGGCTTGAACTTGCTTATCGGGAGGAATGGGCTTACGTATTTAGAGCAAGGGGAAAAGGACGTCCAGGGACGTCTCTGGAAGCTCATTGGCTCAGGACAGTGTAGGCACCACTTTTCCATTTGCATGTTGGGGTTGTGGCTTGGGCCTAGGTGTTTTTTTGGAGACCAGAGGGAGAAACCTTATATGGTCATATTGGAAGGGTTTAGTGGCAACTCCAGATAATCAATTCTGCCAGGTCATGCACCTTGAAAGGGGGCGGTGCCTTGTTGCAAGCAGGCAGCGAGGTTTGTGGCCTGTCCATGCTATGGAAGGAAGGGGCCAGTACTCTTGCCTTTCCCAGAGTGAGAGTTCTAGGGTCCTAAGTGCCTTGACCCACTTCAGCTGCAAGGCAGTCCCACAAGGTGAGTGATGTCTACACAAGTCATTTAGCCCACTTATAGGTGAATGTATGCAGACAGTTGCTCAAAGAATACAGCTTTTCATTCGGTTTGTGATTTGGAACTCTGTGTGTTATCCTGACTTAGCCATCAGTGGCTAGCACTTGAGAAGCTCTCTGCAGCAGCCCTAGTTAATGAGAAGCACAGAGTAATGCCAAGGAACCAGAGCCAGCCCCTTAAGACTGGTGTGGTCAAGCATGGTGGCGTGTGCCTTTAATCCCAGCGCTCAGAGGCACAGGCAGAGGCAGGTGGATCTTTGTGAGTTTGAGGCCAGTCTGGTCGACATAGCAAGTTCCAGGACTACATGGAGAGACCCTGTCTCAAAACAAAACCAAAGACTGGTATTGCTAAAATTCTTCAAGTCCCAGGATTCCACCAAATTCATTCTGGGGAAGCGCTGTGCTTATTACAGAACATAGCTTACTTACAGGGGTGCAGGTACTCCTCCCCCAAACACTGTACCCAGAAAGCCTTTAACCCAGCAGGGATGAGGACTTCCATGTAGTCACATAGATGGAGTCCCCCTCCCTTAGTCTTCCCCCCACCTTTATAGCCACCCTTCCCATGCAAATAAGGCAGAATTGTAGTAGGCAACAACCAGGTGAGGGTGAGGGTCCTGTCACTCTTCCTGCCTTCCATGAGAGCATAAACCATCAACAAGCCTAGCTGAGACGATCTTTTGCAAGGGGGTGAAGCAGCTCCCCACGGTGTCATCACCTGGCTCAGAGGACAGTCACAACAACTGAGTCACAGCTGTTCCAGAGAGAAGGCCTGCTGGCCAGCGCCCACGTGTAATGGGAGTAAAGGAGAGGAGTAAATCGAATAACCAGCTCAGGCGGGACCTACTATGGCCCTAACTCCTGAGGAGAGGTGGATCATGGCCTTTGCCCTTTTGAAAGGAAATGGGTGGGCACCTGGGTCTAGCGTCTTTCTCCCCCCCACCCCCAAGGCTTTCACATGATAAGATTGAGAAACAGAAAGGACATGGCCAGGCTCTACCCCAGGTGGCAGGAAATGGTAGTTTTAGGCAGGCAGCCAGAAATGTGGTCCTCCCAAGAAACTGCCTTTCTTGGCCCTGCCAGCACAGCTGGCTCCTGTCCAAAGAGCAGAGAGGAGAGTGGATGGGTGCCCAAGTAAGAAGGTGAGCAGTGAAGATATGGTTCATCAGGGAGAAAGTCCTGGGTCTGCCTCAGACCCTGGGAACAGGCCTTCTAGCTGAAGAAGCCAGAGGTGGTAAAAAACATTCATGCAAACTCTCATTTGGAACTCGCTGGAGAGAGAGGCAAGGTTTAGGGGAGAGTAGGTACAGAGGCTGTGGGAGAAGCCTCCAGGCAAGGAGGCCGGGCTCTGGAAAGCATGAGTTGGAACATCTTTTCTCGGGGAGCCACAGAAACCTGAGAGCAGTGGTGACTGCCTCCCTCCCGACCCAGAAGAGGGACGAGCAAGTCACCATCCGCTGGGAGGCATTCAAACTCCAGAAAGGTGTTTCCTTATAGAGGCTTCCTGACTGAAGGCCGTAAAGTCTTCATATAGGGAACTCCATCCCATTCTTCCTCCCTCTTACAAGACAAATATAATTGCAAGGTGGTATTCATAATTCAGAGATCATTTTCAGGCACTTCTGTCTGGTCTCCCAGGCTGAGTTGCGACCATATGATAGAGAAAGACTGTTTCATTGGTGAGTAGCCAAACATCTCCCAGTAATGAGATACCCGTATGGTGTGGACACCTTACTGCCTATACTAGCTATCCAATAGCCTAAAGAGGTTGAGAAAAGAAACGACAGGAACACAGGTTACAAGAGAAAGAAGTTGTTAATCAAAAGTGTGAATTAAACAATTTTTAAGGTTTATTTTAAACTTGTGTGTGTATGTGTATCTTTGTGAATGTGAGTACCCATGCCAGCACAGAACAGAGGTTTCAGAGCCTCCTGAAGCTGGAGTTACAGGCAACTGTGAGCTGTCTGCCATGGGTGCCAGGAACTGAGTACCGGTCCTCTGTAAGAGCAGTGTGTGCTCTTAACCATTGAACCATCTCTCCAGACCCAAGTTCCACAAACCTGGCTGGAAAACAGCACTGCAGTCAAGTGCACACACACACACCACACACACACACACAACTTAAAATGTTAGAAATAAAGGACAGGAAAGATGGCTCAGTGGTTAAGACCACTGGCTGCTTGTTAAATTATATTCAGTCGCTTAATAAGGGTTCATCGTTGAATTTTCCAGTGCCCTCTATTAATCATAAGCCATGTCAAATCTCAGGGAATTCAATACCCGGGCTGCTAGGCAGAGATTTCATTCCATCATCCTCTCTTGCTTCTCCTCTCTATTATTCTCCCTTCCATCCTCCTCCTGCCTGCTTCTGCCTTAGACCCTTTAAACTTTTCCCCCCAGCCCCTTCTCCACATCAGGCCTTCATTATAATACAGTAGTTAGTACTGGGCTGGGGGTGATCAGAGTTTCTGATCACCCAGCCACAGACCTTTGATCATGATTGGTCACCTTCAACTGTAAACAGTTAGTTCTATCTGTGGAGATCTCAGCAGGGCTAGCACAAGGGTGTGAATAGGTAGGAAGCAAGGCATCAAAGCCCTTTTACAAACCAAAACAGCACACAGGAGTAAAATATCCCACAACAGCTGCTCTTACAGAGGACCTGGGTTCGATTCCCAGCACCCACATGGCAGCTCATCACTATCTGTAGCTCCAGTTCTAGGGAATCTGACACTCTCTTCTGGCTTCTTGGGGTACCAAGCACGTACTTGCACAAAAGTAAATCTTTTTTGTTTTAAGTAAAAGTCTTTAAAATATTGAAACCATGAAACCACATGTGTGAGTTTTCTAGATTTAAAACATACACAACTCAGTCGATAGAGGGCTTGTCTGGCACAAAGCCCAGCACGTCATAAACCCAGGCGTGGCAGTACACCTGTAATCCTAGTACTTGGAAGGTGGGGACAAGAGGATCAGAAATTGAAGTTCATCTTTGGGTACATTGCAAATTTGAGCTCAGCCTAGATGACATGAGACCCTTTCTCAAAGTAAAAAGAACAAAGAAAACTAAAAGAAATCATCACATGTTTACATATGCTGGACTGGGATGTCACTAGTCATTTAACCTTAAGTTGCCAGCAGCTAAGTCAAGAGGCCATCTGTACCCAGACATTCCTGGCCAGTCTGTAACCAAAATCAAAACTCCCTTAGTTTCCCAGACCTTAGGCATCAGTTGGGAGAGAAGTGTCTTCCAACCCCCAGTCATCAAGGTCAAGATGGAATCTCAAACCTGTGGCTGACTTTTTGCAGACGTCTCTAAACCACTGGTTCTTCTTCAGTCTGTTACCCAGCTGACTCAAGGGGCTAGCACCACTCTTCCAGTTAGAGGAATCTTCCACACAGATTCAGAATGGCTGCTTTGCCCGGGACCACAGCAGCCATACAGGAACTATGAATCAGGGTCTCGAGAAATTCCCATAACTGATTTGGACCCGCCTTCAGCAATGTAGGAGGGCCAGCCTGAGACAGGCCCTGTTATGCCCTGCCTCTCTTGCTGGAAGCTGAAGGACAATAGCACAGCATTAAGATGATTCAGCCTTAGCAGGTAAAAGCATTTGCTTTGTAACCCTGTTTAATCCTTGGACCCACAGTAGGAAGAAAGTTGACCTCTGACCTCCACACACTTGTCCCCCATATACCCATAAATAAATGCAAACTTAATTGGAAAAAATTTTTTTTCCTTTAAAATTTTTATTAGCGCATATTAATTATATATAATGGGTTTTAGTATTCCATTTTCATACATATATATAACATGTCTCATCATGGGACCATGAAAACTCCTTTTCTTCCAGACCAGCTCCTTCCTCTGTGGTTTCGTACCCTCTAATGATGATACTGTGTGTCTCCTTGTCTCTCCAGGAGGAAATTGTTTGACGTCACTTGGCCATGTGACGTGAAGCACCCTAGGGATCTGATTTGGCATCTGCCCAGTCTGGCTACTACCCAGCCATTATAAACATGGCTCTGCAAATCTGTCTCCTATCCTTTGCCCCATAAAGTGGTGGTGGGATGGAAGGGAGCCAACGATGTTGTGAGCTACGTGCCTATCTCTCAGCCTTCTGAGTCACAGTCACATGCCAGCCTGGCCCTGCCCAGAGCCGGACCCAGAAGCTGTCCCCGCTCAATTTCTTGGAATTCCTGATGACATCTGGATCCCAGTGCAGAGTGTGAAGGAGAGAAAGAAGACAGGATTTGGATTGGATATGGGAAAGTCCCGTACAGGAACGAAGAGGACAGAAATAGCATGTTTCATCGTATAGCAAACACAAAAAGCAGAGTATAATGGTTCACACTTGTAATGTCAGCATGCAGGAGGCTAAAGCAGGAGGATTGACATGAGTTCTAGGCCTGCCTGGGTTACATACTGTGTTCTAGACCAGCTTAAGCTACAAAGTGAGACCATGCCTTTAAAAAAAAAAATCACTTAAAGGAAAGTGCATCCACACATGCATGCACTCACACTAGATAGATATATTAATGATAATAGACAGATGATAGATAGACAGATAGATAGACAGATGATAGATGATAGATAGATAGATAGACAGATGATAGATAGATAGATAGATAGATAGATAGATAGACAGATGATAGATGATAGATAGACAGATGATAGATATAGATAGACAGATGATAGATGATAGATAATAGACAGATGATAGATAGATAGATGATAGATAGATAGATAGACAGATGATAGATAGATAGATGATAGATAGATAGACAGACAGACAGACAGATAGATAGATAAATGTAAAAAAAATCAGAAAGAGCAGAACAATACAGAAGATTGTCTGTGGCCATGATCAGACCTGGCTTAGGCAAATGTCAGAGGACCTGGCTCTTTGGAAAAGTCATCTCCATTTTTCCACTATTTCCCCAGGAGCCCATCTGAGCTGTGGCCAGACCCTGGGAGACATCTGACTTAGGGAAGTTAGCTCTCCAGGCCTCTGCTTTTCCTTCTTTGAGCTGGATGTCATTACTAGTAACTGTTAGAGCAGATAAGAGTGCTAAGGGACAGCCAGGGGAAGAAACTTGGGGAATCCCAAACTGAGCTTACTGAAGGTGCTGAGTCACAACAGCAGGGCTCCACCATCTTACCCTCCAATAGAGGGCTGCGAGGCTGTCAGGTGTAAGTGAAGGGACTTTTTGTGCCCACAGACCTTGGCCTGGGATCCTTCTTCCAGCAGGGTTTGTTTGCCCTCCCTCCGCTGTCTTCCAAAGCTACCTGTTTTTCCAGGTCAGGACCTACTGACAACATCGGGGGAAGGCACACTGGAAATGTGTGGGACACTGGCCAGCCCCTGAACACCTTCCATTTCCCAGGGAATGGTCTCATGTGGGGATTCAAGGAGACACTGAGATGGATCACTGAGGGTATGGGGTTCATTAACCTTATTAACAGGCCAAGAGTAGTGGCGCTCGCCTCTAATCTCAGCGCTTGGGAAGCAGAAGCAGGAATGGAACTCTGAGTTTAGGGTCAACCTGGTCTACATAGTAAGTTCCAGGCTAGCCTTGGCTACACAGTAAGTCCCTGTCTCAAAAAAAAAGTCTTTAATGCCACAAAGGGACAGGCTGATAGGCAGCAGCATGGTGGGGGCTTTGAGGGGAGACGATCAGGGCCACATATGGCAGTAGTGAGAGTCTCTTTAACCTTTCTGAGAATAGGGGATGCTTTCACCGGACAAGCCTGCCACCAGGCTCTAATTCTATCCAGAGTCAGAGAGGGAGTTGAAGAGCAGGCTGTGTGGCCACCAATGCCACCTAGATGCGAATGTCCCTGGTGAACATAGCACCTGGGCAAGTCAGCTAGGGACTCACAGACAGTGCTCTCCCTGTTGGTTTCCTATCAGCCTAGTGTCCACAGAACAGGGTGTAACATTGGCTGTCCCTTCCTTTGTGTCCCAAGACAGTCCTGGTGTCTTTAATTGGGCCTTGGAGGATGGTGTTGGTCTTGACAGATGAGCCATCACTGTCTTAATTCTGTTAGTCTGATTTTTCATTAGGATCCCTTCAGTCCCAAGATGTCCACAGTAAGCTGTACACATCTGTGCCTCTGTGTTGCCACTGAGCCTGCCATCAGGCTGTGTGTGAGTCCTGGGTTCCAACACCTGCATCACAGAAGGCACATCTCTCTAGGGTCCCATTTCTGGTCCTTCAAAAGACTCAGTTACATATGCTAGCACTTAGGAGGTAGAGCCAGGAAGATCAGTCATCCACTGTCAGTGACAAGCCTGAAAATTCCTGGAACTCACGAGTTGAAAGAGAACTGACTCCTGTAAACTGTCCTCTGGATTAGTCAGGGCTTTCTAAAGAAACAGGCCAGGGAGTGGTGGCGCATGCCCTTAATCCCAGCGCTCAGGAGGCAGAGGCAGGCAGATATCTGTGAGTTCGAGGCAGCCTGGTCTACAGAATGAGTTCCAGGACAGCCAGAGTTACAACAGAGAAATCCTGTCTCCAAAAACTGGTGTGGGGGGGGGAGAAGGAAGGAAAAGAAAGAAAGTAACAGGACAGATAGAATGAAGATACATAAATAAAGGAGATTATTAGACTGACTTACAGAATATGTTCCAGGTAGTCCAATAGATGGTAGTTCAGACCCTGAGTCTGCAGTCCCAGTCTGTTGTGGGAGTCCTGGAGGATTCCTGGAGAGCTGCGGGTCGTCAGTTACTTTGGAATCCCAAGGAGTTGGTCCAGACGAAGGCGGAGGAACACCAGGCAAGCAGGTAAGAAGCAAAAGCTTCCTTCTTCCACCTCGTTTGATGAGGGTTGCCACTCAGAGGGTGTGGCTGAGATTTAGGGTGGGTCTTCCCACCTCAAATAATCCCACCACAGACACTTACGCAGCATCTGAGGTTTTATTTGATTCCAGGTGGAGTCAAGTTGACAACCCAAGATTAGCCACCACATCTTCTGGCCTTTCACTAGAAGTTATTTATTTATGAATAATTGTAAAAAAAAAAAGTCACTGTCATACTGTACTCTATATATGGAGTTCTTGGCCAACCTGGATATATGAGACACTGTCTTTTAAAAAAATGCCCTAATTCCTGGACCCTGAACAAGAGTCCTGCCTTCCAACCCCTCTGACACCCAGCACAGCCAGCAGGAGCCTGATAACAGACTATCAAACAGATTAGCAGCCGCGTCCTATGAGCACTTAGTACACACTTCGTGTCCTCACAACATGCCTCTGAGGCACACTGACATCTCCTGTGACAGGAAGGACATACAGACATAGAGGCTCTCATCTCTATTTGACTGATGGGAGGGACTGAGCCTAGGACTGTTGAGGGACTGAACCTAGGTCACCAAGGGAGGGAGCTGTGAAAATAAAATTCTAAAAGCTGGGCTCTTCTGCTCCCACCCTCCTCCTAGTCACCTGGGGAAGGGGGTACTGCCCAGTGTATATGCGGGTGCTGCCCAGTGTGTATGGGGGTGCTGCCCAGTGCGGGGGGGGGGTGCTGCCCAGTGCAGGGGGGTACTGCCCAGTGTGTGTTGTGAGTGCTGCCCAGTGTATATGCGGGTGCTGCCCAGT
This sequence comes from Cricetomys ansorgei, assembly GCA_026225945.1. Taxonomy (NCBI): domain Eukaryota; kingdom Metazoa; phylum Chordata; class Mammalia; order Rodentia; family Nesomyidae; genus Cricetomys; species Cricetomys ansorgei. The sequence goes on along the minus strand of JAMJFZ010003746.1, from coordinate 4,366,962 downwards.
GCAGGGGGGGTGCTGCCCAGTGCAGGGGGGATGCTGCTCAGTGTGGAGGGGGTGCTGCCCAGTGCAGAGGGTGGTGCTGCTCAATGCAGTGGTAGGTGCTGCCCAGTGTGTTATGGGGATGTTGCTCAGTGTGGAGGTGGTGCTGTCCAGTGCAGGGGGGTGCTGCCCAGTGCAGGGGGGTGCTGCCTAGTGCAGGGGAGTGCTGCCCAGTGCAGAGGGTGGTGCTGCCCAGTGTTGGGTGGGGGCTGCCTAGTGTGGGGGGGCTGCCTAGTGTGGGGGGTGCTGCCAGTGCAGGGTGGGGTGCTGTCCAGTGCAGAGGGGGGTGCTACCCAGTGTAGGGGGGGTACTGTCCAGTGCAGAGGGTGGTGTTGCCCAGTGGGGGGGGCTGCCTAGTATGTGTATGGGAGGCGAGCTGCCAGTGCATGGGAGGGGTGTGCTGTGCCAGTTTGTTCCTCCACAGGCCTGCTGCTGTATACTTACAAGATGCTTCTTCGCTTTGTTTTGTTTTTCAAGACAGGGTTTTTCTGTTGTAACTCTGGCTGTCCTGGAACTCACTCTGTAGATTGAGTTGGCCTTGAATTCACAGAGATCCGTTTGCCCTGCCTCCCAAGTGCTGGGATCAAAGGCTTGCACCACCACCTCCGGGCCACAAGATGCTTGTGGACTAACCACACACTGTCCCCTGGGGCCACTGCTCAGAATTTGTACTGTCCCATCCAGGTATGGACTTTCTTATGTCAAAAACTGAGTATTGGGGTGTTAGTATAATTAAGCCTATCTCTTACTTCTCCTTCTCAAGTGCTTTCTAGCTGTTTGGGGGTTGTGTTCTTTTACACAATGAGTCCTAACTACCATGATTGCCTCTGAGTTGCCCTAGTCTTGTTTTCCCCACATATGGAAAACTGTAAATGCACAAACCATGAGAAAGGTATGTGGGGCTTTACAACCACACCCTGGCACCAGGAATGTGCCTGGCCTTAAACTCACCGGGTAGTTGAAGATGACCTTAGTTTGACCCCCAGCATCCACTTAATGCCAAGTATGAAGTAGGCATAGTGGCACATACCTTTTATCTCAGCAATCGGGAGGCAGAGGTAGGCCGGGTCCAGGTCAGGTCAGGGATACAGGGCGAGACTGTGTCTCAAAAACAAAACAAAGCAAACCTGTGTGCTTCATCCCAGGGGCTCAATGGCCAGACAGCCTACCCTGAACAGTGATCCCCAGGTCCTAGTGTCAGACCTTGTCTCAAAAAACAAGGTGGGCTGGCAAGAATGACACAGAGGGAAAGGTTTCCCTCAAAGGAAAATGGCTCACAGGGAAGGCTTAGCTACCAAGCCTAATCACTTGAGTTCCATCCCACGTGGAAGGAGAAAAGTGACACCTCCAAGTTGTCCTCTGACCTCCATATGCTAGCTATGGTTCACACCCAAAATCAGTCAATCAATCAATCATCAGTGTGATTAAGAACAAAACAAAAAAAACCCAGAGGCCAAAAGACACGTCGAATCTCTTGGTGCTAGAGTTACAGGTGGTAGTGAAACTACTCAGTATGGGGATTTGAACTCCTGTCATTATGATGGAGCAGTAAGGACACTTAATCCCCAGGTCATCACTCCAGTCTCCTATATAACCACTTGGGAACCTGAACCTTCTAATAAAATTAAATGTTTCCTGACCCAGCATCCCCACCCCTACGTATTATTTACCTAAAAGAAATGAAAGCAAATCCAGCATGGTGACACAGGCCTGTAATCCCCATACTGGGGAAGCTAAAACAGGAGGACTGCTAGGAGTTCAAGGCCAGTCTAGGCTACAGGGTGAGACTCAGTCTCAAATAAAAACAAAATTGAAAAAAGCAAAAACAAATGACCACAAAAAGAAGTTAGGCACCAGTGTTTGTAATAGTTATCCTTACCAGCCTGTGGTGGCTGGATTAAGAATGGCCCCCATATTTGAATACTTAAGTCACCAGGGAGTAGAACTGTTTGAAAGGATTACAGGGATTAGGAGGTGTGGTCTTGTTGGAGGGAGTGTGCGCCTGGAGGTGGGCTTTGAGATTTCAAAAGCCCATGCCAGACCCAGAGTCTCTCCCTCTCTCCTTGAGGATCAGGATGTAGAATTCTCAGCTACTTCTTCAGCACCATGTCCACCTGTGTGCTGCCATGCTCCCTGACATGATGATAATGGACTAACCTCAGAAACTGTAAGCAAGCCTCTAATTAAATGCTTTTTTTTTAAAAAAAATAAAAATTCCCTTGGTCACAGTGTCTGTCCTGGCTAGTTTTATGTCAACCCCTCAATTGAGAAAATGACTCCATAAGATCCAGCTGTAGAGTATTTTCCTGATTAGTGATTGATGGGGAGGGTCCAGAGCATTTTTGAGTGGTGCTATCCCTGGGCTGGTGGTTCTGGGTTCTATAATAAAGCAGGCTGAGCAAGCCATGATGAGCGAGCCAGTAAGCAGTGCCTCTCCATGGCTTCTGCATTAGCTCCTGCCTCCAGGGTCTCACCCATTTGAGTTTTTGTCCTAACTTCCTTTAGTGATGGACTATGGATGTGGAAATGTAAGCCAAACAAATCTTTTCCTCCCCAACTTGCTTTTGGTCATGGTATTTCATCAAAGCACTAGTAATCCAAACTAAGACAATGTCTCTTCACAGCAGTAGAACAGTGACTAAGACTGGCCCCTATACCCTCATAAGTTTAAATGCTTGGTCCTCAGTTGGTAGAACTGTTTGGGAAGGATTGGGAGGTGTGTCACTGAGGGTGGGTTTTGAGATTTCAAAAGTCCACACCTGGCTCAGTTAACTCCTTCTCTCTGCCTCTAACTTGCAGATGAAGATGTAAGCTGTCAGCTACTGCTCCAGCGCCAGGCCTGCTTGCCTGCATGCTCCCTGCCATGATGATCATGGACTCTAACCCTCCGGAACTGTGAGCCCCAAATTAAATGCTGTTTTTTAATAAGTTGTCTCGGTCATAGTGTTTTGTCACAGCACTAGGAAAGTCACAAAAGACACAGCCACATCCAGGGTACACACACTTATGTGTGTACATGTACGCTTTGTTTTTGATTACATAATGGGGACACACACAAACACACACAATAGCACTGCCTGGAGCCATAACTGCATTTTGTGGCAGAGAAGGTCACGTTTGTAATGATGCCCTGAGTCTCACAAGAAAGAGAAACTGCTCTTAGAGTTCTGTGCCAGGGGGCAGAGGACTATGCAATCCATCACTCAAGGTTTGGCAACCAGAAGTCAGGCTGGTGGAACGGGAAGATCATAGTTCTAGGCTAGCCTGGGCTATATAGCAACCTCTGTCTTAACCACTCTCCCCCTGCCTAAAAAGTCGGCGATGTGAAGCGGTGGGAGTGAGAGCGAGAGTAGTGCTAAGGTTGGAAGGCTTCCTAGTTCTGGTGTTTGTTAGGATTCAACTCCTCCAAGCAAGGATATGTATCTAGATCCTGCAAATGAATTCTGGAATATGATCGGGTCTGCGTGGTCCTAGAAATATTTAGGGACAAAGAACACTTAGTTGGGTAAGCCAGGTTCTGCTTACCTGGCTGGGTGGAGAGTGTGCCAGGCAGTGCGTCTGTCATAGGAAGTCTGGAGCCGGGACCACTGAGGTGATTGTTCTGCCATCTCAAACATCCAGGTGAGAAACGGCCCTGTCACACCAATGCCTTCTGTTTGCACCAGTCGTCCCTGGAGGAAAGACGTTTATTTTAACAAAGCTGCTTCTGTTCAAAATTGCTAGATCCTCCCTTCAACGCTTCCTAATTTAGAGACGGGTTAGGCTGCACATAAAAACTAGAAGTTTCACTTAAAGTTAAGTGGTAAGGTCGGACTCTTTTAAAGTGAAAATCAGTATGCTCCCTTCATCTTGTGGGAGTTATGAAATCAATCTCCCTCTCTTGTTTGCTTTGGTTGCCAAGCACCTTAGAGATAATCCCAGTTAAAAATATTACTTGTTCTTGTTATGATTATGCACGCCTTTAATCCCAGCACTTGGGAGGCAGAGGCAAGAGGATCTCTATGAATTCAAGGACAGCCTGGTCTACATAGTGAGTTCCAGGCCAGCCAGGGCTATATTGTGAGACCCTGTTTCAAAATAAATAAATAAATAAACAAACAAACAATTCTCATTGTTTTTTCCACTTTGAAATCTAGATAATTCAGCTTATGCTTTTTAATTTTAAAAAATATTTATTTCATTTTACATGTATGAGTGTTTTGCCTGCATGTATGTATGTGCACCACATGCATGCCTGGTCCCCATAGAGTCCAGAAAAGGGTGTCAGTCCCTTGGAACTGGAGTAACAGATGGTTGTGAGCCACCATGTGGGAACCGGAAACAGAACCCAGATCCTCTGCAAGAGGGACAAGTGCTCTTAACCAATGAGCTCCCTCTCTAGCCCAACCCTGCTGATATTTAACAGACTGTTCTACGATGTGATTTTAGCTATACTTTTGTTCCTTGTAAAATTAGTGCCACCATCCTTTAAGAAGAATTGGAGAACATGAGGAGATAAAAAGAAAAACCAGGGCAAATGGCTCAGTTGGTAAAGTGCTTTATATGCAAGCATAAGCACTGGAGTTTGGGTCCCTAGGACTCAAGGAAAAAGTTGAGTACAGTGTCTGTCACGGTCCCAGAATTGGTGGGCAGAAGGTAAGCATCCCTGAGCTCACTGGCTAGCCAGCCTAGGGAAACCAATGAGCACCATGTTCAGAAAGAGATCCTGTTTCAAAAAAAATAAGGTGGAGAGTGGCCCCCCAGTCTGTCTGTCTGTCTGTCTGTCTCTCTCTCTCTCTCACACACACACACACACACCAAACACACACACACACATCACACACAAAGAAAAACATCCTTGCATTATGCTAAAATAACCATGTGATTTTTGGTGCTAGTCTCCTTTTTTGTCTTTGAAGATCCAGTTTCTCTGCTCAGGAACAGCAATTCTCTTGGTCTATTTTACTTCCTCATCCTTTCCAGAAATTCACTTTCTTGTTTCGTTTTCTCTTTTGTCAATGTCATGTGTCTGTCCTTTGGGGTAGCAGCTGGCACTTAAGCTTAGTACTGGGTGCTTCTCTGGATGTGGGGGACTCGCTGGCAGTTTGAGATTATTTGCTACCCATCCAAAATCTTCTCACATTTTCATTCTTGCTGGTCCCTTCCATGACTGAGAACGGCCCCAACCCCACCGCCGAAACAGCTTAAGGATTCTGAAGGCAGGTGTCGAGGAGGAACTTTAGAAATCGCCCAGCATCTCTGATAGGGCCGATTCTGACAGGGGCCACTAGTCTTGAGTGTGCCAATCTTGCTTTGTAGTGAACTAAGACAATGACATTTTTCCTCTGACCGGCGGTGGTGTGCGAGAGGCCAAGATCAGGTGTGACACATCTTCATGAGGGCAGGGCACACAGGCTTTGGGAAATAGGGGGCACAGAGCTCCGAGTGTACCTTCTTCCCGCCCGGGTTTCCGCAGGCTTTGGGCAGCCGGAGGTGGGGAGCAGACGGAGGGGCGGGGCTTCGGGGGGCGGGGGCCAGAACGCCGCCGGCGGGCCACAAGAAAAGGCTGCTTGCGCGGCGCCATTAGAGCTTCGGCAGCTCTGCCTCAGCCTGTGGGTCTCCGGTTCTCCGTTCTCCGTCCCCCGCGCCCCGCGCCGCGGCAGCTGCGTGGTGAGTCCTCCCACCCTCCTGGGCGCGCCCTGGCCCTACGCTGCCCTCCGGGGGTAGGGGCCGAGCTGTGCTTGGGGGCCCTTCTAGCCCTCTGGGTGGCGGGGCGCCTGCGCCTTGGTGGAGGCGGGGTGGGGGCGCCGGTGTCACCGCGGAGCTGTGGGCCAGGCTCCGGAGGGCCTGGGGCGCGCGGCGTTCGCGGTTCCCCTCCGCGCTCGGAACTGGTCCGCTTCGGAGCAGTCCTCCGGGTGGACCCGGGACCCCGGGACCCCGCTCCACTCAGCAGGTGCGTGGGGAAGGAGGGCCCTAGGTTCCGCTGTACCCCGGCCGAGTGTTCGGGTGTGCGCTCCGCCGTGTGCAACCGCAGTATGAACAAGGGTCGGCTGCAGCTCCCAGATGGCCCCGCGATAGGCCCGGAACCCTAACCCGGACACAGACCTTTAACTCCAAGGGAGGGCACCTTCCCCACACCTGTGGGCGCCGCCGAGTCCACAGCTCACACTCAGGCTAAACTAGGAAAGTGGCTGCCTCCTGCCGCGTCTTCAGTACCAGTGACGGTTTGAAAAATATGTGCAGATACTGGCTGCTGGTGTTTTTAAAAAGTTCGTTGAATGGTTGGCTGAATAACTCTGTAAGATTCTAGAAGAACCCTTCAGCCTTCAGCTATCAAGTGACTGGGCCCACAAGGATTCGCTCATTCATTCACTCACTCATTCATTTGTCTAGTTAACAAACGAATGTGCAGCAGGGTCAGGGTGGAACTGTGAGAGGTTGGACCGGAGAACACAAGGAAGGGCCAGGTATCATTGAGTGTGAGCTTGGCCCTCATCTGATAAGCCTTAGGTAGGCAATGAAGAGCAGGCTGAGAACCTAGCCCAGGCCCCACCCCACTGCTTGCCCTTCCTGGAAGACTGAAGCCGGGTCTGTGAAGCCGGGTCTAGGGTAACTTAGTTGTGGGAGGGAGCTGGAGGAAACTGCAAGAAGGATGTGGATTTTCCACATTCCATCTCTGCTGAGCTAGGACACTTGGCAGCCCTGGGTGCTCCCCTGAGACTTGGATTACGTTCTCCTGGACAAACCCTGGCAGTCAGCTTTGAGTGTGCCTTCAGAGGAGTCTAGTCAGGTGCTGGGGCAAAGTTCCAGAGGCTTCAGCACTCAATAGGCTGAGCCCTAGGAAGCCCTATGTAGGGAGGGCATAGGCCAGGAATTATGTGTATCCTCGCCTCTGGTGGCCCTCTTGTTTAGAAAAGAACAGCAGTGTGGTTGGCTTGTCACAGCTG